>CM069905.1:8905904-9024904 GCA_036172215.1 Camellia granthamiana
AGGAAAGCTGATGGCTCAGCCGAAGTGACGGCTGATGAGGAAGTGACACACCTAAAGCACTTAGTCCAAGAGAGTGCTGATGAAGAGATTGTCGTGAAAGATGACAATGATGCCTGGTTATAGGCAAAGAGATGAAGAGCAAGAAGCCAAGTCTTTGGCTCTGGTTAAATTCTCACCATTGGACGTAGAAGCAATAGTCCAGAAAGTACAGGAGCAAGAAAGAGAAGCCATGATGATTGGCTGTAAACAGGAGCAGCTACAGGTCAGAATTCTGACCCTTGGGAAATATTGCGCATTGGACATTGAGACAAAGGTCCAGGAGATACAAGAGGAGGATGCCTTATGGACAGATTTTGTCTATGAGGAAGAAGGTAAGGATGTGGAACCAGAGAACTTGCGAGTGGAGCAAAGCAAGAAATATGCTTCGAAGGTAGAAGGAATCAAAGAGGAAGCTTTAGTAAGTTCTCAGACACAAGACCCCTTAGAAGAAGTGAATTTAGGGGAAGGTTCTGTACAACAGCCAACCTACATAAGTGCTTGTTTGAACGTTCTGGACAGAGACCAGTTATTGGTTGTTCTAAAGAAATACAAAGATTGCTTTGCATGGTCTTATAATGAACTACCAGGATTGGATAGGTCATTAGTGGAACATAGACTCCCTATGAAGCCAAATTTCAAGCCATACAAGCAGAAACCGAGAAGGATGAGTCCAGAAGTAATTCAGAAGGTCAAAGAAGAGATCCTTAGACTACTCAAGGCAGGCTTTATTAGGACAGCCAGGTATGTTGAATGGCTATCTAATATTGTACCTGTAGTTAAGAAGAATGGTAAAATGAGGGTATGCATCGATTTCAGAAACTTAAACCTAGCGACTCCCAAAGATGAGTACCCTATGCCTATAGTGGACCTACTGGTAGACAGTTCAGCAGGGCACCAAGTTTTGTCAATGATGGATGGGCATTCTGGTTATAACCAAATCTGCATTGCGGAGGAGGATATCCACAAGACAGCATTCAGATGTCCTGGAAATATTGGCACCTTCGAATGGATTAAAATGCCATTTGGCCTGAAGAATGCTGGGGCAACATATCAAAGGGCTATGAACACCATCTTTCATGATCTCATTGGAGGGTATCTAGAGTGTTATATTGATGACATTATAGTGAAATCCCAGTCCATGAAAGAACATCTGTTTCAGTTAGAAACAGCTTTTGAAAGAATGAGGAAGTTCAAGCTAAAACTCAATCCTCTCAAATGTGCCTTTGGTGTATCATCTGGAAACTTCTTGGGTTATGTGGTGCACAAGAAAGGAATACAGATTGATCAGAACAAAGCCAAAGCCATCATCGAAGCTAAGCCTCCATCAAGTAAGAAAGAATTACAAAGGTTCCTTGGGCAGGTTAACTTTCTTAGAAGGTTTATTTCTAACACTGCTGGGAAAACTAAAGCATTTTCTTCCTTGTTAAGGCTGAAGGATGAAGAAGAATTTGTTTGGACAACAGAGCATCAAACTGCTTTCGGAAGGTATTAAAGCCTACTTGGCCAATCCTCCAGTACTGATGCCACCAAAGGGAAACAAGCCCTTGAAGTTGTATATAGCTGCAGCAGAAGATTCATTGGGAGCTTTCTTGGCCCAGGACAATGAAGAAGGCAGGGAACAAGCTGTTTATTACCTTAGTAGGTTTTTAAATTCCTGTGAATGTAAATACTCAGCTGTCGAAAAGCTGTGCCTTGCTTTGTATTTTGCTGCAATGAAATTAAGATATTATCTTTTACCTACAACTGTCTTGGTGATTGCAACCACAGATTTGGTTAAGTATATGTTGTCAAGACCTATGTTGAGGGGAAGAATTGGCAAGTGGATACTAGCCTTATCAGAATTTCATTTAGAATATGTCCCTCAAAAGGCAGTAAAAGGGCAAGTCTTAGCCAATTTTCTAGCAGACCATCCATCTCAAACAGAGAACCAAGAAGTAATGGAACTTGGCATGACCAGTGTTGAGCCATGGCAGATGTGGTTCGATGGATCGAAAGCCAATGGTTTAGTTGGAATTGGTATTGTGATTAAATCTCCACAAGGGGTAGAAACCACACATGGTTTCAGAGTGGATGAAGTTACTTGTTCCAATAACCAGGCTGAGTACGAAGCCTTAATAGTGGGACTAGAGATCCTTATTGGATTACAAGTACATGCAGTTGATATATTTGGAGACTCTCAGTTGGTGGTTAACCAAGTAAATGGGATTTTCAAGTGTCAAAGCATAAGTATTTTACCATATTATGTTGTTGCATTACATCTGCTTTCTCAATTTCAAGTAGCAAATGTAACTCATGTTCCAAGATTCTTGAATAATAGAGCTAATGATGTGGCTCAGAAAGCTTCGAACTTCAAGAGAAGGGATAATACCCAAAGGAGCATAAGCCAAACAACATATCAAAAATTGATACCACCTTTGAATAAAAGGAATGTGGTCTTAGAAGTCAATCATAATGACTTGCAAGAACAAGATTGGAGGCATCCAATAATGCAGTATTTGGCTGGTCCATCTTCGAAGGCCAGCAGAAAAGTTAAATTGCAGTCTATGCAATACATCATGTATGGTAATGCTCTTTATAAAAGGGGGGGAGATGGCCTATTGCTGGAATGTTTAGGCCCAAGAGAAGCATTAACAGCTATGGCTGAGGTTCATGAAGGCATTTGTGGTGCTCATCAACCCGGCGTAAAGATGAGATGGTTGCTTCGAAGGCATTCTTACTACTGGCCAACTATCCTTAAAGACTGCATAGAATATGCAAAGGGTTGCCAGGCATGCCAAAAGCATGGCACAATAAGGCATGTACCCATAACTGACCTACATGCAGTAGTAAAGCCCTGGCCATTCAGAGGATGGGCCATGGATATGATGGGAAAAATACACCCACCCTCTTCGAAACATCATTGTTTCATTTTAGTGGCTACCGATTACTTCACTAAGTGGGTCGAAGCTAAGCCATACAAGGCTGTAGACCAAACAGAGGTTATTGGGTTCATTAAAGATCTGATCCATAGATTTGGCATTCCACAAACCATAACAGTTGATAATGGGACTGTGTTCGATGGGAAAATGGTGAAGTCTTTTGTGGCAGAGTTTGGAATTAGCCTTGTTAATTCCACACCCTATTATGCACAAGCTAATGGTCAGGCTGAATCATCCAATAAGTCCTTAAAAAAAGGAATACAAAAGGTTGTGGAGGATAATCCTAGGGATTGGCATAACCTGTTGTTGGATGTGTTATGGGCTTACAGAACCTCTCCTAGGTCAAGCACAGGGGTTACTCCTTATGCCTTGGTATATGGGCATGATGCAGTTTTACCTGTGGAAATCAATGTTAAATCTTTAAGGGTAAGATGCCAAGATCAGTTAAATCCTGAGCAATACCATCAAAGCATGTGCTTGGAATTAGAAGGCATAGATGAAGCCAGAATTTTGGCATTAAATAGCATTCTTTTCCAGAAGAAGAAAGCAGCCAAGAATTATAATAAAAAGGTCAAACACATTGGCTTTGATGAAGGTGATTTGGTATGGAAAACAATACTCCCAATAGGGATTAAAAGCCATAAGTTTGGCAAATGGTCACCTAATTGGGAAGGACCATATCAAATTCATAGAGTTCTGCCTTTTGGGGCATATCATTTAAGAAATTTGAATGGTTATGTACATCCCAAAAAGATTAATGGCAGATATTTAAAACCTTATTTTCCAACCATTTGGGAAACACAAGGAATAACATAAAGCATCAACTACGAAAACATAAGACTACTCAAATGATAGACAAAATTTGTTCTTTTATAAAGAATTAAATACATTGTGCCACAGATTGGCCCAAAAATCATTACAATGTCTTAATTGTTTTTGTACAGTGGACTTCCTATGGCTAAGTGCTGGAAACAGTTGAATAGCTGCAGCCATGTCTTCTTTTCGGTCAGCCAGCTCTTGGTTGGTAATTTGCAATTTGGTATCAGTTCGAACCAAGGCTTGGTTTATTGCAGCCAACTCCTCTTCAAGTTGAGCTTTTTTCTCCAGCAGTTGGATTCGAAACTGGGAGACAGAAGAGTGTTGTTCCTTGAGATCTGCTACTTTAGTATGCACTTGAGAAACAAAACTCTGGTCTCTAACCAGCTTCTCATCCGCAGTCTTAGCAGCATGACAAATGTTGAGATAAAAATCAATAGTAGCTGCAGCCTGAGATAGATGATTTGAGACATTCATGCCGGACTGTTCAGCAATGTTGCAACACTGAAGAAACCCATTTCTAATGATAGGCCTTTGTAGAGCCTCGAAGGGAATCCTCGAAAAGGAAGTTATCAGTTCCAAACATGTGTCTAGATCTATTGAAGGTGCAGGAGGCTTGCTGCTGGGAGAAGGACTCTCGAAAATCTCCAGCAAGGAGTTAGCCAAGACTAATGGCTCAGCTTCAGCACTAAATGTTGGAGAGGAAGAAGGTACATTGAAAAGACTAGCGAGTCTTCCTTCGAAGATGTCTACCTCATCCCTAGACATGAAGGGCATAGAAAGTATTGTGGTGGAAGACACAAAGGGCTGCATGGGGATGGGAGAAATGGATGGAGCATCTTTGGCAGCCTCTATGGTTTTAGCCACCAATGAATCTAGTGAAGAGGGGCTGGAAGTGGACATAGGTGATAAATTATGAACTGGAGAACTACCAGTACCCTCTGTGGGAGAATCAACTGCCACTAGGATTGGAGTAACAGCTGGAATATCCTTGGAAGAAGGAAGAGCAAGGCTCGAAGAAGCATACTGAGGCGGGTTAAAAGCCAAAAAAGGAAGATATGGTTCTAGACCAAGGAAAAGAGATGCAGGAATGGTGGGACTCAAGGAAAGTACAGGAGGCGTAGGCTTAGGAAGTGGAAGTTGTATTTGAACAGTCTTCACATTTTGCATCTGGTCAACTTCAACCGAAACTGGAAGAGGCCCCATGGGAAAGATAAGTGCAGTGGTTGTTACTGCAGAAGGGAGCAATGTAAAGCAATGTCAAATTTCAAATATTTAAAGCTGACGAAGGAAAAACAACAAAAGAATGAAAGAAATTACTTGTTTCAGAAATGTTGATATTGATGGGAGAACTTCGAAGAGAATAACGTTCGGCAATTTGTTGTCTTCGAACAATTTCTCTTTGTAACACATCAGCAGCAGCAGCTTCATCTCTCAGAAACTGTTGCTGCCGTTTCTTCTCAGCCCTCTCAAAAACGATTATTGCTTTGGAATGTTCTTGTTCCACTGCCTTGGCAGCGGCTTTATGAATCGGATCTTCCACCAAGTCAGCAGCAGAAACAGTCATCTTCTTTCTCTGCCTCCTTGGCAGTGATACTACTGGTTCTTTATCAATCTCCCTCTCTTCAATTTGAGTTTCAGATTTTTCAGAGGTAAGTGCTTTCTCCGTTACTGTAGTGGGTGTTTCGAAAGAAGGATGCTTAGTTGTATCAGGAAGGGAGGCAACTATCTTTTGTCTCTTTGTTCTCTGCAAGGGCTCTTGCTCAACCTCTTCTTCTCCCGAGGATTTGGATTCCTCAGGAGGAAGGACTAGATTCCTTTTGTGTTTTTGTTCTTGTTGTCTCTTTTTGAGAACAGCTAAAGTTTCAGCTCTCTTGGGAGATTCTTCGTGTGGAGGCCCTGCACAAAAGAACAAAAGTGTAAAGGGAAAGAACAAAAGATTCAAAAGAAAGGAAAAGGAGAAGTCTGAAAATGTTTACCCTTCTTCGAAGTAGCTCTAGTAACTCTAGCTGGAGGGGATGAAGCTGTAGGTTTAGTTATGGCAGCCTCATGAGATGTCGCTGACTTAGCCTTCGAAGGCACTCCCAATCCTACCAGCAAGTCATGGGGATGTTCAGATAAGCGCACTTCCATATTGACTGTCCACCAGTTCTGGAATCTTTTCAAGACTGAACCATACGGAAGAAAGGGGACAAATTGGAACTCATTCAACTCTTTCAGTAATTTGAGAATGGCCGTCTCTAGTCTCGATTTGGATATTTTCGAATCTCTGACAGTAAGATGGACATTCGAGAGACTGCAAAGAGGAACTGGTATCCCTTGAGTGAGTCCAAATTGTCTGGCAAATTGAGAAGGGCAGTACACCTCAGATATGCATTTGTAAGCTCGAGGGTTTAAACTACCAATGAACAATTCCCTTGGTAGTAGTATAGAGGCCCACATGTCTTTGTGAGGAGAAGTGGAGCATTCTTTATCAGCCAGGAAAGCTTGCAGCCAGGTTGGTCCTTTATTGGCTTCAAAAGGACAAAAGAAAGAGGCAGATGGAGAAATGGGGAGTTGATAAAAAAAGGTAAAGTAGTAAGCGAATGAAGCAGGGTAAAGGGCAATCCTAGCATACTTTTCCCCATAAGTACTAGGGTCCTGAACAAGGAATTTTAGACATTTGGGGTGTAGGTCAGTGAAATAGGCGAAGAGCCAAAGTTGAAGCACCCAGAAGGGACCTCCTTGGTTGGCATCAAGAGGTTTTTCACAAAATTGGGAACAGACTCTGTAGACATGACCTAAAAGATAAGGAGCAAGAGCTATATGTTTTTTCAAAACAAGTGCCTTCGCGAGAGGGACAAACTCAGGCATAATCCTCTGAGATGAGGTGCAAAAGAGGAATTTGCATAACCAATATAAAATGAAGGAAAATAGCTCTCTGTCCCTCACAGGACCTTCCCTTTTATTTTCAGACTTTACAAAATCACTATAAGAGGAGCTTAAGGATGGAAGGGAAAACTTAACAGGAAGGTCTGGATAGTTGGGAGTAAATGGAGAACCATGGGGAGAAAGCCCTAAGAGATGGCAAATATCAAGAACGGTGGGGGCCATCATGCCGCACCGAAATTGAAAGAAATTAAAAGCCATATTCCAGAAACATAAGGCAGCAGGTATCAAGAAAGGGTCCTCAGGAATGATGAACCTGGAAAGACGAAGGGCATCGAGGATACAGAGCTCTTGCAGGTCATCTTCTCTTGCAGGTACAACTCTGTCATACCATTCTTCCCATTCAGTCCTCATTGTCGGCCAGCAACGGTGAGGACGATTCACCCTCCAGTTTCCCCAATCAAGCCCTACTTCGTAAAGAAGGAAATGGTCCTCCAAGGGAGGATATAGGGCTGCGAGTTGAGCAGGAGCTTCCCAAAAAATAGGGCCAAGAACGTATTCCTGTTTGTCGCTATGACGAGGCACGAAAAGACGTCCATCTATGTGGCTTGACTCACCAGATGACAGTTTAGTGATTTATTCATCGATACATCGCTTCAAAGCCAAGGTAGGACTGATACGATCGTCAGTAAACACTTTTAGTGAGGAAGGATCCATTGATAGCGAGTAATAAGGAAGAGGGGTTTAATAGGAGATCGGTAGGGTTTGTGTGTCAAAAGAGCAAGTGATTTCAGAGTACAAAGCAAAGGGGCTTTTAAAAGGTTCCGTGTCTGAAAAATATATTGCGTAAATCGTTATGTACTAAAAGTACGAATACGAGGAGTTCTTTCCAATATTGATAATTTTTTGAGGGAAGAGCACATTCCGGACGCTGATGCCAGCTTCGAAGCAAGATATTTGGCTTCGAAGCCGAATTTTGGCGCCAAAATTCAAACAACTATGGCTTCGAAGTACGGAAGCCAGCTTCGAAGCGTACTCATGTTCGAATATACTGGACTGTTCGAGTATTGGTCTACTTCAAGGGGTTTTAGGGCCCGTTTATCAAAGTAATGACCTTCAAAGCAAGTCTTCGGATCCTTTGAGGGATGAGGAGCACTGTTCGACGCATTGAAACCAATATTTGGTTTTATTACATATAAAAAGAGGAATTGCTTTTGAACCAGAACAATGTGGATTACTCTTCGAGGCAAACTAGTTAATTTGAAATTGATTGGTTACATTAACCATGATCATATATTGGTTATAGTTAGTTCTGAAGGGTAATGTTAATAAGTTCAGAGCATTGATTCCAGGTAATAACAGCCAGAATTGTCAACAACACCCCATAAACTGACATGTTGGCTCTTTTAGCGTTTCATTAGACAATTAAATCCAGATTCGAAGGATGAGATTGTTTAATTCGAAGCTATGGGTTGGCTTTTAAAGACAAAAAGGAACAAAATCAAACAATGACAAATGTAAAAAGACTTTGTTTGTACTAAAGCCAAAACAGTTACATCAAGTGACCCTATCTGGGTACGAATTCTAGCTCATAAAATAAGGAATAGAATAAATAACAAGGTCATGGAATTTCATCCAACAATGATCAATGAATTTTTGTTCTTTCTTTATTATTTCTTCTATCTCCTCCAATGTTGGCTGCATAAGCTGATGTGCTCTTACTTCATAATAGAGCTCTTCAGCCTTTATTTCGAAAGCTTCCTCCCTCAGTGTTTGTTCCAACTCATCTATAACCAAATCGTCCCAATACGCAGATTCTTTATTTCTGAAGTCATCGAACTCTTCGAGGAAGTTCTCTGCTTCGTATTGAGCATGAATTCGTAGGGATGAGAGTTGATCCAAAGATTGCGTAGCAACCAGGGAATTTCGATGCCAGTGGAGAAGCACTGGAAATTGGTCCAGAAAGAGGTGAAGTTCTGCTTGGGCGATGGGGTTAAGGATATGGCCCCTGGTCAAAATATCACAAGCCCATTGAAAGTTCTTGAGAGGGGTATCATCCTCAAGAACATTGAAAGGCAAGTGAGAGAAAGCCGCTAGCAGAAGTTGAGCTTGTTTCCGCTCAGTTGGAGAAGGGGATAATGGAGGGTTGTAAGGTGAAAAGACTGTGTCCATTGGAAGAGCAAGCCTTAGTTTCTCTATCCAGGAAAGAGCGAGAGGAGAAGAAGGAGTAGAGGCTTCAAATTCAGAAGATGAAGAAGAAGGTGTGGATGCCTCTATTGTAAGAGATGGCGTGGGAGTGGAAGGAACAAAGGCATTAATGTAATCAAGCCAATCAGAAGAACAAATCTTCGCCTTCTTGGCTAAGAATGAAGGACTGTATCCTTGTGCTTCTTCTGGGCGCCGGGTAGGATGCATTATCTTTGTAGGCATGGATGAGGTATACCAGGCCACGAGCAGATTTTCTTCTAAACTACGTCGAAGATCAATGGGCACGTAAGGGTAGACTACTGAACTTCGAGCGAAGGAAGGAAACTCCAAGGGGTCAGTAAACTCAACAAAATGATGGTTGATGCGCTCCCTTACATCATAAGTCTCAGAGGTCGACCAGTTTGTCCAACTAGAAGTCCCAGACGATGAAGAAGTTATAGCTTCATCCCATGCAGAGGTGTGTGAAGAAGAACTTCCCAAATCCATATTTGTAACTTATCGAAGCAAAGATTTGAGGGTAGTTTGTTCAAAGTACAAAGGAATGCTAGAGGAAGAACTTCTTGTATTTACGGAGTTGTGAATCGAAGGGTTAATGGCAATGTGCGCATAGTCCAAAGCTTGATAATTCGCAAAAGCCTCCACGACCTGAATATGGAAGGGCGGATAAAGATGGCTAATGAATGCGTGAAGATTCTTTCGAGGGGAAACAGCATTACTCAATGGCTCTTCGTATGCTTGATCAGTAGAGTGAGAAGTTGATTGAGCCATAATCCGTTCGGATGCTAAAGATATTGAAATATTCAATAATTTGAGAGTTAATGCTAATGATCACCAAATGGGTGACGGTTATGTTTCCTGAAAGTGGATTCCGTGCACATTCCAAAAACGCGGGAAAAGTTTTTAATCCACTAATATCACCAAGTATTGGGTATATTAGTGCGGGGGGTAATGTTGGCTATATATTTTGTAAAAGCCAGTAACAATTCGACACGTGGCAGAATAAGGGTATTATGGGAAGATGATTCATGTCTTCAATCCTGATCGTACACGTGGCGATGACAATTGGTTCTCACGTGATCCGAGTAGCACCAGATCAATAAAGAAACGAAAGATGACGTGGCCTCAACGGTTACTCATATTCAAATTCAAATATAAGAGGGAAGTTTAACTGCAAGTGATGGCGTAGTGGAACTACTTCTAAGGCAGCATGATCAACAATCATGGAGGAGCAGTTCGACGGTTTGAAGTGCAGTTCGAAGGTCATCCTTGGCAAGTATAAATAGCAAGGAAGTCCCCAGAAAAAACCCCCAGACTCAGATCATACAAACCAGTCATTTACTTTATATTTTCTTTCCCAGTTTTACATTTCCTGCACTTTAAATACCTGCACTTTAAATACCTGCACTTTAAATACTTGTCCTTTAAATACCTGCACTGCACTTCGATTCCTAGGAGTAGTTTCAAGTAGATTCAAGTAGACTGTTGCTGTAAACCTCTTCGAGGCTGAGTTTGGACTATTGTAAGTGTTCATTTTTAATGAAATACTGCGATTGTTCTTCATATTACTTGTTATTTTTCTTAATTTCTCCTAAGTCAAGCCACCAGTAAAAGTCCTCTTCATTGAGGCTGAAAGAACTAAAACACAATCGTCTGATAAATTGGTTGGCAATTATAATTTCTGTAAGGACTGATTGATCCTTGCTGGCACGCTCGCATTTACAAAACTATCCTTCGAAAAGCCAAAAAGCCAACAGATAGCAATACGTTTATTTTCTGCTGTTTTGCCTGCGGATTCTTCCTCGATTGTAAGTGTGCATCCATACCACGCATTATCAGACATGAAGCTCATAAGCACACCCTCGCTCTAAGGCGAAGGTGGTCTGGTAGTTGCGGTGCATGTAATTACGTTGATGATGGTTTTCGATTTGCATTTGTATGTGACCCTTGCAATCTGAATATTTGTGTTGGGTGTGCTCTTTTGCCGGGTATGGTTAGTCACAGATATGATGAACACCCATTCACCCTAACATATTCCCCTCCTCCTCTCAAAGACCAAGTCATCGATGAAGAGTACATTTGTGAGATTTGTGAGGAAGAAATAAATCCAAAATTATGGTTCTATCATTGTGACATTTGTGATCAATCTCTTCATACACTATGCATCCGTCCTATTGATCGGAATTCAAATATGAAGTATGGGGTGACAATTAAATTAGTTGACTATCACCCACACCTTCTCACGTTTGTCCAAAGACCCAAGGATGTTAGTGTTACTGAATCACCGTGCGGCCGATGTGGCCAATGTTTCCTAAGCAATCCGTTTGTATGCTACTATGAATGTGCACCTTGCAATTTTTGGACGCACTTTTACTGTGTAGGAAGAATTGTAGGAATTGAAACTTGATGAAGATGTACTTGGATCTTTTCAATCCAAATTGTGATAGTTTTGCCGTTCATTGATTGGTTTTTTTGTTTTTGTTTTTTTCAGAAGTCCTATTTTTTGTGACGACGGCAGAGCTTTCTATATGGCCTGCTGCTCCCAGGACCGGGCCTGCAATTCATGTGAATGCTCTGGATAGATTTAGAGTTTAGACATTTCAAATACTCCCTCCATTCCAAAATATTAGTCACTTATTCCATTTTTCATTATCCCAAAATATTAGTACCTTTTCAAAAATCAAGTACAAAAATAATATAAATTTTCTATTTTGCCCTTATTTTAAATTCATTAAGAACATAAAAAGTACAATTATGACATTGATATTCTCTAAAAAAATGTACTATCAAAGGGTAATTTTGAAAAATCAATTTTTTTTTAAAGTGTAATAATTGTACTAACAAAAAAAGTTGGATTCTCCAAAAAGAACCATTATTTTGGGATGGAGGGAGTAAAATATTTTTGATCTACAAAAAAAAAAATTGTATTGATGAGAAAGAAAGTGCATACACGATTTAAACAAAAAAAAAAAAAAAAAACCTTGGGTATTTTGAGGTCCCTATTTTTGGTCAAAAATTGGGAGTCCTAGGCAGCGCTGCCCCTCTCGCTTGCTCCCATGGCCAGGCCTGGAATTTATGTGAATGCTCTAGTATTTATACCCAATCTTTTTCTTTTCGAGAAGAAAGCAGGGTTGAGTCAAAAAGTTTAACAACTATGGTTTGATTAGTTTGGTTTGATTTTCTTAATTCTAATTTTTTTTAATATGATAAAAGTTAAATCGTGAGTTTAAGCCGGTCTAGATCTGCTATCAAAAACGAATTTTTAAGACAACTTGTTCTTCAACAAACTGTATTTTGGATAGTTCAAGTCAATTAAATTGATTATTTCTATAATCATTTTTTTTATTATGGCAGACATTAGCCTCTTTTGGCAACTTGGTTATAATCTGCTTTTTAGGCCAAGTTTGGCATGATTGAAAAAAGACAAAAAGTCAAAAAGTCACTATCCTATTTAAGTCACATCATCTTATTTAAGTCACATCACCTCTCTAACACATCACTTCAAACCCAACCCAAATCCAACACATATTTCATAAAAAGTCAAAAAGTGCACTTATTTAGTCTTCCCAAACTAGAACTCACTTCCTCTCTCACAAAAAAGTTGCTTATAAGCTGCTTATAAGCAGCTTTTCACCAAAAAGCTGATTATAACCATCTTCCCAAAATAGGCCTTGTTGATAACGTTCCTACCTTAGGGCTCCATTTCACTGCCCCCTTCTTTTATATAAGAGTAATATTAGGGATCATAAAAAAAAAGATCATGAAATGCATTATGAAGATTTTTCATCCTTTGATTAGTGTATGGTGTTTTATTGTATGTATAATCTAAAGGTGGAGAATCTTTCATGATCATCTTCATGACATTTTTTTCATGATTCCTAGCATTACTGTTATAGGTCATATTTGTTTGAGCTTACAAGACTTTGGTATTAAATTGATAATTTGAAAAAAAAAAAAAAAATCATAATTCAATGTTAATTAGAGTTTAGAATAATAGTTTATCATGTATGTTTTTTTTTTTAAGTTTCTTTTTTTGTTGGCATATTTTTATTTTTAGTCAACTTTAAAATAAAAAATTAAGAAACTTTAGGCTTCTAAATTCTACTCGATGAGACAAATCGAAAATTTAAACTTTTAGAAAAAATTAAAATATGGTCTAGAAAAGACAAAAATAAGGCAAGCTAGTAGACTCTTTTTTGGCTTATTTTGGATTTTTCAATTTTTTTTTTTTTAGAATTTTTTTTACTTTTTAAATTTGTTTACACAAGTTGGATTGGAAAAGTTAAATTTTTTTGACATAATTTGAAAAAAAAAATTTCAAGAAAGGAAGTGACTTATTTGGGAGTTCCCAATAGAATTGGACTTCTCTCATGTTGAGATCTCAATGTAAGAGAACTTGAGAGGCCTGTAGGGCTTACTACGAGTTTTGTTTTGATGATCCATACTGTTTATTTTGCAGGATTCTTAATGTATATCATCTATGACAAGATTCTTTTATGTTTACATCTCAACATGAGAGAACTTGAGGGACTTGTAGAGCTCATCACATGTTTTGTTTCAATGATCCAAATCGTTCATATTTTAGGACTCGTTGGGTAGAATATTCATACAAAAAATAAGATGATCAAATATTAGTAACTATATATTTAAATCAAATTAGTATCACAAAAAATAAATGATTATTCTTGAAATTATATTTGTCGTTCATTTTTTAAAAATAAATATAATTCAAATATACAACTGTCGATGTCCAATCATTTTGATTTTTTACATAAATATTCCATCCAACAAATCCAAAAAAGTGAACAGTTTAGATCACCGGAATTGGATCCAAATTGAACCTATCAAGCCCAAAACTCTATGAAGTTCAAAGAAAATTAGAACAGAACTGTGCATTTATTTTGATGGACCAGATTTGATAAGGTTTTGGTTAGGTAATATGTTAACCTATTAATACAACCATAATTCAATTGAAATCAAGAAGATAGAGAGGTAGAGACAATGAGAGAGAGAAAGAGAGAGAGAGAGAGAGCGAGCCAGCGAGCGAGCTTGAATACTTCAACCATATAATCCTCATACAAAGCATAAGTATGATGATGGTGTGAGAGTTTCTTGCTCTAGGTGTGAGCAACCGATAATCTCAGATTAATCCTACTACGGTTGCAATCGGAGTTTGGTTTTCCTCCACAAATCAAGTGCAGAACTCCCAGCAAAATGACACATCCTTCTCATCCTCAACACCCCCTTACTCTCCTTTCAAACCCGCCTTATGGTAATTACATTTGTGATGTCTGTGGAGAAACCTGCAACAGATTCATTTACCATTGTTTTCTATGCAATTTCGATGTTGACATGAGGTGTGCTTCGATGGTGTATAGTATTCAACGGAGGATTGAGCACAAACGTCATACACAACACAAGTTGATCTCCCTTGAAAGGCCAACCATATTCTTATGTGATGCTTGTGGTACAAAACATCAAGGCACCTCCTATCTTTGTACCACCTGTGGGTTTTTGGGGTTAACTAGAAATGTGCTGATTCATTGCCTAACACCATTAAACTCTGTCATCACCATCACCCTCTCACGCTCATATATTCTGTTCCATTTCAAGATAATCTTCCTTTCACCATCTGCCGCGTCTGTGACAAGGAAGTGAACAAAAGAAATTGGGTTTATTATTGTTCCGACTCTGAATGCAGATATTTTAGTCCATGTAAATTGCGCGACATCAATAACAAAACATTACATGTTGATCCTTTTTCCTTGCAACTCATTTTCTTTCATTTTATGCTTAAATGGTATACTCTTTTTTAATTTTTTAAATTAATTATCTTTCATCTTTGATTATGTAGTTTCAGAGAAAGCGGACTTAAAAGAATTTGATATTAATCTGATCAAGCTTAATTCTGTTGATTCGGGGATAACATCATCAAAAACAAAGCTATCCAAGTTGACCTTCTTTTCCTCTTGGTACTCTAGTTTTTTTATTGTCTCATCGGTTCTTTGCTTCTTGTTTGATTACATTTTATTAATCTTATTTTTGTAGTTTCAGGAATTGCAAAACAGATACTAAAGTTGAAGTCCTTGACCCCATTGTGATCACTTTGCCAGTGTCAAATGAATCTATTGATCTGATGACTCAATTTATCAAGGGCATGAGACTAAAAGGGAATTACAAGGGAGTGACAAAGATCCAACATGTTAGTCATCGCCACCCATTAATTTTTTTCGACAAGCAAATTCACAGTGAGTCTTGCTCTGGGAGCAGATTGCCCCTCTTGAATGAGGTGACGAAGAATGATGAAAAATGCAATGGATGTGCACAAACCATTTCTGCTCCATATTTTTGTTGTACCAAATACAACTTTTTTCAACATGAGTGGTGTGCAGAGTTACCCACTGAACTCTGACACCCATGTCACTCGGATCATCCACTTCTCTTGACCCCAAATTTCCATCTAGCTAAACGTCGATGTTGCAGACTAGACTAGATTCTAACACGTTTATTTCCGACTGTTCTGCCTGCAATTTCTTCATCGATTTTAAGTGTGCAACCTTACCACATATTATCAAACACAAAGCTCATGAGCACACCCTCACTCTAAGGCAAATATGGTCCAGTAGTTGCGCTGCCTGTAATAATGATTATGATCCTTTTCATTGTGCATTTGTATGCGACCTTTGCAATCTGAGTTTTTGTGATAGCTGTGCTCTTTTGCCGGGCGCAGTTAAGTCATGGATACTAGTGGGTCGGTGGACCCTGATAAGTACTGTTCACTCAACCCTACTATTCACTCAAACACTAGATCCAATGGAGGATTTGGGTACTTTCGTAATTCCCATGTGCTTCCGTATAACCCTAATTCTATACTTATAAATAGATGAGGTAGCGCCTCTTTTAGGTTAAGAGAGAGTTGTATTTTTCTGATCATAGTGAAAACCGCAACAACTGTGGACGCAACCCTATTCTGGGGTAAACCACGTAAATCCTTGTGTTCTTGTATGTGTGATTTGTTTGATTCGTTAATTTTTTTCTTATTTGTCATTTCGTGTTTCACCGATCTTGGTTAGGAATGGTCAATTCCTAACAACTAGTATCAGAGCATTGGTTCGAATGGGAGCGATGGCTATAGACAAAAAGGTTAGAATCGATAAACTTAATGGCACAAATTTTGGATTTTGGAAGATGTAGATTGAAGACTATCTGTATTAGAAAAAAATGTATTAGAAAAAAACTATATGAGCCCCTTTCAGGGACGAAACCAGAAAAGATGAAGGATGATGAGTAGACTCTTCTTGATCGCCAAGCGCTGGGTGTTATTCGGCTAACGTTGTATCGTAACATTGCATTTAACATAGCGAAAGAGAAGACTACAACGGGTCTCATGGCGGCACTCTCAAACATTTATGAAAAACCTTCTGCCTCAAATAAAGTTTATTTGATACGTAGGTTGTTTAATCTGAGGATGATAGAAGGTGCTTCAGTGGCTGAGCATCTGAACAAATTCAATATTGTGGTAACACAATTGAGTTATGTATCTATCGAATTTGATGATGAGGTTAGGACTTTGATTCTTCTATCTAGTTTGCCAGAAAGTTGGAATGGTACAATAACGACAGTGAGTAATTCTTCGGGAAAAGAAAAATTGAATTACAATGATATTCGAGATTTAATTCTAAGTGAAGAAATTCGCAAGAGGGAATTAGGAGAAACATTAGGTTTTGCCCTGAATACAGAAGCCAGAGGAAGATCAGTAGGAAAAAACCCGAACCGCAACAGATCAAAATCCCAACATAGAAGCAAGTCAAGAACTAGAGAGGGACAGAGTTGCTAGAACTGTGGAAAAAAGAGACATCTAAAAGGAAATTGTCCGACATTGAATAAGAACAAAGGTGATCAAAATCAGAAGTCTGCTAATACTGCAACGGAAGAGATTTATGGTGCTTTGATCTTGAGTATTGACAGCCCTCTTGAATCTTGGATTTTAGATTCTGGGCCATCATTCCATTCTACTTCACAGAGGGAAATCATGGACAATTATATTGATGGTGATTTTGGGAAGGTTTATCTAGCTGATGATGAACCTTTGAAAATTGTAGGTAAAGGGGATGTAACAATCAGGTTGCCAAACAGATCTGTTTGGAAGATACAGAATGTCAGACATGTGCCTGGTTTGAAAAGAAACTTGATTTCTGTTGGACAACTTGATGATGAAGGTCATGTTGTAACCTTCATGGGTGCTTTGTGAAAAATCACCAAAGAAGCCATGGTTGTTGCTCGTGGTCAAAAAGAAGACACCATTTACATGACTACGAACAATAAGGATGAAGTAGCAGTTGCTGGTGAGAAGGAAAACTCAAATCTATGGCACTAAAGGCTTGGGTATATGAGTTAAAAAGGGATGAAGGTACTTGCATCTAAGGGGAAACTGTCAGATTTGAAATCTGTGGACATTGACTTTTGTGAGGATTGCATCTTCGGCAAACAAAAGAGGGTCAGTTTTTCAAAAGATGGCAGGAAACCGAAGTCAGAAAAATTGGAGTTGGTTCATACAAATGTGTGAGGACCTGCACCAGTTTCATCTCTTGGAGGATCATCATACTATGGAGTCTTTTAGAAAGCTGGTAAAAAGCCAGCTTCCAGCTTTTTACCCATTTTGGGTCACATCACATCTCACATAACTTATCCACAAAAAGACAAAATAAGCTTAAAAAGCCAAAAGTTAGCTTTTTACCAATTTTCCAAAACACCCTTATGTTACCTTTATCGATGACTCAACAAGAAAGGTATGGGTTTATTTTCTGAAACATAAATCTGAAATTTATACTACTTTTAAGAAGTAGAAAGCCTTGGTAGAGACTGAAACAGGTCTGAAAATTAAGTACTTGAGATCAGATAATGGAGGGGAATATAAGGATAATGAGTTCAAGAAATATTGTGCAGAAAGTGGAATTAGAATGGAGAAGACTGTTCGAAAGACACCTCAACAGAATGGCGTTGCAAAACACATGAATAGAACTCTGAATGAACGTGCTAAAAATATAAGGATACAGACCGGATTACCAAAGATGTTTTGGGCAAATGCAGTTAACACTGCAACATATCTAATTAACCGTGGTCCATCTTTTCCATTAGATGGAGAGTTATCAAAAGAAGCTTGGAGCGGTAAAGAGGTAAATATTTCTTTTTTGAAAGTATTTGGTTGTGTTTCATATGTGCATATAGATTCTGCTGATAGAAGTAAACTTGATCCAAAATCTGTTAAATGTACTTTTATTGGATATGGCGTTGATCAATTTGGTTATCGATTTTGCGATGATAAAAATCAGAAAATAATCAGAAGTAGAGATGTCATATTTAATGAGAAAGTAATATATAAAGATAAGGATAAGTCTACATGTGAATCTGAATATGAATCTATTACTTGTCATGAGCATGTTGAGTTAAAGGAGATTAGTGAGAGTGATTTGAATAGTAGGATTCAGAATAATCCTGAAAAACTTATTCCACAAACTGAGCCACATACTTCTACTCCTAAGTTGAGACGGTCAAAAAGAGAGTCTAAACCTACACAGTGTTGGTTTCTAATTTTACATTATTTGTTATTGTCTGATGGGGGGTGAACCTAAAAGTTATGATGAGGCTTTGCAGGTTGATGATTCAATTAAGTGGAAGTCAGTTATGCAAGATGAAATGGATTCACTCATGGCAAACCAGACATAGGAGTTGATTGAATTACCAGTGGGTAAGAACGCTTTGCACAACAAGTGGGTTTACAATGTCAAACAGGAACATGATGAGAGTAAACGCTACAAGACTAGATTGGTTGCAAAGGGATTTCAACAAAAAGAAGGGGTTAACTACACTAAAATTTTCTCCCCAGTTGTGAAGTTGACCACTATCAGATTGGTATTGGGAATTGTGGCTGCTGAAGATTTGCATCTTGAGCAGATGGATGTGAAGACGGATTTTCTCCATGGTGATTTGGAAGAGGAAATTTACATGAAGCAACCACAAGGTTTCTTGGCACATAGCAAAAATGAGTTTGTATGCAAACTTCGAAAAAGTTTGTATGGTTTAAAACAGGCCCCAAGGCAGTGGTACAAACAGTTTGATGGGTTTATGTGTAGCAACGGTTTTACAAGATATCAAGCAGATCATTATTGTTATTTCAAGAGGTTTGACAAAAGTTATATTATGTTGCTCTTATATGTTGATGATATACTTATTGCAGGATCTAGCATTGAAGAGATAAAAAGATTGAAGAAACTTTTATCCAACTAATTTGAGATGAAGGATCTTGGAGTTGCAAACAAAATCCTTGGTATGAAAATTCACAAGGACAAGACAAATAGTACTTTGAAGTTGTCACAAGCTGAGTATGTCAAGAAAGTTCTCAAGAGGTTTAGCATGGATGGTGCAAAACCAGTGAGCACTCCATTGGCTAGCCACTTCAAACTTACCAAAGAGCAGTCTCCGAAGACTGAAGAAGAACAGGCTTATATGGAACATGTTCCATATGCTTCAACTATCGGTAGCATAATTTGTACTAGACCAGACATTGCACATGCAGTGGGAGTGGTTAGTAAGCACATGAGTAATCCAGGCAAACAGCATTGGAAGGCAGTGAAGTAGATCCTTAGATACTTGAGTGGTACATACATGGCACTTTGTTTCAGACGAACCGGCATCGGGTTACATGGTTATGTTGGTGCAGACTTGGCTGGTGATATAGATAACAGAAAGAGTACTACTGTTTATGTTTACACATTGGGTGGTACAGCAGTGAGTTAGATTTCACAGTTACAGAAGATTGTGACCCTTTCTACAACAGAGGCTAAGTATGTTGCTATTACTGAAGCTGGGAAGGAGATGACTTGGTTACAAAATTTCCTAGTAGAGTTGGGTAAGACGCAAAAGATGAGTATTTTGTATAGTGACAGTCAAAGTGCTACTCGTCTTGCAAAAAATCCGACTTTTCATTCTAGGACGAAACACATTCAGCTGCGATACCATTTCATTCGTTCACTTGTAGATGATGGAGTCTTATCTCTTGAAAAGATCCAAGGCAGTAAGAATCCTGCAGACATGTTGACCAAGACAGTTACCATTGACAAACTGAAGTTGTGTGCAACTTCAGTTGGCCTTCAAGATTGATGAAGGAAAATCGAGTTGTTACGGCATTCCTCCATATGATGAAGATAATGGAGAGCTTGTGTTATCAAGCTCCAAGAAGGAGATTGTTGGGTCGGTAGACCCTGATAAATACTGTTCACGCAACCTTACTGTTCACTCAAACACTGGGTCCAATGGAGGGTTTGGGTACTTTCGTAATTCCTATGTGCTTCTGTGTAACCCTAATTCTATACTTATAAATAGATGAGAGGGCGCCTCTTTTAGATTAAGAGAAAGTTGTATTTTTCTGATCATAGTGAAAACCACAACAGCTGTGGACGTAACCCTATTCTGGGGTGAACCACGTAAATCCTTGTGTTCTTGTGTGTGTGATTTGTTTGATTCGTTAATTTCTTTCTTATTTGTTATTTCGTATCTCACCGATCTTGATTACGAAGGGTCAGTTCCTTACAGATACGATAAACACTCATTCACCCTAACCTATTCCCCTCCCCTTCGTCTTTGTCCTCTCAAGGATGACTACTATTGTGAGATTTGTGAGAAAGAAATAAATCCGAAATTATGGTTCTATCATTGTGCCATGTCTGAGCAATCTCTTCATGCAAGATGCATCCGTCAAATTGACAGCTATTCAAAAGTCAAGTGTGGGGCAACCATTAAAATCATTAACTATCACCCACACCTCAATTGTGTCGGAAAACCCAAGGAGGTTAGTTTTGCTGAACAGGTTTGTGAAAGTGAAAAGATTGACATATGCACTATCAATGTGCACCATGTAATTTTTGGATGCACTCTCACTGTGTAACAGAAATCTTAGAAAATGAAATTTCATGAAGACCGACTGGTTTTTGGAGTTGATTCTGCATATGCTGAGGTAGATGAGTCTGAGTGAGGTGTCGCCATTGCTAAATGGTCTTGTGAAGCTCTGATGGCATGATGAACAACAGAGAGATAAGAGTTTTGAGTAAACTAAGAAGAAGACCACAAATGAAGACAATTTTCAATCCAAATGGTGATA
The DNA here is from genome assembly GCA_036172215.1 of Camellia granthamiana. Taxonomy (NCBI): domain Eukaryota; kingdom Viridiplantae; phylum Streptophyta; class Magnoliopsida; order Ericales; family Theaceae; genus Camellia; species Camellia granthamiana. The sequence continues at coordinate 8,926,908 of CM069905.1, forward strand.
GTTTTGTTGTTCATTGATTGGGCTAAATTTTTGTTATTTATTTATTTATTTTTTGCATATTATCCAATTACCAAATGAAATAATGTTTGTATGGTTACAAAAAAAATAAAGCGAAAAAGTGAATTTAGTTCTACTCCAATGATCTAACTTGTAGAGTTAACTGAGACTGCAAAATCATAAACTAAAGTTATATGAGATTTAAAATGAACTATCCTAAAAAATGATTTTATCCCTAAATTTTTGTTTCCAAAAATCTAGATATGACACTGTAACTGGACACAGTTGGTCACGAGAATGTAGCCACTTCATATTCCATTTGCCCAATTTGATGCTGTATCTCAATGATCATGACACTGAGAAAAAAGTATTTAACACTACTACACTGGATGATTGATCATCAAATTACAGCAACAAAACAAACCCCCCCAAAAACAGAACACACAACTACAACAAGAAAATGAATTTACATCAACAAAATACCAAACTAAACACCACCTACTTCTTACCATCTTCGATGGCTTTATCTAACACCACTTTAAAGTGCTTTTCATACTCAAATCCCACCACCACCGGTGGAGGTGGCAAAGGAAACCCGTCTGGCACCACAGCCTGCTGCCCGTCCCCAAATATGCTCCAGACAACCAGCACAATGATTGCTCCCAATGCACCACAAGCAGCCCCAAATATCAGCAATACGAGAACTCTCAAAACACAATCGCGGCTCTTTGGAGCCGCTAGGGCTTTCGTCTTCTTAGAGAAAGCCCCGGGATCCAAAGGCTGCGAATGCAGCCAATTCGGAACTGTCCTGAGCTTGAAGCTCCATGAATACACATTACATCTTTGTGAAGAATTCCCATTTGAAGAGCTTAGCCCTATGAAAACCTCCTCTTCATTCCACATTTGTGACAAGTCAATTGGGCATGAAAGCAATGGATCAACAGGCCTCGATTCACCCAATTGACTCAACCTAACCTCTATTCGCTTCGAAGCCGCCTCGTAATCAATCCAAGCTTGCAATTTATTACCACTATTCAGCACCAAATTGATTGAAGAAACATTGCTCACTTTAACAGATACGAAACCATTGACATCAATACCAACATGATTGGCATTCAAATCGCCGTACTTGTCATCCATCAATGTATCAAATTCAACACCCAGAGTCCTAATTTTGTTGTCACTCAACAACCCAGATGAACCATTGTCGAACACATTCAATGGAAACCCAACAGGAACCATAACGAAAGCTAAACCATCTCCACTCTCCGGAGACATCGAAAAAGTGAAAAAAGTCGAAAAAGACACCATTTTTTTGGGATTTCCTTCGACTAACTTGATGGGTTTCTTATAAAAGACTCGCCCAGAGCTTAAACTCGAAAACCCAGTAATTTGTACGGACGAACCGCCATTAACGACCTTGGCAGAGCCATATAGAGTGAGTGTGGACTCGAAGTTCGAATCTTTGTCGAAGTTTGTGAAAGCAAAGGTCGAGTTTGTGTCTGCGGCTGTGGTTTTGAAGAAGAGAATGAGTAAAAAAAGGGCTGTGAAGTACCTGGAAGTGGACAGTGTGGCCATACTCGATCTGGGTTTGAGCTGAAACTCCTGCGGATTTTGTCTGTTGCTGTGGGTTTTCTAGGGTTTGTGGATTGAACCTGTCTGGTGATTCATTTTTTCAAAAAAAAAAATTCTAGGGTTTGGGGAAGAAGCAGAGGAAAGTGGTGAAAATGGGTGGTGGTGGTCGGTGGGGTTGGAGGTTGTGTGAATTATTAATATCGTTTCCTACTACACACACTGGTTTCTGCAAGACACTGCTTTTACTTTTCTCTCAGTGGTCTAGGACAGAGGGAATAACAACATGAGACTCTTCATTGTAAATGCCCTACTGTTTTATAATTTCGCAGTAGGCCCCTTGTATGCTTTTATTTCACATTCATCCGTATGAATTTGAATTAAAACTCATAAAACGTTTGTGAGGCATAGGAATGGCAACAGGGCGAGGCCGGTGATCACCCTCCCCGTCCCCGATCCCCGATGGTGAAAATGTCCCCGGCCCGGGCCCCGATCCCCGACGGGAAATCTATGACTATCCCTATCCCCGCCCACATCGGGGATCGGGTTTCCCCGACCCCGAAACATCCCCGGCGGCAGATCTGTTCAACAAACAACCCAAAAAAAAAAAAAAAATCTGTATAATGGATCTGTTCAACAAACAACCCAAAAAAAAATCTGTACAACAATCATCAATCAACAACATATATGTTTCTTTACTTCAGATCTGTAAAAAAAAAAAATGTTCTTCAACAACAGATATATATATATATATAGTGAGAGAGAGAGATGCGAATCGCGATCGACTTCGAAGAGGCGGTGGTGGATCGACGGAGGGCTTCGAGAGGCCGTGAGTGAGTGGGGGAGATGCGATCGACTTCAAGAGGCGGTGGTGGAATGGCATGGCAGAGGCGGGATGGAGCAGCGGATGAGAGAGAGAGGGAGAGGAGCTGCGATGCGATCGACTTGGGTTGAGTAAGAGAGGCTGCGTATAGAGAGAGAGGCTGCGTAGGTAGATTTTGGTGAGTGAGAGAGGCTGCACACTCTCAGAGGCAGCAACATATATATGATATTATATAACCTAAGGGTTTATTATATATATATATTATATATAAGGGTATAAAAGTAATTTTATTTCGGGGAATTTCGGGAACGGGGTCGGGGCCGGGGCCGGGGACGGGGACGGGGACGGGGACGGGGATTGAAAACTGATTACCGTCCCCGGCCCGGAACAAATCAGGAACTGATTTTCAAATACCGTCCCCTCCCCGTCGGGGGTATTTTTCAGGAAAAAACCGCTAAAATCGGGGTCGGGGTCGGGGATCCCGGTCGGGCCGGTTTCAAATTGCCATCCCTAGTGAGGCACACACAAATGACTTAAATGTATTTTTTGTAACTTTATAGTAAAAATTATGTTTGTAAAAAAATAAATTCATTAAAGATTTATAAATATATAAACAAATCGTATTATATTTTATAAAATAAATAGTTTATATTTATAATTATATTTGTCATTTATTTTATAAAACGAAATGTAATTTATTCATGTATTTATAAATGTTTAATAAGGTTATTGTTTTAATGAATAATCTTTATTATAACTCTTACAAAGTAGACAGTATAGATCTAAATTAAAACCCACAAAATATATATATATACACAGAGAGAGAGAGAGAGAGAGAGAGAGAGAGAGAGAGAGAGAGAGAGAGAGAGAGAGAGAGAGAGAGAGAGAGAGTCACCTGGTCTTACCTTACCTCTAAATAAATATTTGTATTTTGTACCACGGCCACTTGAGATATTTGTAAGATCAAAACATTGTTGCATACTTTGAGATTAATGTTTTCAACAAACGTGTTGCTATTAACACCATATTTATTATTTTAGATCTTTTATTTTTTATTTTTTAAATTACAATAATAACTTTAAATAAAATTATTAGAGAGGACATCAATCATTTTGGGACATCTCATCTCACAATTGAGCCCACACTAAATTATGAGATATAGTTTATGAGAGTACCCACCTCTATCACCACTTATCGATCTTTCCCAAATCCTACCATCACAACCTTGAGAACCTTCTATCAGCGATATTCCGGCGGCAACAATGGCAACCATTCAATTATATATATTTTTCTAACAATGACAATAACAATGACAATGAGTGAAAGTTTCTTTGGCAACCATAATTTCATGAGACGAGAGGAGTACAACAATGTAAGTTTAGAGGAGATTTATAACTTTGATGATGTTCTCAGCTTGGAGGAGGATAGACTTGTAAGGGTAAGTTTCTTGAAAAGCACGTCAAAAATGATAAAAACTGTTCATATTTTTTTCGATACTGAACTCCCGAACATATAATCAAAATTTAGGAATACAAACCCAAACATTACTTATTTGTTTGGGAACACAGGTCCAAACATTTGTTATTTGTTCAGGAACACATGTCTAAATATGAAAATTTGATATACTTTGATGGGTTAAAATTATTTACATTTGCAGGAATTTTCATTTTATCAAGTTCGGAACACAGGCCAAAACATTGGTTATTTGTTTGGGAATACATAGCTTATTTGTTCGGAAACACAACTCCAAACATTCTAAAGAGAGAGAGAAGAGAGAGACTTTGAAGAATAGGAGAGGAACGAGATTCAGACTAAACAAAATGCAAATCTGTCCCCTTCGAACTATACATACACATAGATATATATTTATATCTGTTGTCTTTAGGGTTTGGGGCTAATAAAATAAATTGATTGGAATTGAATGAACACACATGCACCTAATGCAAAGAAAAAAATGAAACACGTTCCTAACACTGATTGATTCACTTCAAAAACATTTTTCTTTCACCGTTGAGAGAGAGAGGGAGAGAGAGAGAGAGAGAGAGAGAATGAGTTTTGAGATTTTTTTTTGGGTTAGGATTTCGGGAGATAATAATTTTAAGGGTGTGGGGAGTGTGCATTTAAGCGGGGCTAATATTTTTATAAGAATAATTTTAATATTATTTGAGGGTGGAAAGAAATTTTAAGAATTTTAAAATTTATAGATGAGAATCCAAAAAAATGAAGAGTCTAAAATAATAAATGAAAGGCTAATAATAACACTCTTTCAGCAATACCAATTAGAAGAGAAAAAGATATTAAAGTTGACAATATCAGAAACCTCTTTTTCAACTAATAACACCAACCACTATCTCTCAGAATTTCTACAGATAGCATAGCTGATAGGATCACTAATCCACCATAAAGCTGGACTGTAACACGTTTTGTAGAGCCTATAATAATAAAGGTAGTGCTGAATCTTTCCCGTCTTCGCACTTTCTCCACTTTTTGTGAAATTAGTGCTTTATAAAGCTTATTTTGATAGTGATTTGATAACAATTAAAGCACAGATCAACTAGATGTACAAGTATAACCACTCAACTTTAAAATCTTTTGAGTAAGCTTTTTATTTGAATTGTTGTTTTATTGCAATTTTGTTCTCTGTTTTGATTTTTCATTTTTGGTTGTGTTACTTGAAACAAAAACAATGAAAAGTTCCCAACTACCTGTTTGTTCAATATCCTTTTTATTTTTGTGCAAAAACAATTTTTCGGTTGTAAAAAGTGGGTTGTTTTCAGAAACAATTAGTTAAACAAATTGTCCTTGTTTCAAAAAATAAAAACAGAAACCAAAAAAACGAAAACCCAACCAACCAGACTTGTAAATTAATCAATTGCAAAAGCATGCAACATGAAAAGATGTATTTTCTATACGACTGCCCTCCTTTTAGCTGTATTTTTAACTAGGATTCAACCTTAGAAATATCACAAATGGGATAACGGTTCACCAGCCATAGCAATCATCATATAAGAAATCCAGTCTAAGATCAACCTTCATCAGCCAGGACCAATGGAAATGTTTCTTACAAAATTTCACAAACCGGGGACTTGTTACACCATCTCTTTCCCAAGAAATTACAATACATGTGAGCTTATAACAGCTCAAACATAGCAACCAATCCTAGTTGGCAATTCATCTTTTTCAAACTATTTCTATTTTCTCAAGTCCCAGGAGATGCATGGAATCATAGCAACTTCAGAAGTCGAAAAAGTGAACATGAGAAAGAAGCTTGATTTCCAATCAATGTTTGAAAATGGGAAGAGGGAATGGGGTAAAAGAAACCAACAAGATTGAACGATCTTTGTGTAATCACTAACATTATATGGGGAGTATTTAATTTCCACTTTCTCGCAATATGTTAGAACTCTACATTCACCTATTAGAAGGGAAAAAGAATTAAATCCCAAGAATTATAACTTACATTTAATCATCAGAAAAAAACTGATATACATTACTTTGTCTCCACAGCAATTTCATTGACATCAAGCTCTACTAAGGTTTCTTTCCCAAAAAGGGTAAATCCAACAGTTGCCTGCGAGAAGATAATTTTTCAAAAATTAAATCATTTTCTAGACAATTTAATAATAATAATAATAATAAAAAAGAGTATAAAAATAGATTAAGAGAGAAATATAACACATATTTGAATGAAAATGCTTGATGTAACAAGGGCATACCATTCCTCTCTTACTCTCCAATTTCTTAAGGATGCCTGAGAACTCTGCAAATGTCCCAGATACAACTCGAACAGTTGAACCTGGTTTAAGGAGCGGTTGAGAAGTTTTTTTGGATCGCCGCTTTGGCTTGGAATCTATAACTGACTCTGTAACATCTGAGGAAGTTAATTGAGAGTCTGAGTAGACTACATTCAGTTTCTCAGGGTCGGTGATTGCTTCCCCTTGCTGCTCTTCTTTGAAAGCTTGGTCAGCTTTTTCCTGTTCTTCCTTTGCTTGTCGGAAAATTGTTTCAATATCAACAGCGGAAACTGGCCTGGGTTTGTTAATCTGTTTTTTCCTGCAGATGTGTGCGAAGAACAGTTTCTGATGAGATTGACTAGAAAGTAACCGAAAAGAAAGGTACAAACATTAATTTGCAATAGACATATGGTAGTCAATGAGCTGTCTGGAAACTGGGAAAACATACAATAGAAAGAGGCTGGCAACCCACAAAGAACTTGAACAAAATATTTTGTTTGGTTGAGTTTTTAGAATTTGTTTTCTGAATTTTATTTTATTTTTGGAAAAAATAGAAAACTAGTTTGACAAAAAGAAAAAGAAAAAAAAAAATCTTTTAAATTTTCAAAAATGATTTCCAATCAAAAAAAGAGAACCATATGAAAATAATGTGTCTGTTTTGAATTTTTTTGTCCCACCAAACTAATTTTTGAATTTTTTTTCAAAAAACAGATTCTGAAAACTCAACCAAACAGATTCCTCACATATGCCCAAAACCAATGATGTATAAGCCCTAAAAGTCATGAACAAAGGGCAGCAGTCACCGTGGCCGGAGAAAGAATTCACATTCAGAAAATGGAACAGTTTACATATAATCTATGAAGTTTGAACCGACAAAATCTGAACTACATTCCACTATTTTGTTATCCCATAACTGTTTCCTACCTGTGAAAGTAAGAAAATCTGATACTTCCCCATGAGATTAGACTCATTAGAGAAATTTACAAAATTCAAAGCCATATTACAAACAAGTAGTTCTACAAAATCAAAAGAATGTGGCCGAAAAGAGAGCAAATGCTTACGTATTTCCGACCTTTGATCCAAGAAAGCCTCCAACCCCAGCACATTCACGTATAAAGTCATGTATTTCCTTGTTCAGTACACATCTCAAAAACACACACCCAGGAAAAAGAGGTTCTGGTTTAACTGAGTATGATCCATTTTTTAATTTCCTTTTCACCTGAACAGCTGGAACATAGACCTGAGAATAAAAATTAAGGGATTGATGAGAAATACAAAAGTGTTCTCAGTTCTAACTCTATAATCCAACGTTAAGCATCTTACATCTAAATTTCCAAAATTCCAACATTTCGATAATGAAGCAACATTACAGATATAATTAAAACAACATCAACACATCTTCAAGAAAACAAATGACAATAAGCACCGTGGAATGCTCATAATGACAAAAACTGATGTGCATTGTTAGTGAAGAATACAGTGAGGAACAAGAGGAATATCACCTCAACAAAATCAAATAAAATTAGAAAAGAGCTCTGTTAATTTTAGTTAATTCTTAGCTGCAAAAGTTTCCATCTTTCATGCTTTCTTAAAATGTACCACCTTAATTATTTGAAATACAGCTCAGCCTTGTGAGTGTCAACACATTGTTCATGTATCTTCCAAAATAACCATTCAACACCAATGAATATTGAACTAGACAATCAACATTAACCACTACTTCTCAACTGGTTTATACATCAATTCCCTCAGAAGAAACAATAGTTCCTGAATTTCAAATTTTCTTATTTCATCTTGGATTCCAGTCTCTCCCTGAGTAGCTCTTAAGGGTATGTTTGTTTGAACGGACTGGATAAGGGGATTGTAATCCATCGGATTATTAGTCTTAGGATACATTGTCCCTGGACTATTTGGTTGAACTGGATTTATATCCTATGTTTGTTTAGTCATGGGATTAGATGTCTGAATTTGATTATTTTTAGTGAATTCAATATTTGTTTGGGATATTATGAAGAAGGATAAATGCTCAAATGACTATTTTATCATTTTCAATTATTTACTAAGTAATAACAATATTAAACATAGCTTTAATATTTCAATTATTTTTAGCTAGATTAAATAAAAATTTATTTTATTTTATTTTTTGTACAATTAAATATCAATAAAAATATATGTTATTTTTTAATTAAAATTTTAAATAAATTTATTTTAAATAATAATAATTAAATAAAACATCTATTAAAATTTAAATAATAAAATTAAATAAAATATAAACAAAATTTTAAAATAAAACATTAATAAAATATCTATAAAAAATTATTTTAAAAATTAAATAAATAAAAATTAAATAAAATTATTTTATTTTTTAATTGAGATATTTAAATTTTATTAATTTTACTAAATATAATACATAATTAAATATCATTGGGGGCAAAAATATAATTTTATTATAGTTTCTATTCCACCTCCCAATGGAATAGACAGTCCTACAAATATGGGACTAATAATTCAGAGCAAAACCTTTGAAACAAACAACAAACTGTTAGTCCATCAATCTCATGCCCAATCCTTCCAAAACAAATGGTATCACCGTTGCCCCCAATGTGAACATTTCCGAGTAAATATGGGATACGTGGTGGTATATCACCAACAAATAACAAATCTCAAATTGTCCTAGTAGGAACTACATGGTTGGTTTAGTGGGAGACAAGTGCGAACTCCATTTGAAATTTTAGGATCAATTACAATAACCAATCTCAATTAATTCACTCAACCACAAATACCCAAAAGACCTGCATATCCAATCCTTGACTCAAGCCTTCATCAAATTTAAATTCGGGTTAAAAATCACTTCAAAACACCCTTTAATCCTTGACCCAAACTTAAACCAAATTGAGTTTTACTCAAAGTTTTACCCGAGTCAAGCAGACTCAACTCAGTTGTATACTCAAAATTTTTAAGTTATTTTGCTACTCTCAAATTTGAAGTTGCAAACGTTTACTCAAATTTAACCTTAAATATGAGTTTGTCCACAGGCCTGGTGGTTCATCAAATGAAGCTTTTACTCAAAAATTTTGAGGTCTCAAAACAAACCCACAAACCAAAACTCTGAATGACAACTATTCAACATGAAATTTACCTTGAAATCGATGTCAGGGAAGTTTCGGGCGAGCGATCGAGCGAGTAGTTCAGCATGGTCCTGACCAGAAACTCTGGAAACTCTGACAACCCACCATTGAGGACCCAAGAGAGCGAGGTTGTCAAGGTTAAGCTCTTCGGTCCACGAAGCGTACCTCTTCTTGGGCTTCTTCATGAGCCTCTCTTCCACTTCCTCTCTCCAATTGTAGGTGGATTTGCTCTCTCTCTTCTCATTCCTCATCTGTCTTCTCTCTCTAGCTGTGAGGATTTGTTCGTTTACAGACTCGAGAGTTGCAGAGATTGGAGCGAAGAGTCTAGTGGGTGTCTTGGTGAAGTGGGTTTTGGAGGGAAGAGAGAGAGAGGTGGGTAGAGAGAGAAAGTGGGGGCAAGGACTCCATGAGAGAAGCCCTTGCTTCATCTTCGTCTTCGTCTTCGTAAAGAATCAGAGATGATGTCTGGTTTGGATTTTCTTTTGATTACAATCCTCGTTTTGGATAATTACGAGAATACCCAATGTGCCTCATTTTAATGGGCTTTATTTGTACTTTGGGCCTGGACCACTTCTCATCATCAGACCAAAAATCAGATAATGAGCTAGTGGAATATGCAATGGGTGTAGGTTTAGAATTGTTTTGAGAATTCTTTTTTTTTTTTGGTAATTTTTTGATTTTTTATTAAAAAATGTGTAATTTTTTTCAATAGAAAAATAGTTATTTTTTGGGCTAAAACTTGATGCTCCCATAATGTGGAGTTTAATATTGTGGCTCTGTTTGGTTGTGATCTAGAAATGTGATTCTAAGTGTGTTTTTGAGTTGCGTGTTTGTTTACAGTTTTTAAAAATCAATTTCATGCTTTGCTTTGAAAACTTTGTCACCCAGATGTCGTTCCGGTCGACCCCCGGATGTCCCACAGGACGTCCCCGCCATTGAATTTTTTTATTTTTTATTTTTTTGAAATTGACACATGTTATGTTTTATATATTAAATAAAAAATATTTTCCGAATTTTTTAAAAAAAATTATGAGTTTTATATAGAATTTTAAGTTGTGTGTTTGGTTGTGAGTTGTTAGTTTTTGTATCAAATATCACATGTCACATCAAAAATTCTCCACTCAATTTAAAATTCTTTTCAAAACTCATAACCAATCAAATTTTCTACACTCAAATCATAATTCCAAAACTCACAAACTCAAAATACAACTCATATTCTCAAATAATATTTACAAAACTCTACCAAACGCAACCGAAATGTTTGAGAATGATTTTTTAAAATTTTATAAAAAAAAACATGCAGAGAAAATAGAAGAAATATTTATTTTAACGGTTCTAAAATGGAGTTGGGCTTTTGTTGTTGGTGTTATTTTCGGTTTTTGTTTTGTTTTTTGAGCTATTCTAAATAAGAATAAGAAAAAGTTAAAATTTACCCGTTCTTTTCCATTTTTATAGAGAAAGAGTTTTCAGAAATTCAAAAACGAAAGCAGTTTTTTTACTTTTTTTGACTTTTTTGAGTTACATCTTCTCTTTATTTTTTTGTACGTTTTTTTAAAAAAATCAATAAAAACTAAAAAATAAATTTTTAATCTACTTTTCAAATCAAGCCTTAGGATATTTGCAAGGTGTTCCACTATTTTAATGTGGAGTTGATCTAATTTTATGTCTAGTTAAGCTATTTGTTAATATTCTTAATATTATTTACATTTAAAAAAAAGAAGAAGAAAGAAATGAAGAAATGGTTCCACAACATGGCATGGACCGAATTCTAACAAGTCGGGTCCATGTGTCTTCTTTTTTAATGCGACCCGCCAGAGTTCCAATTTTGACGGGTTTAACTTTTATCGTTTAGTTTTAACAGCTCGAAGAAAGAAGCGCCAAAATAACCGCTAAAACTCTCGCGACTTTCATTTGCCAAACATGAAAATTGTTTTCCTCCAAAACTTTCAAACACTCCCGCGTTTTTTCCCACCCAGATCTCTCTTTCTCTTCCTTCATACTTTCACTACCCCCAATTTTCATAATCTCTCTCCCTCTCTCTCTCTCTCTTTGTTTTGATTCTCCAAATTTGAAGACCAGAGATGGGGAAGCAGACCAAACCCAAGTCCAGAAAACCAGAAAGCTATGGTAAAGGGAAAGTCACTCCAGTCCAAATCGCTTTTATCGTGGACCAATATCTCTCCGACAACAACTTTTCTCAAACTCGCTCCACTTTTCGCACCGAAGCCTCCGATCTCATCTCTAAATCTCGAGTTCAAGAGGTATTTGTATCCATATTACGTTTTAGAGCTGTAAAATTTCTGGGTTTTTCTTTGATTGTTGTTGTTATTTCGTGAATTTAGCCGAGGAGCTATGTGGGTTTTGTAGGCGCCGAAGAGTTTGTTGACTTTGGGGGCAATTTTGGAGGAGTACATATGTTTGAAGGAGCAAAAAGTGACGTTGGATCAAGAAAAGTACTGTTTGGAGAAGGAGAAAATTCGGGTTCAGACGTTGTTGCGGGGAATGCAAGATGTAATGAACGGTTACAATGCCGGTGGAAGTGCCACCCCTCCTCCGCCGCCCATGGTTTCATCAGTCGCTGCTCCTCAGATAGACTTACCAATTAAGTCCCCCGCCGGTAACATTTCTAGGCCTCCCTTTTATCCTTTATGTAGTTGTCAATATGAACACGATGTTATGGCTCAAATTAGGTTAAATAATGTGGGGGAATCGGTGACACTGGTGTGCAGAGTTAATGCTATGTACAAAAGTCGTTGAATTTTTAAAGGGTTTGAGTTGGGGAATCCTATTTGTGTGAGCTGCCTAACCTGTTCACTACTTTACACATTGAAAGCTTTTCAATTTGAAAAATAATTTGCAAACAGAAGCTTTATAAGAAAATTAAACCAAACCAAACTAAGTTTCGTGTCCCAATCAAGTAGGATCGACAACATTAATCTGTATAGGTTTTATGTATTAATTGTCTATTTGTATATCACTATCCATTTAAATTTTACATTTAATCTCTATTTCAGCTGAGCTTCAATCTAAAAATTTTGAGATCCTGATCATGAATCAATTGGATCCTATTTATCACTATGCATCCATGTAATTTAAGGAATTTGAATTTCAAGAGTGTTGGAGCTGCACTTGCAAATCTTGATGAAAAGCAGGTTCATTAATTCAAGCGAAAGGGAAATGGTGGATGAGATGTAAATCAAATATAGTTACATTTCACAACACAGCCCAACTCTTATGGCTTGTGTCTGTTGGGATGAAGCAATAATTTTTTGAGACATATATCCATCAATAATTTGCTAAAAGTAAATTTCATGAATGTAATGTAAATCTTTTTTTAAACCATTTGTCCTCATCAATTATTATGGGATACAATAAGCTGAATTGTGTGTTCTCTTTACCTTGTGTTTTCTACTAAATGTGACAAAATCAAGCAAAAATTCACCAAATTAAGTGGCAACTTCTTCTCTGATGTCCTTTTAACAGGTTATCCTGTGTACAACACCCCAATAATGATGCCATCATCCAATCCCTCCAACACTCAAATGGATGCATCAAATTTCTCGACACCTATTACAAATCATCCAACTGCAAAAAGAAGAAAGAGTCCAAAAGATGTTCCGGATATCCCTTCAACTGCAAAGAGATTGTGTAGTCACTTACCCACCAATCAGCTGCCAATCAAAGGTTTAAAAAAGAAAATTCTTTATTAAAGTTATCTCTCCTCATAAATTTTGTATGTTTAATCCTAATTATTGTTATTTACACCATTTTCCTTGCAGGTAATAGTACTTGTTCAGAATCAAGCAATGCAGTGACTAACCCAAAAAATGGCCTGCAGTTCTCTGCAGTTCCATCATCACCTCATGATATGGTGCTTAATGGGTCACCACCAACTAATTTCCCTGTTCCTAAGACACCTCTCCAAGCGAATTCCTCAGCCAATAAATCTGCTTCTCCACTGGAAACTTCTTCAGCTGTTACTTCTGATAACGATGTTTCTCCACAGCAAAAGACTTCTGCTAATTGCATTGTGCTGTCCTCAGAGACAATTAGAGTGAGCCCTGTCAAACAGCTAACCTACTATTCAATAGAGAGAAACCACTGCTTTTCTTCTTCCTCGCCCGTCAAGACAAACTTGAATAGGCTTAACAAGAGGGATCATGTAAAGGGAAGGCTAGATTTTGATGGTTCTGACACTCCAAAGAACTCATGGAAACCAATTCCTGATGGGATTTCATTATCTGATTCTAACAAGGAAGGGGAGATTTTTGACTTGGATTTGCCTAATTTGGATGCTTTTGGTATTGATTTCTCCCTCAGTGAATTGTTGGTTGATTTTGATCTTGGCGGGGAATTTTCTTGCTCATCACTGTTGGATTCTTCTCCAATCTCCCATTCTGGGTAAATTCTCTTTGATCAAACAATGCCTATCCGTGACTCAATTTTTGCCTATTATTCTCTTTGGTTCCATCTAATGGTAATTTTGTTTCATGAACATTGCACAGATCACCACATGAACCATGGAATGTTGATTTGGGGGGTAATCAAGTTTTGTCCGAGCTTTCATCAACTGTGACAGAAATTTTTTCAGAGAAAGACACAAATGTACAAGGTAAATCACTCGTGTTACGCAATTTTGATGATTCATTTGTTTGTCGTATATGTTTTACATGGTTTTCACTTTGAATTTTATTTGACAAACAGGCCCAGAATCTGTGACTTCTGTAAAGTCCACAACAAAATGCATTCAGATTTTAAGTCCTGGTAACTGTACCCTTCAATTATCGTTCTCTTGTTCCTTTGATTTCATTTAAAGTACATAGAATTAACTGTAAAACTAATTTCTTTTCTTTTTAATTTGCAGTGAAAAATCATAGAAGCTCCTCTTTGGATCAGGAGAATTTGTCTGTGAAGAGTTGACTGGTTTAACTATAAAGATGACTCTTACATGGCACCAGTACACTACTAAACATGTGTACGAGCCAATATTGGTTTTAGTCTAGTGTTAAATTAGCGGTTCTTTTATTTGCACATAAATTAATTATAGAACTGGACATAATTCATAATTCTCTCACATAGGTGTGAAACTTATAAATAGGTGAGACTCGTCTCATGTGAGTGTATTATGTTCAATTCTATGATTGGTCTTTATGTTCTAGGTTTTTTCTTAAATTAATTCCCTTACAGTACTAAAAATGTCCTTTTTTATAACCTGCGACTGGAAAACTGATGAAGATCTTGAAGAATACAAAGTTGTAAGCATTCTGATGTATTGACAATTTTTTTGGAATACATAATGTTGATTATATATTGGATTGATGTGGGTGACATTGATTTGCAAAAATTTGATATTCCATCACCAGACCAGAATGATTCTTCATTTGAATTTTGGAAAATTATATGATGGTTTTAGGGCAAATCTACTTGGTGTCCTAACTTGAGTTTTATTAGTTAAAATAGTAGGATTCATTATATTTGTGTTTGCGTTTGTTTTTATTTTTGATAAATGATGTAGAGTAATATTTCAAGACCATCAAATATTTTTTCTCAAATCATAATATATATATATATATATCTACAAGCATAGAATAATTTTTTGATATAATCTTGTTGATCAAGTTTGTGCACCTCCAAACGTCGTCGCTTTATTATCTAGACATACAAACTTGAGTTAGTCGGTGAATGTGTCGGAAATGCCTAAGTTAACAAAATAGACAATAGACACAAAAATTCTGTGTAATTGAAAGTAAGAATTGTAATACCTGTGCATAGATCTTGTCATGAGCTTTTATAGATTCTGTCTGGCATAATTCTAATAGGACTCTAACTCTCTTTATTAGAGTCCTCTTAGGAATCATATTTTTAGGATAATGTTTATTCTGATAGCACTCTACTCACTGTCAACCAAGTAAGATGGTTTCAACTCTTTTACGTTGGCTGACATTACGATCAACTAAGCAAACATCACCCTACACTGCTCTAGGCAGCACCGTGGTAGCCCTATTGCAACTTGGCGCCCTGTTGAGCAACACCAAGCTCGGTCCTCTGTCTTGCTAACACCTCAGTCCGTTACACGAATTAGTCTTAGATAGCTAGGTCAGAGCCCATGTGACACATTTTTGACGGACTTGGTGTCTAGATGGCCTAGGACCGAGCTAACAAAGCTCCCACCTTGGCTCGTAGCTTGGCCCAATATCTAAGATAGATAAACTTAGCTCGGTCTAATTTATACACATAAATTACCCTCTCAATATATATATATAAGTAAAGTAGTCTTTTCTTAAGTTTTAAGTTGTCATGTGTCTCTTCTAGGGTTACAAATGAACAGAGCCGTTCGTAAACAAATTCGAGCTCGGCTCGGTATGAGCTCGTTCGAATTCGGTTCATTAAAAAAATTTTGCGTTCAAGTTCAAACTTGAACTCGTTAAATTTTTAATAAACAAATCCAAACATTCGAAAGTTCGGCTCGTTAATTAGCTCGTTTAATATTTATTATTTATATATTAAATAATATAAAAAAATGTGTAAAAAATAAGATAAAAATGTTATTTATATATTTAAAAAGTATAAATGTAAATAATAGTTAGGGTTCTGTTATGGTGTGCAACTTACGCCTTACACTTACGCTTTTTCTGTTTGCAGTCCTGCTTTTGTTTTCACCTTCCACTTACACTTTTTGTGTAAGTGGCACATGGTGTGCAACCTTGAGGGTTGCACACTTAAGAAAAGTCCTAATAGTTAACTATAGATAGTACATTTATATAATAGTGGTAGTAGATATTATTATTTTGATAAAATATTGAATTTTTTTTGGTGTGTTTATATGTATTGTATATATAATTCTATAATCAAAGTTTTAATTGTAACTTTTGTTTCATACGCAAGTATGAATTTATAAATTTTTTGATGTGTTAAGACTCGTAAACAGGCTCGAACTCGAGTCAAGCCTAAGCTAACTCGACTCAAGCTCAGTTCGTTAAATTTTTATTGCGTTCGAGCTCAAACTCAAACTCATTAAAATCTTAATAAACAAGTCCAAACATACTAAAATTCGACTCGTTTGCAACCCTAGTCTTTTCTAGCTTCTTAAAATTTTATCAAGAAATAGTTGTTTAGGCCTTTCCTTCTTTGTTCTTCTCTTGCATTTTTCTCCCCCTTTTCCCCCTGTATGGCTTTTCATATTTCCTCTATAAATGTATTGTTTTTTATTTACGTTTCTAAATTATTTAACTCCATATATTTATGTTTATTAGTTTTAACATCATGTACAAGAAAATTATTATTTTGTAATACTTTTGATAGAAGTACGATAAAAGCAAATGTATAAAGACAAATTAAAAATAAAAAGATATAAGCTTAGAAAATGATATAAATATAAGTTATTCTATTGTATGTAAATATGTAGATTTAATAACAAAAGTATAATTTTCTTTTAGGAAGAAAAATATTAGTGTGTAAACATTAATATTTAGATTTTTTTTTTGTTTATTAAAAATATTTTAAATAGAAAATATATATTAAGTTGACCACATAACAAGTTTAGTAAAATTCAATGACAGAATTATAATCGGTAAGTCATTTTAGAAGACACTGTATTGTCTTTAATTAAAAATACTTTCTAAAAAATATTATTATGTTAGAGTGTTTTCTTTTCTTTTTTTTTTTAGAGGGGATGTTAGAGTGTTTTCATCATGCTGAAAAATAATTACTTAATAGTGAGACAATCTAATTAAATCAATATTATTGAAAATTTATCTCATTTTAAATAGAATATTTTTGTTATATTTAAATGCATGAATTATTCTATGGCATCTAAAAATTTATTTATTGAAAAAAAAATTACAATAATTGAAAGCAATTAAGATAAATTATAATAATAATATTAAAATGAGTTTAATTTATAAAATCTATTTTAAAATCACTTTGAGTTAAAACAAATCATCGAAATGCCCTCACAATATATAATATTACAATCATTTTTGGGGAAAAAAAACTGAATCACTAGCCAATAAAATATGGGCAAACTCAATTTAATTGTATTTGATATCTAAGTTTTAAAGTAAATCTCAAAAAAAATAAAAAATAAATAAATAATTGGTATGTTAAAAGGTACTGAATAATTTAAACTATTTTTTTCAGATTTGTATTCTTTATCAAAGTTGTTATTTTTTCTTTACTATTTGAGATAGAAATATTTATTTTAAACTGTGTAAAAGTTTTTATTTTTGACATTTATATTTTTCTTTTCTTTTTTTTTATTGAAAGTACTTATATATATAACTCTTTTATTTAAGTATATATACATTCATAATTTATTATTTAATAATGTTTGATTTAAAAAATTCAGCTAGTTTGATTTGAGTTTTCTAAATTCACTTTTCAGAAAATTAAAACTTTTTGTTTTTTCGTATTTTTTTGTTTTTACTGAAATTTTTTTTAATATTTTGAGCATTTTTTTATAAATTTTTTTGACACATAACATTAATACACTTAAAAAGTATAATATTTGTAAAAAAAATATTTTAAAAAAATTCACTAAATACCAAAAAATATATATATGAAAATTTAGTACATTTTTTTTCATATTCTTGTGTATTTATTAATTTTTACAAATATTTTACTTTTTAGATACATCTAAGTAAGGTGCATTTAAAAAAGTAAAAAAAAATTTAAAATTTTAAAAATATTAACTAAAAAAAAACACAAAAAAAAAAAAAAATCAATTTTCAGAAAATTAAATTTAATTATTAATTCTACATTTAAAATTTTAAATAATTTTTCTAATAGAAATCGTGCATTGCACAGGTAGAAAACTAGCTTCATGTACAACATGGAAAATGATTGGTGGCCCTAAAACTGTGGCTCAAATTGGCTCAAATTTTCAGTTTTGGTAACTTTGTTTTTTTTTTTTTTTTTTTTTTTTTTTTTACCTGATAAGGAAATTTGAGCCATTAGGGGCACCCAAATTCGGGCCCCCTAGCATTGCCCGTACAACAAGGACATAAAATAAAATAAAATAAAATAAAAAAACTTCAATTATGAGATATTAAACGACAGGGATTTCTAGGCTCGTGACATCTCAAACCAAGTTAGTTTCATTTTGGTAATGTATGAGTGATTTTTTGACCACACTGCCAACTCAGTAATTAGCTGGAGAGAACTGGCAGAATAGATGATACCTGGCTGACCTGTAACAGAAAAAGAAGATTCTGGCGGTGGTTCGTCCACCAGGGGCACTCCGGTGATCAAGTCAGTATATCTCTTCAAGATAATCAATAGTGCTAAACTCACTGCTCAGAATATAAATTGCGTACCTTAGACCCATCGGGGGTGCCTTTCTTTTATAGTTAACTCAATCCTTATCCCAACAGAAACCTAGCTTCAATGGACTTTTGCTCAGTACTTATCCAGGACTCTTTAATAGATAGAGATAAACTCCCTAAGAGTTTTATCCTTATTCATGTTGAGTCGCCTCATCATTCTAGGACTCTTGTGCCTTATCCGCTTATCTCGGATTCCGATATCTTCGGAGGTAACCTCGGCCTTGCCGAGATAACCTCGGCGTCTTGACCAGGACACGTGGCACCTCGGCTGACACGTCGGCGTCACCTTGGCCACGTGTTTGTACTCAGAAAATACATCCCCGCAACTGCCCCCTAGGTTCTATTACCTCGGCATTCTGAGGTGATGGAACCTATACTAGAACTTCCTGCCAGTACATTGGCTTAAGTCAAGATCATCATTATAGGCCGACATGTCTTCTGAAAGATCATGAATTTCAAGAGCTTCCTTACGCGTATGAGCTGCTATATATAACAACTCAACCGTTTTGGTTACGTGCCTTTCCCTTACTAGTTCGTGTTTGTGACGCGCCTTTAATTCGTCTCGTGCCTGTATGCGCCGCCTGACAAATCTGTTTTTCTAGGCTCATCGATTTCTTTTTGCCGCATTTTCACGTTTTTGGACAAAACCAATATCCCTTCTCTTTGTCTCTTCACTTTTTCATCGTCTCTGAAACTTTCTCTCTCTCTAGTTTTCTCAAACCCTCCATTGTTTCAAACTTTTAAGCTTTGCTATCACCACCGTTTATCTTCCTTTGGCGAGACTCTTCTTCTGCCTACCGCCATTTGTCTTGACTTCGGCGATCTCAACTCCGGCTTCCCCTCCTCGGTGAGTTACTGTTTCCTCCCGATTTAATATCTTGTTTCAGTTTTTGAAGATATCTTGAATTCCTATCTTTCTTGCGAACTTGCTTGTGAGTTTAATCTGTTCATATATCTTAGTATGATTGTCTCGTGATTCCGTTTTCGCCCAATCTCTTCTTGAATATTCACAATCTGCACACACATTTGCCCACTTTTGCCATTGTTCTTGGCCTTGTACCCTTTCACACACTTTGTCACAGTGTTCTTGGTAGTTCACCCTTGTTCTTGATTCCGAAACACGTTCTTGTTTTCTGTTTTCTGTGTCTTTTTCCAGATTCCTGCCTTCGATCTTTGTTCCCACAGACTTAGGTTTTGGGACTTGTTTGTAGAACCCACAATTTTTAGGAAAAACTGAAACAAATTCCTTCTTGATCCGTACAAACCCTAACCATAGTACATTTTAAGGTTTTTAGCCGAGGTCTTTTAAACCCTCCTAAAATACTTCTTCCTGAAATCCGGTTGCTCCATTTAAACCGACGTTATAGGTATGTGGAAACATAGAGTAGACACCCCGGCCAAATTAGAATACTTTAAGCAGGAGTTCGAAATCCTGGCCGATGTTCATCTGAGGTTGGCTGGGGAGGATGACTCTATCATGTCCGATGTAAACCTCATGCCTTTCCCAGTAGTAGCGTTTATTGAATGTGGACTTAGGTTTCCACTTGACCCTTTTTTTCGTGAAATCCTTCATTTCTATAGGTTGAACCCAATGCAACTTGCCATCAATTCTTACCGAGTTATTAATGGCACCATAGCCTTAGCCAGACAAGAGAATGCTAGGATCACTCTTGCCGACTTCCAGTACTGCTATACCATGTGTCGCCTGAAATCGGAAAAAGGCCACATCTATTACCTCAAGCCGAGGTCCACCGAATACAAAATCGTTGCCGACCTCCCTGACTCCAACAAGGAAGCGGGGGATGATTACTTCATCGTCTCTGATAACTGGGAATTTCAGCCAAACGATGATCTCCATCTTTATCCCCTAAGTCGAACAGTTTTCGGGGAAAGAGCTGGTAAGGGCCTCCCTTCACAAATTTTTCTTGCTTTCTTGGATAAAGTTTTCAACATTCTGCTCTAATATCTATGCCTTTTTTTTTTCTTTTTTGCAGTTCTTCCTCAGCCAGCAAAGGGCTTCCGCCAGTCTTTCTTCCCCAGCAAAGACTTAAAGAAACTACTGAATTTGCCAGTCCACAAGCGGAAGGCCCCTCTGCTTCTGAACTTCATCCCTACTTACACGTCAGCTCTTCCCGACGTCCCAAAAAAGAAGAAGAAAAGCCTTTCTCCACCTTCTGCCACAACTTCACAAGTCGCGTCCACATCTCGGACAGACCAAGGATCAACCTTTGATCCAGCCGAGCAGCCGTCAACCTCGGCTCCATATCTGATCCCACCATCTCAACGACAACGTCGGCAAACGAGCTGTTTTTTCTGCCGAGATGGGCCGTCAAAAAGCAGTTGCAAACGATCTTTTGGCCAGTATTCCTACGAACGTTAACGCTCAGCCAACACAAAACCTAGCCTCCGCCAAAGCAAAAAAGAATTAAAAAGGCTCAGCCAAAGGCAAAGGTGACTCAGGTTGATACTGAGGACACTTTGCCAATTTCCAAATTGGCTCCAAGTGAGAAAATCACTTCCATCCCTGAGAAGAGGTCTGCTGAAACACAACCATTTGAATCCACCAAATCAAAGAAGCCGAAGTTGTCTGCTGCAACCAGCTCAGGGTCTTCAAAGCACAATGCCCCCTGGGCCCCCCAAATCACTCTGGAAGATAAGCCAGTCATGGCTAGTGATAACGCCGATGACATCAATGTCGGCATTGCCCCGAGTACCGCTCTGCTACTTCCTGGCGATCTTGATCGAAACGCCGAGTTGAGCAAATACGAGAATTATGCTCTGATGCTTCAGCGCTCCGTTCAAGTAAGTGTCTTTGCTTGGTTGTTTTTCTTTCTTCCTTTTTTATACTTTAGAAAATTTTCTAATAATTTTTGTCTTGTTCACTTTCAGGCCATCCAGCATACTCACTCTTTCTCAATACAATCTTTTGAGAACCGGGAGAAGCTGGCTGAGAAGAAGAGGGAGATCTCCAGTCTTCAGAAAATTAATAAAAATTTGTAGTCAAAGATGAAGACCCTGGAGGATCAGGCCGAGGTCGCTATCAAAGAAAAGGACACGATGCCGAAGAAAAGGTTGGTGCTGCTGAGGTGGTAAACAAAGTCTTTCAAGCCCAGCTGAAAGAGGCCGAGGACAAGATGGCCGAGGCCCAAAGGGTGCTTCAAGACACCCTGGCCACCAAAGAGGCCGAAGTCAAGGCCGCCGACAAGAAGGGCTATAACGAAGGGGTGGCCGATGTTACGGCAGACTACGAAAAGCAGGTGAAGCAGGCATGCAATAGGGGCTTCACCCTTGGCTGGATGACCTTGCTGAAAAGGCTTGATGTCCCCGAGGACTCCCCCCTCAGGAATGCCGATGTCCTTCCTCTGCCATTCCCCCAAACTCCAAGCCAATCTGCCGACGACGACTCTGAGTCCGAGGAGGAGGTTTTGGTGAGGAAGTCGAAAGACGTTGCTGGGGCCAAGTCTCCTCCTCAAAATGAGCAAGTCCTAGACTTGACTCAAGATGAGGAGGTTGAGGAGGTTCCCAAGGAAGCTACCTCTGAGCAGGCATCATTGGTCGTACCTTTCGCCGACAAGAGCCTTGATCAGACCCTTCAAGAGATTGATGCTGAGCTTATGGCCGAGAAGGTGGCCGAGATGTCCTCCCAGTAATCTTTCGAGATCCAGACCCAGCCTGCTAGTGATGCTGTGGAATCTTAGTTTTGATGTCTTTTTCCTTTGTTTGTTTTTTACATTTTGTACTTCTTTGTTTCTGAGACAGTGTAAGCTCTTCATTTGGCCGATCTGTCTTTTAATGAATACAACTTCCTTCTTTAGATGTTTATATGTTTGTCTTCCCTTTATTGCTTCTTGTATGACTTTCATACTTAGAATATTTTGTATATCTTTAATATACGCTTCAACCCTTGTGCAACTTCCTCGGGGTGACACACCTTGGTCATACAAACTTGGTTTAACTTTAACTTGTAAACTTTTCTCAAGTTTCAACAAGCGTTAAACATCATATCGGTTTAACTTCAACTTGTAAACTTTTTCTCAAGTTTCAACAAGCATTAAACATCATATCGGTTTAACTTCAATTTGTAAACTTTTCTCAAGTTTCAACAAGCGTTAAACATCATCTCGGTTTAGCTTCAACTTGTAAACTTTTCTCAAGTTTCAACAAGTGTTAAACATCATTTTTCTTCTTTCTGCCCCCTGATGTGAACCTAAGTTCCACTTGGGTTCTCATTATACATGTATTCAAGAAGCAACGTTACGTATCTTTATCAGTCAGAAGTGTATAAACATATATAAACAGGCTAAAAAACTTCATTTATTTACTTCAGCAAAATGACAAAAAAATTTTAATGATAGAAAAATTTCAAATTGCAAGTGTGCCAAAGTCTTGGCAATTCTTTGCCTTCATTATCTTCAAGCCGATATGCCCCATTGCCCAATACCGAAGTGATTCTGTAGGGTCCTTCTTAGTTTGGGCCAAGCTTGCCCTCCCTGGGATCCTTCTTGTTGCCGACGACTTTTCTCAAGACTAGGTCGCCGACTTGGAACTCTCTTGGGTTAACTTTTTTATTGTAAGCCCTAGCAAGTTGTTGCTGGTATGCTGCTAGCTGGATTGTAGCTCTTTCCCTTCTTTCTTCTAGTAGGTCCAGATCTCGGGCTAAGAGTACATCATTAGTCCCATTCTCTACTCCCTAGGTTCTGATCCTAGGGATGCCGACCTCCAACGGAATGACAGCTTCTGTGCCATAAGCTATGGCAAAGGGGGATTCTCCTGTTGATCTTCTCGGCGCCCAGAGCACACTTGGTAGTTCATCTACCCACTTTCCCTTCGCTGCCTGCAGCCTCTTCTTTATCCCATCCAAGATAACTTTGTTGGATGCTTCTGCTTGTGCATTGCTTTGAGGAAAGCTTGGGGTTGAAAAGTAGTTCTTGATCTTGAACTTTGCACAGAAGCTCTTGATTAGCTTACTGTCAAATTGTGTTCCATTGTCTGCGACTATTGCTCTTGGGATCCCAAATCTTGTGATTATGTTCTTCTATATGAAGTTCTTTACGTCCACATCTCGGATCTTGGCTAAGGGCTCAGTTTCTATCCACTTGGTGAAGTAATCTGTTGCTACCAGCAGGTACTTCCTTTGCCCAGTTGCTTGGGGCAGTTGTCTGACAAGATCCATTCCCCATTGGGCAAATGGCCAAGGACTGGATACTGGGTTCAGGTCTGCTGCTAGTTGGTGTATCAGAGGTGCAAACCTTTGGCACTTTTCGCACTTCTTGACATAGGCCTCTGCATCTTTCTGCATGTAGGGCCACCAATACCCCTGGGTAATGGCCCTATGGGCAAGTGATCTGCCCCCAGCGTGGCTTCCACAAATTCCTTCATGAATTTCACATAAAAAATCTTCAACTTGTAAAGGATGTATGCACCTCAAAAGGGGTCCAGTGAAGGATCTTCTATAGAGATGTCCTTCTGCTGTCAGACTGAATCTTGCCAACTTCAATCTGATCTTGTGTGCCTCTTTGTGGTCATCTGGCAACTTTCCTTCTTTCAGGAATGCAACAATTGCATCCATCCAGCTTGGTCCCATGTCCACACACATTGCTTCACGCTCTATGGTCAGTGGTTCGATGCTCGGGCCCGACAAGTAGTCCACATTATTGTCCTCGCTTTTCCAGGTTGTATTGCACTAGCTAGGTTGGCCAATGCGTCCGCGTGACTGTTATCATCTCGGCTGACCTGAAGTAGTCGGCAGTTCTGAAACAAGGCTGCTAACCTGATGACCTCCTTTGCGTCGGCCGACATCCTTTCATCTCGGGCCGCAAACTCCCATGTTGTTTGGTTAACTATAAGTTATGAATCACAAAAAACTATTACCTCATCTGCTTGTACTGCCGCTGCCAGCTTTAGTCCTGCAATGAGTGCTTCATATTCTGCTTCATTGTTTGAGGCCTTGAACCCCAAACGAATCGACTGTTCTAGTATCTGCCCATCTGGAGATACTAGTACTACTCCTACTCTTGCTCCCTATCGGTTGGAACTCCTATCAACAAACAGTGGAAATGAGTCGCCGATGTAAATGCTACAAGGTCTGAGTTTTTCCTCTTTGCTTTGTTCTTTCGCCTTTGGCTGGGCTTCTCCTTGCTTGTTTGGACATCGTTCACCTTGGCTCAACGAAGCCCGATGTTCGATGGATTCTGGCGTGAATTCTGCCATGAAGTCGGCCAAAACTTGGCCTTTAATTGCTGTTCTGGGTCTGTACTCCAGGTTATACTGGCCCAAGGCGACTGCCCATCTGGCTATTCTTCCTGTCAAGTCTCTTTGTTGCAGCAAGGACTTCAAGGGGTGTTCAGTTAGCACCACAATTTTATGGGCCTGGAAGTAATGGTTCAGCTTCTTTGAAGCCATTACTAAGGCCAGTGCCAATTTCTCTAAGGGTAGATACCTTGTTTCTGCATCGGCCAGGGTTTTACTTACATAGTAAACAGCCCTTTGTTCCCCTTTTTCTTCTCGGACTACTACTACACTTATTACATGTTCTGAAACTGCTAAGTACAAAAACAGCTCCTCTCCAGGTTCTAGATTTGAAAGAACTGGGGCTGTGGTCAGATACTTCTTTAGGTCGGCCAAGGCGGCTTTGCATTCTTCGGTCCACAGTGGCTTTCTTCACTAAGTTAAAGAAAGGTTTGCACTTGTCTGAGCTTCTGCTGATGAATCTGTTCAGGGCTGCGGCCCTTCCCGTTAGTATTTGCACCTGTTTTGCCGATGTTGGGCTCTTTAAATCCAGGATGGCCTTGATCTGATCTGGGCTGGCTTCAATGCCCCTTCTTGTCACCAGGTATCCCAAGAACTTATCAGATCCAACTCCAAATGCGCATTTGGATGCATTGAGTCAGAGCCGATATGATTTAAGGATTTCAAAGACTGCTTTGAGGTCGGCGAGGTGACCTTCTGGTTCCTTGGTCTTCACGACCATGTCGTCGATGTAAACTTCCACCGTTCGGCCGATCAGGTGTCTGAACATCTTGGTTACCAACCTTTGGTAAGTTGCTCCTGCGTTTTTCAACCCAAAAGGCATCACTTTGTAGCAGTACAGCCCTTTTGGGGTGATAAACGCAGTCTTCTCTTCATCCTTGGGGTAGATGGCTATCTGGTGATACCCCCATAGGCATCTAGGAAGCTCATCCTTCCATGCCCTGAAGTGGCATCCACTAGCTGGTCAATCTTGGGTAGAGGGAAGCTATCTTTGGGACATGCCTTATTTAAACTGGTAAAGTCTATGCAGACCCTCCATTTACCATTCTTCTTCTTTACTACTACTGTGTTCGATAGCCATGTCGGGTAATTTACTTCACGAATGCCCCTGGCTGCCAGTAGTCTGTCTATTTCCTCCTCCACTGCTTCGACGTGTATCAACGTCGGTCTTCTTACTCGTTGGATTACAGGTTTGGCTGACCTGTCAACGTTCAGCTTATGGCAAGTGACCTCGGGGTCAATGCCAGGCATTTCGTAAGGCGTCCATGCGAACACCTCAATATTTGCTCTAAAAAAAGCTTCCAATTCTTTTTCCTCTTCTTTGGCTAAGCCCGAGCCGAGAAGAAAGAAGCGTTCTTCATCCCCCTCCTGGATGAGGATTTTCTTCAGTGCTTCTTCACTCTTCTCAGCTGGCTCCTTGCCGACATCCTCTAGGACCTCTACGTCCTCGTCTTCGATCTCTGCCTTCTCCGATTTTCGAATGCTGTAGGTGGATTTCATTGCTGCCATGGAGCAATTCTTTGCCTGCAGCTGATCTCCTCTGACCTCTTCAATCCCATGCTCTGTTGGGAACCGCAATAGTTGATGCAATGTTGAGGGAACAGCCCTCATTGCATGCAACCATGGCCTTCTCAAAAATGATGTTGTAAGGGGAGGGTGTGTCGATTACGGTGAACTCGGTTGTTATCTTCCTGGTGCTTGCCTGCACCTCCAAGCTGGTTGTTCCCAGTGGCCATGTCGGCGTTCCATTGAACCCGATCATCGGGCTATTGGATTGCTCCATATCGTCTGGGTGAAGGCCGAGCTCCTTATAACATCGGATGTACATGATGTCACAAGAGCTGCCTTGGTCAATCAGGATGCGTTTTACTTGGCATTCCCCAACCTGGATGGATACTACCAAGGCATCATTATGCGGATGCTGCACCATCTCAAGGTCGGCTTCAGAAAAGGACACTACTGGTCCTTGGCATTCCTCTGCCTGATGTCTCTTCTCCCCGACTTGGTAGACGTGCTGCAAATGCTTCACTTTCTGGGTCTCCCTCCTAATCTCATTCTCGTTGACCTTCGAGTGAATTACATTAATTACCCGAGGTCCTTCTGCTTGAGGTTGCTGTGCTGGGGGAGGCGGAGTTGCTGGTGCCTGAGGCAGTCTTGCCTGCTCTTCCCTTATCCTGGCGTCATCGACAAGGTCTCTCAGGTGGCATTGCCTCACCAGGTCTTCTAAGTGTGCTTTCAGGGCTCTGCAGCCCTGAGTCATATGCCCGTTTTCGTTATGGTAAGCACAATGCCTGCCAAGGTTTCTTCCCATGAATTCTCCTGGTGCCCTTGCTGGTGTTCTGAAATAGGGTTGATTCCGAATTTGATCCAGGACCTTGTGAATTGGGATTCAGAACACAGTTGTCACTGCCTATGCAGCCCTCAGTTCTGACTCTTGCTTGCTCAATCCATTGTTACCTCGGCCTCGCTTCGGCGAGCCGTTTCTTTTCTCTTGTTTTGTCTCCTTAGTCCCCGATGTATCTTCCTCGGCTCTGGCATATTTTTCAATCCTGGCCATGAGCTCTTCCATGCTTTTTGGCAGTGTCTTTGCCAAAGACTTTCGCAGCAGGCAGTTGTTTTTTAGGTCGTTCTTGAAAGATACGACCGCTACCTCTTGGTTACACTCTGGTATTCGGTTGAACACCTCATAATATCTTTTTGCATAGGCCCTAAGGCCTTCATCCTTACTGATCTTCAGAGCCATCAATACGTCTACCCTCAATGGCTGCAGCTTGTTCGTCACGAACTTGGCCACAAACATCTCGGCCAGGCCTTTCCAAGTCTTCACACTGGTAGTTTATGGAACCAATCTGATGCAATCTCCCCGAAGGATGAGGGGAACACTTTGCAGAGCAACGACTCGTTCCCACTATACAATGCCATTGAGTTCAAGTATAATCCAACGTGGAAGTTGGGGTTTGACTTACCATCATATATTTGGAACCTCGGCATACTGAATCTCTTCGGCGTTTCAAACTTGTCCAACTCCACCGAGAATGGTGTCCTCGGCTTATCTGGAGAGGTTACCTTGGCATAGGCATTCTGTTGCTTCCTCTTGAGGTAATCTCTTAAATCCTCTTTTGTTCGCCCAGGAGCTCGGCTATCTCCTACTTTCAATCTTTTTGGTGTACTACTTTCAGCCTTGTGGTGAGTCTTCTTCGACCTTTCTCCATTAATTGTGTCGAAGTACAACGCCTGCCCCTGAACATGCCGATGTTCTTTGGGGTCTGCCTCCTTTGTGTGATGCGTCTTCCGTGATTCTTCCCTTCTTGACTCTCCTTGTCCGACGTCCCTGGAAGGTCGGTGATAATGTCTTTTCGCTCCTGGTGTGTTGAAGGGCTATGGGGATTGTTTTCTGCCATCCCTTCTGAGTATTGGCTGCTGGATTCGGCGTGTTATACATCGGGAATGGTGGCTACATGACATTGTTTTGCATCATGAAATTGACGACCGATTGCAGCTTTGCCAACTTGTTCGCCATCTCTTTAACCTCTTCGTCCCTCCGCAGGCATCTATCCTTCCATACCTGGAGGTCATCCTCTTTGTAGTACCCACTTCGATCTGGCTTCTTTGGTGTGTCACCATCCTAGCCGACGTCTTTGTTGCTGTGATTTTGGTCACGAGTTTCTGTATTGCGGTTGTCTCTTTCGACGTCAAGGTTGACAGGTCTGCCACTCCCAGCAGGAGTGTCGTCCCCAATCTTTTCCTTTTGTCCGTTGTTGGCCATCTATTCTCCTGTCTTTCCCACAGACGGCGCCAAATTGTGTGAGTGATTTTCTGACCACACTGCCAACTCAGTAATCAGCTGGAAAGAACTGGCAGAATAGATGACACATGGCTGACCTGCAACAGAAAGAGAAGATTCCGGCCGTGGTTTGTCCACCCGGGGGCACCCGACGATCAAGTCAGTATATCTCTCAAAGATAATCAATAGTGCTAAACTTACTGTTCAGAATATAAATTGTGTACCTTAAACCCATCGAGGGTGCCTTCCTTTTATAGTTAACTCAATCCTTGTCCCAACAGAAGTCTAGCTTTCAATGGACTTTTGCTCAGTACTTATCCAGGACTCTTTAATAGATAGAGATAAACTCCCTAAGAGCTTTATCCTTATCCATGTTAAGTCCCCTCATCATTCTAGGACTCTTGTGCTCTATCCGCTTATCTCGGATTCCGATATCTTCAGAGGTAACCTCGGCCTTGCCGAGATAACCTCGGCGTCTTGACCAGGACACGTGGCACCTCGGCTGACACGTCGGCGTCACCTTAGCCGCGCGTTTGTACTCAGAAAATATATCCCCACAGGTAATATATATTTTAATTAATACAATGGGCCATAATTCACAGGCTGAATTTGAGATGAATTATATTTTTTTGTCAATCTTACACTCATTTGAAAGGATTGTGTTGATTTATTTTTTTAATTTTTGTATTCTTAAAATTTTAAATTGACAGTGGAGAGAATATGTAGATGGCATGACTAGGGCCTTCGAAGCTGTTTGCTAATTTTGATTGAGTTAGGTTGAGTTTTCAAAATTTATTTTTATTTTTTATTTTTTGAAAAAATAAAAATTAATTTGACAAAAATGAACATTAAAAATGATTTTCACCTTAAAAAAAAATCATATAAAAATGATGAGTATTATATATATATATATATATTTGAAATCTCTTTTACCAAATTAGTTTTTAGTTTTTTGATTGTCCAATGTACAAGGAAAATTGCATTAACTCCAAATTATATGATTGATAATCAAGAATTCTCTGATGGAATTGCAGCCAGCTTGTTTGTTTGTTTTGGGGAATTAAATTATGAAATTGGCCTATGTATCTCAGTTAACTCTAAAACTTATATTTGGATATAAAAATATACTTTTGGATTGATAATTCTTACCGACACTATATTCCTTTGTAGAAAATTATTGAGTTTCATATATACCCTTGTAAAGAACCATATTATGAAAAAATTGATTGAACGGAATAGACTTGAAAATAAGATTCAAGGTCTCCAATTCGAGTCACTCTAAGGGATTGCTGGAGATTTACTCAATTGTAAACTTTAATATCCTTAGATTAGTCAAGGTATGTAAGTTAATGTGTGTTGTGATTTTTCATTTATTAAAAATATCACATAAATATTTTAAAATTAGTTAATAATTTTTTATTGAAGCGTCACCACCATCTATAGTTAAAATTTAATTTTTAAAGAGTGGTTATGTTTTGTAGAAACTATTTGTAGGGAGGTTCAAGATTAGAGGGGTGATTAGAGAGGCAAAACTATATTAATGGTCCACTGATGATGGAAGTGGCTTGAGAATGAACAGCAGCAACTATTTGGGAATTGGAGAGTGTGTAGCTCTGGGTGAGGGTGAAGCAAGTGGCTCAAGAAGAAGTGTGCGACAGTACCAAATTGGGCAGCATCTCCCCAAAATTTCCAAAATTCCTCCTCTGAACTTTGGGAAATGGGTCATATTTATAAGCTTTTCCTTGGTACCAAGAGGATCCCAAGTGGCCAAATGAAGAGAAGACATGTGTCCCAGAGGATCACATGGAATATTCTGCCTTGAGCCACTAGGCTGAAGGTGCCACGTGTCCCTCTGCATGTACCGTGTACTATCTGTTTGCCTTCGCAACTACCTTTTTGAACCTCAGCAAGTGTAGTTGCATCGGGAGTGTTTGGCACGGCAACTTCCTTTTTAGGCCTCAACAAGTGCAGTTGCAGAAGGGGTTTTTTGCCTCTGCACTTGCCTTCTCAACTTGAATCTCAACAAGTGCACTTGCAGCGGTGAACCTTGTCGCTGCACTTGCCTTCTCAGTTCTACTTGGCCAGTACATGTATTCTCAGGACTCCATTAGTCTACTATCGACTATGTTCGTACTCATCTCAGCGAAACCTCCACCCTTAGCCACCTAATCACAAACTCCCCAGCTTCCCAGGCAAAGGCCACAGCTAAGCCTGCTATCAACCATGTTGTGCCTTAGTACCAAGCCCAAGGGGGCTTCTTTAGTCCTACTTGTGCGATCAAGGCAGATTCATGACTTGGGTAAAGGAAAGGGAGTCCCTTATGCTCGGGCTACCCTGCTCCTATCTTTGCGGGGTTACCGCGGTAAACTGGTATTTTCTGGGCTTGCTATCAGCTCTAACTAGTAAGTCTTGGAGCCTGCTATCAGCGCTGAGTTAAATGAACTGGAGGGCTTGCTATCAGCCCTAGGCCAGTAATGCCTCGGGGCCTGCCATCAGCGCCATGCATTAGCCCTTACTTGCAGAGGGAAGCCTCTATCAAAGGATGCTATCACCTTGGCAGGGTATTCCCTCTGCAACTTAGTTGCCACAGTAATAGTTGCTGCGGTAGTCATTTCTTGCGGCAAGTTCAGGCGACATGACCGAAGATATTAGAGATGGCGGCGTCGACAGAATGCTTCCGTAACTTGGGCGCTGTAAGTATTGCCTCAACAACTTAGTTGTCTCAGTTTTCTCTTTCCCTCGGCAACTCTAGATGATTCGTGACACCGACATAGCTTGGAATGGCGGCGGGGCCGAAGATACTTGGACTGGCGGCGCTGAGACAAAGTGCCTCAGCAACTCTGCCGCTGCACATGTTTCCTCAGCAACTTTTAGTGGTGGCAGAATTGAAGTTAATAGGAATGGCGGCGCTGAGACAAAATGTCTCAGCAACTCTGCCGCTGCACATGTCCCTTCGGCAACTTTCAGTGGAGGCAGAACCGAAGTTAATAGGAATGGCGGCGCTGAGACAAAGTGCCTCAGCAACTCTGCCGCTGCACATGTCCCCTCAGCAACTTCACCGCTGCAGGTGTTGCCTCTGCAACTTGACTTGGGCATTTTTTCTCGTTGAGTTCATTTGGAGCCTTGGTGGGTTGGACCTGCCTTGGCCCACTTGTTGGCTTACTTTCCTTAGGCTTTGGCCCACGCTCCTCTCTTATCCCTGGTCGCCTGTTTAGGGTAATCTTAATGCTTGAGTCCATACTTAGGGGTTGTTTGGGGTGTCCTAAATAAGTGCACTTTTTGTCTTTTTGGACTAAAAAGTTGAGGGAAAAAATATGGATGTTTGGGTTAACTTTTTGACTTTTTATGGAAAAATGTGTATTAAAAAATTATATAAATTAGTGTGTAGGGAAAAATTAGGATTGGGAGTTGTGGAGTCGTAATTTTTGACTTTTGGTGAATAGTGATAACTTTTTAACTTTTTGAGTAACTTTTTAACTTTTTGATTTTTTTTACACTTTCCAAACTTGGCCTTAGTTTGGGGTTCAATTTCTAACCCTTTACACTATTAAAAAAAGGGCCTTGCTACATTCCCCTAATTTTTGGCCCCCTAATCCCCCTAAATTTCAAACCAAGGCAAAAAAAAAAAAAAAAAAAAAGAAAAGTCCAAAACGACGTCGTTTTAGGCATTAGGAGGATTAGGGGGGCATTTTTAGGGGGACAAATCATTTTCCTTAAAAAAATTATTGATTGGTAAATTTGAAAGCATGGTTAGGCAGTTTGATATGTGATGTCAATGATAGTGAATATTTTTATTTCTCATTAAACGTGGTCGTATTAGCTTTGAGGACAAGAAACTCTAGGAAGGTCAAAGGTGGCCCGTCCGAATTGAACTTTTCTCATAAGTGGACTTGTCACCAATTATCGGTTGACACGTGGCCGTCAAGCTTTTCTTTCGATGTGAACGAGTGAACGAACACCGTCGGTACGTATGACTTTTCGCCATTTCAAAGAACGTTGACTGCTTAACCCGCTATTCTAACATTTCTATTTCTTTAGTCTTCGGGTAGTTGAGCAAATGCAGTTACATCTGGGTTTGGCAAAAATCTCAAAAAAATATATTTTTTTTAATAAAATTTTTGTATGGTAGTTACAAGTCAATTTTGTTAAAAAAACAAAAAAAAAATTTATTTATTAAAAAAAATTCTGTTTTAACTTATAAAAATTAGAGTTAATTACCAAAAATTCATATTTATAAATGTTATGATAGCTCATGTCATATTTAAGATTTTTTGAACCAATAAGTCTTATTTAGAAAAACTGATACTCCAATTTCAAATTAAGAACATTATCAATTTGCATAGTAGTATTCCAGATAATTATTTTACTAACTGATGAAAAAAACTGAGCATGAGATTAAACTTTTTTGCCTTTCTTGGTTTAATTCAACTATCTAATAAAATTGAGAACATTATCAGTTTTTTCAATTTTAACACTGAGAATATTATCAGTTTTTTTTTCATTTTTAAAGATTAAATTTTTTTTTATACGTTTTGTATATTAATGTTCCATCATCATGATCCTTTATAAATATAAAATTTATTTTTGGGAAAATTACACAAATAGTCTCTATAGTTTGGGGTTTGGGTCACTTTAGTCCCTGACTTTTTAATTGTGACACATTTGACCCTGAATTTTGAATCTTGTTCCAAATAAGGACAATTGAAGATATCATTAGATTTTTCAGGGGTAAAATTGTCAATTTGATAAAATATAAACTAATTTGATAAAAATAAATGTCAAACAAATATTTTTGAATTTTTAAAAATTATTTCTATTTACTAAAAATAAAATTATGTAAAAATGATAAATTTTTTAGACATTTATTTTTTTTTTTACCAAATTAATTTTTATTATGTGTTTGGATGATGATCATGTAATATTAATTTTAAAAAATTAATCATGTAATTTTTATTAATTTTACATAATTTTATCATTGGTAGATAAAAATAATTTTTAAAAAATTAAAAATATTTTTTTAACATTTATTTTTGTCAAATTAGTTTATATTTTATCAAATTGACAATTTTACCCTTGAAAAATCAAATGATATTTTCAATTGTCCTTATTTGGAACAAAATTCAAAATTCAGGGTCAAATGTGTCACAATTGAAAAGTCAGGGACCAAAGTGACATAAGTCCCAAACTATAGGGACTATTAGTGTAATTAACCCTTTATTTATTTTATTTATTTTTTAATTTTTTCACTTTGAAAGTTGATGTTTTAAATTTTGAAAATCAAAATAAATGTCAAATTATCATGTTCTTTTATAGATGATCATAAATGATGAACAATATTGTTTAAAGGGCAATTCCAACTATTAAAAATTTAACGGGACTTGAAGGTTAAAATTTTTTTAGTTAGGACTTAATGAAATATAAGTTTATAAATTAGGATTTATGTGTAAATGTCCTTACAAATTATTTAAAAAAATACAATTCAACTATTTATATTTCTCATATTATATTTCAGTACAAATTAGTATAAATAAACTAAAAATAAATAAAACGTCACAAACAAACATTAAAATGTCCAAGCCATATATCAATTCACAAAAACAAAATACATTTAAAAAATTTTAAAATCTTCTCATTATCAAAACAAGGAATAAATACGTAACAAAACATGCACTGGACTTATGAATAAATAAGTGTAATCAATAAAACTTACTAGTAATTATTCTAATTTTTTTAATATATTTTTTTTATTGATTCGTATGGATACATGAATCAACCTTTTTAATATGGAATGGACTTGTGGACTAGGCTAGTTTAGACCGGGCCATGATATAACACCACATGTGTTATTTTAATGATTCAATCGGTTGATTTTAATAGTCTTATTGTACATATTATTCATATAAAAAATTATATTGATCTTATAATTGTAATTACACGATTTCATTACATTTTTCCTAAAAAACAAGAGATAATAAATGTAATTTTGAAAATGAATATAATTAAATCATGTGCTAATAGGACTCAATATTTTTTTTGTGTATCAAAATTGTACTAAAAAAGATTCTATTTTCTGAGTTTTGATTGGGACCTCGAATCAATTTCCCCCGAATGCCCCTAATCGACGAAACGACGTCGTTTCGTCGTCTGAATTTTTTTTTTTTTTTTTTTTTTTTTTTTTTCTGCAAACGAAGGAAGAAGACGAAGAAGGGGAGGGGAGGGGAGGGGAGGGGGAGGGGGAGGGGGAGGGGGAGGGGGAGGAGAGGACTGGAGGGGGCCTAAAAAATGGAGGAGGAGGGGGCGGAGGTGGTGGAGGCCGACGAGGGGCGGAGGCGACGATCAGGGCAGCGACGGCGACGGCAGAGCAGCGAGGCGACGGCGATGAGGCGACGAGGCGACGGCGACGAGCAGACCAGCGACGGCGGGCGACGATCGGGCGGCGAGACGACGAGCCCTCTCTCTCTCTCTCTCTCTCCCTCCCTCTTCTTCCTCTGCGTCGAAAATGGCAGAAAAAAAAAAAAAAAAAAGAAAAATAAAAAGAAAAAGAAAGAAAGAAGAAGAGCCTAAGCCCAAAACGACATCGTTTTGGGCTTAGGGGGATTCGGGGCATCCCAGATTCGAGGACCAAATCATTTTTGTTATAGTGTAATTATTCTATGACTGTCAGATTGATTTATAATTTTTTATTAAGATTGAAATATGCTTTATGGAAAGTCATTTTTGATATATGCTTTTATTTATCCAAAATTTTTTTTAATACATGCCTTTCAAGTGGTGTTTTTTGGTTTTAATTTAGAGAAATGTTAGAGATACTAACACTTCTACTAACAATTTAATTTATAATTTTTTTTTTTTAGATAGAAAATTTGTAAGTTGATTACTCGTATCTTAACAACTAGTTATTGAAAAATTGAAAGGTTGTTACAGGTTCTATGAATCGAGAGACGAATGTACCAAAAAATAAAAAATAAAATCAAGAGATTAAAAATACATATGCTAAACAATTTGTTAAGGAAAGTACTGTACCCAAAGAATTTCTTACAAGGAATTTTTATTTTATTTTATAAAACCAATAGACACAGTATGCGCATGAACCCCATTTTCTTGTACTCAGTGATTTTTGTTTTTTTTTTTTTTTAAAATTTAAAAATGTATAATATTGCTCTTTATTGAATTCTCATTGAATGAAATATTTATCTAATTAATGTTGTGTTTGGATATTGAATTTATAAATAAAAAAAAAATAGAAAAAGAAAATAAAGGTTGAAATAGGAAAATGAGTAGAAAATGAATAAATATTAATTAAAAAAATTATTTTTCTGTAATTACTTGTAAAAAATAAAAATATTTAGGTAATTTTATTTTTATATATATTTTTATTGAATAAATTTAAAATCGAAACATAATGCCAAGGAAATCCCAAAAGAAAGAGAGGAACAAAGGATTTTATTATCAAATAAAAGAAATATTAAAGGCCTTAAAATTCACAAGTTTTATTATTTGATTTTTGTCATCTTTTTGTATCCCATATTTGGATACTTATGATTGATTTCTTATTTACAAACAATCAGTAAAAAAAATGAAAACAAATAATAATATAATGTCATATATTCGGTAATATAAAATAGTGAAAAAAAATTTATTCATCGTAGTCCTATATGAAAAAATGAACCAAGAATAAGGAGAAACAAAATATGAAAAATAGTAGAGATTCTAAAATTTGTACTCAATATTTACATATAAATATTATATAGAATTTTTGATATTTTTTATAAGGTCCTTTCATTGCTCAAAATATAACGAGCGTAACGGTAATATTGGGCTTGTTTGATGAAACTTATTATAAATTAAGGCTTCATTTAGGAACATACTTTTTTAGTAACTTTTTAATTTTTTTGGTTAAAATATGATGTAAAAAAAAAAAACTAGTATGTTTGGGATAACTTTTTGATTTTTTATGAAAAAATGTGCAAAAAGTAAAGAGAAAATGGAATCTTTGACATTTTGGTATATGTTGTTGACTTACTGATTTTTTTAGTAATTTTTTGGCTTTTAAGCTAAAAAGTAATGTTGCCAAACGAGACCTAAAAGCTAATAATTAGAAAGTAGAAGTTAAAGTACCCCATCCTCAGCTTCTTAGATAATCGGTCTTTTTCAGTTTATTTAAACTATTTTTGCCTAATAAGGTATAAATAGAAGTTGTACCAAACAATTTAACACAGACTTCCAAATTTAAATAAATTATAAGAACATATCCAATCAAATGTTTAAAAGAGATGTGCTGACTATTATAGCTAGTCTCGTCCTACTTTACCTACTCCAACGGGCTAGTTATTACACTAGTTATTTTAACAAATTTTCTCAAAGTTAGCTATATTTAGAAAGTTTTAGAGCAACTCCAACCACACTCTTTACTTTTCACTAGCTAAAGTATAAAAAAAGTACACTCTTTATTTTATTTAATTACTTTAGCTATTGTGTTCTCCAACCACGCTCTTTATTTTAGCTAATTATTTAAACTAACTTAATTAATTTTTAAAATAAAAAAATACTAATTGTTGATATTTTACTAATATAAATTTGCAATAATAATAAATTTGTCCATACAAACATACAAAACATGTAGAATGAGGAGAAAAAAAAATACAAAATACAAAATAAGTTATTCAGTAATTCATCAAACAGAATTGAAAGAATATATAAAATTGCTACATACACACACACACACACATATATATATATATATAAAATATAAAATCCCAAATCCAAGACATAAATATACAAAAATCTAAAAAATATACATACATAATTGTTTGGAGAGCCTCTGGGGCTCTTCAATTGTAACCACCAAAAAAATAGGATAGTAAAATAGCTAGCCCAATAGCTAGTCCATTGGAGCTCAAAATTAGACTTACATTGGCTAAAATGCTTAACAAGCCTTGTTTAACTATTTCCTTGGAGATGCTCTTAGAGCATTCGCATCAGCCTCAGCAAATTTTGAGTCAAATTATAACTTAAAAAGCCATTTTTTTTTATTTTAGCTAGTCACCTATTACATCAAACTCTCTATTTTAACTCAATCCTATTAAAATATTTGTTATTCTTTTTTTTTTATTTTATAATTAAATTGATGGCCTATCAACCAAACAATTCTTATGTTTTACAAAAGGTAAAACTGGAGGAAATGTAAATGTAAAAAAAAAAAAAAAAAAGGAGAAAAAATTGCCGTTGACCGGTTGACCGGCAGGTTGTTCGGCCGGACATCCGGTTACACTCAAACCGCGTGTTGTAGCAATGAACAATTACTCGCTTCATCAGAAGAGTTATTGTAACAAATTCAAAAAAAAGTCAATTTAAAAAAAAATTTATTAAGACTGATGGAGGGAGAATTTGATGATTTCTTAGCTATATTTTAACTTTTTGTTATTTTGAAGAAGCTGATACTGATGCTCATAGAAGACTCTATAAATAGTTTGTGTGGATTAATAGGTAAAATAAGAGTAGCGTTAGAGTACATTATAAAAAAAAAAAAAAATGGTTAAAATAAAAAGAATTTCATTTGCTTCTTTAACTAGTGAAAAATAAAGAATAGTTGGAGTTAGGCCTTGTTTGAGGACTAAATATTTTAGCCATCACATCACTCTCTTTATTTTTTTATATATATTTTGTAAAAAATTAAAAAATTACTAAAATAACTTGTCCCTAAATGAGACCTTACTCTAAGTAACTTATTTAATCTACACTAACCATTCCAATTATGTTATGTGGTGTTACTGGCTAAAAAAAGATAAAGATTATATGGACAAGTACTTTTTGCCATTACCCTAATAATATTATCGTTCTTACTACAAAATCAAATAATATCGTCTGGTGAAATTACTGATACATCTAATATTTAGTCGAGACTGAGAAATTCGTTAGAAAATTATACAATAGTTTCAGAGTATTACATGGCCATACTCTTCACCAATTATCATTCATTATATCTTCATCAATCACTCAACACAAATAATTAATACTCAACATTTTTCACTAACCATATTATCATAAAATACTATGTGACGTATTTCCAAACGACCGAATGAGCTCAAATTTGTGAGAGGGTATGGAAAGTTCCCTAGTGTTGGAAACCTTCAACATTCATTGAGGCATCCAGACACACACGTCATTGTTTGGCGTCTGAAAATGAAAGCACGTATTATACTAGTATACAGGAGCCATGTCTCCAACGAAAAAGTCTAAAGAGACCTAGCAGCCAATAGTGAGCCACCAAACACGTCCCCAAAAATTTAGGGAACGCGTTAAATTTGGCCCAAATTTATTACTAAGCAAAAAAGCACATTAAAGGCGGTATCTGTATCTCACTCTATATATAAGCCAACATTCTCTCTTTCATTGCTCATATCTCTCTCCTCTCTGCTCTCTCCACATACCCTTCACAAGTTCTTATCACTTTCATTGCTTCTCCAAATAAATCCAAAAAAAAAAAAAAAACAACAAAGACTTTCATTTTCAAAAGCATGGCCTCGTCAATCAAATTGTCATTCATCCTCTTCTTTGCTTGCTCTCTCTTCCTCCAAGGAACTCTAGGTACATAAGTATATATATATATATAATCGAGAACTGATCCTAGTCGGTGTCTTTTGGACCTTACTATACAATCAAACTATTAATATAAGCACATCATATGTCACAACTGGAATGAATGTGATCTACATATCTTTTGTTCTGTATTTTCTTTCAATTTTGCTACGAGCACAAGATTTCATAAATTAATTTTTTTGATGCATCTATATACATTCTGTATCTATTTATATAACTGCTTTGTGTGATCATTTCATTTTGGCTAATTTATAAATATATATATTTTTTAAGGTGAGATTATATGTGAGGACTTGCCAGTAGATGTATGTTCATTTTCGATATCATCGTCTGGGAAGAGATGTGTGTTGGAAAATGAGGAGACGAAGGAGGGAAAGGTAGATTACCAATGTAAGACATCGGAGGTGGTGGTGGAGAGGATGTCCGAATACATTGAGACCGACGAATGCATCAGCGTGTGCGGTGTCGATAGGAGCAACGTTGGGATATCATCGGATGCATTGCTTGAGTCACAATTCACTGCCATGCTTTGCTCCTCGGACTGTTACCAGAATTGCCCCAACATTGTTGATCTCTACTTCAACTTGGCCGCCGGCGAAGGTATGAATAAAAACCAACAATAATAATAAAATAAAAAATAAACAATTCTTTTATTTGCACATAAATCGTTCACAATGTTTGGTTTTTTAAAAAGAAAAAAAGAAAAGAAAAGAAATTTATTTATGTGTAACATTTTATTTTATTTTATAAGGTGAATGGTGCACTATCTATATTTTTGTTAGATGGCAAAGTCGTTATTTATTTAAGATAAAAAAAGCTATGGTCTTAGAAAAAAGTTCGGAAGCTATCATGGATTTTAGATTAATAGTGTATGTTGAAAAGTATTGTAGGACGACACTCAAATGAATCATGACTATTGATGTGGAATTCTAAGACTTTTTTGAATATTTTATGTTGAGACGATAGTATTGTTGATTTAAGATACCAAACCTCTAAAGATTGAAATGGGTGAAGATCCTCTCCTATTTTTGTTCTTGTGTTTTAAAATAATCACAACTATTATAAATTATATAAGAATGTTATCATGTCTCAAAATTTAATAATTATTAGATTATGGAAGAATTTTGATATGTAAAAATTTAAGACAATTTAATAATTATGAATATTTTGAAATAACAAAAACTCGGGACAAAAAATCCTGTCTCATTGAAACAGTCACAGCATGCCATATAAACATTTTAATAATTATATTTCAACTTGTTAGAGACTGTATCAAACAATAGCTATGAGCGTACATATTTTTTATTTTATTAACATGTAAAAATCACAATTGATATGTGTGCGTTTGGTTTGAGTTTTTTGGATCAAGTTTTTTGAAAATTGAGTTTTTTATTTTTCATGTTTTTTTTTTGTTTTTAGTGAATATTTTTAAAATTTTAAGTATTTTTTTACTTTTTTAGATGCACATTACTTAGATGTATCTAAAAAGTAAAAAAATTGAATATTTTAAAAAATTAATAAATACATAAAAATACAAAAAATATGTTGAATTCTAATATTTTTTTTATATTTTTGGTATTTAGTAAATTTTTAAAAGATTTTTTTCACAAAAATTATACTTTTTATATATATTTATGTTAGGTGTGTCTAAAAATTTTAAAAGTTGCTTAAAATATTAAAAAAAAAATCAGTAAAAATAAAAAAAATATGAAAAAGAAGAAAGTAAAATTTTTTGAAAAGTATTTTTGAAAAATCAAAAGGGCTTGGCTTCTGTCCAGTCCTTAATCGGACTGGACCGTGCTGTTGGACCCGTGGGGGCCCACCACGGGTCCCGTTTTGATAATCTGAACCGTCAATATGTAGAACTCGTCGAGTGCTATAAGCCTACAAAAAATCACGTTAATCGGATATCGGTAGTTATGTGATCAAGTCAGTTTTGTATAAAAAAAATGGACGGTGAATAAATTAACGGTTGACAAAAATCTGATTTGATCACATAGCTACCGATATCCGATTAAAGTGATTTTTTACAAGCTTATAGTACTCGACGAGTTCTACATATTCAACGGTTCAGATTATCAAAACGGGACCCGTGGTGAACCCCCACAGACCTAATAGTACGGTCCAGTCCAATTAAGGACTGGACAGAAGCCAACGCCAATCAAAAGCAAGCAAAGTGTACACCTTTCTTGTAACTTAATTATCGTCCACTCCAATCAAAGTATTGTCCTTGTTAAAAGGACCACATCACTTCCCCAGCTCAAATTCTTGGTGACAAATTTATTTATTTATTTGTTTGTTAAAATATTATCTATTTTAAACTTGGGATCAAAGTGACTTAATTATTATTAAGGTCTCGTTTGGCAACTCACTGTTTTCGTTTAAAAGTAAAAAATCACTAAAAAGTTACCGTTTTAGAAACTAAACAACTAACAATTTATATCAAAAAGTCAAAGATTCTATTTTCTCTTTATTTTTTTGCACATCTTTTCGTAAAAAATTTAAAAATAATTCCAAACATACTAAATTTTTTTACCTCATATTTTAACAAAAAATTAAAAAGTTACTAAAATAGTTTGTTCCCAAATAAGGCCTAAATGTTTTAAATTGTGCAGGAGTATTTTTGCCAGATCTTTGTGAGAGACAGAGAACCAATCCTCACCGCACCATGTTTGAACTTTCGAGCTCTGGTGCTGCACCTGCTCCTCTTGCCAGCGAAGTCTCTCACCTCGCTGCGGTCCCTGCCCCTTCTCCTGCTTTCTTCTAAATTAATTTTGCTCCAAATTTCGTTTTGAAGTATTTTCATGTGAAGTTTATGTATATCGTCAGAGAGAGAACAGGAATTTGAGCTCATTGATTTGTATTGGTTTATCAATAATTATGTTACATAATTGAGCTACAGATTCTATTGATAATTTCTTTTTCCAAATGTGTGATCAGTAAATCCTTTATTTATATATTGAGAATCCATTTTTCATATTTTTTAAATGCAAAGGTATTTTATTTACAAAAACGACATAACAATGTCACTTAATTGGATAGTTGTGATTAGTTCCGTATTTATAAAAAAAATTATATATAGAAAAAAAAATAAGAATAATTACATCTTGCAATGCTTATGATGAAATAAAATGATGATTTCTTATTTTACTTTATTTAATTCGCTTGAAATGTTTAAAGGCTATTATTATCGCTTTGCTTCTTTTTTTTTTTTAGTTAATGAGTAAACTTCCCAGGCCTGTTCTCCGCCGACTTCGGAATCAACTACTTAAAAATATTTGCTATTTTTAAAAGTTGTGTTGGTTTAAAAATTTGAGAGAAAATTTGTCAAAGAAAAAGAAATAGAAGGAAAAAATGAAGCAAATTAACTTATATTTCTCTTTTTTTTTTTTTCTGGTGTTTTTTTTTTTTTTTTTTTTTTTTTTGCACTTTACAAATAGTAATGTGAATTTTATCCTTCTTAAAATTGACGAGGTCTAAAAGATAAGACTAATACTATATGCACCAATTAGTATACTAACTAGTGTACTAATTGATGATATAACATAATTTAAGGTGTTTTTGGTATTTGTAATTTGTATAATGAGTGAAATTAATAATAACGTCATAACTAGTATTGGTACACTAATTAGTATACTAATTGGTGCATATGGAGCACCACTCAAAAGATCCTGAGAAAAAGATTGGCCAAAAGATATTGCTTTAAATGGTACAAGTTGAGCAAATGGAGTAAAAATATTTGCTATTTTTAAAAGTTGTGTTGGATTAAAAATTTGAGAGAAAATTTGTGAAAGAAAAAGAAATAGAAGAAAAAAGTGAAGAAAATTAACTTATATTTCTTTATTTTATTTTTTTTCACTTTACAAATCTATCGTTAATTTTTTTGGTCCAAACACAAATCCTTGACCCAAAACGAATGAAAGAAGAGTATATTGAAAGGTGGGCTGGGTTTTTGTTGGAAATATACTGGGCTGGACCCGGAATAGTCGAAGGATTCATTGTCTCTCTCTTTTATGGGTTCAAAGGGCAATCAGCTCACAAAATTATTTACACAAGGCCCATGTCATCAGGATGCTATGACCTCTTTTCTTTTGCCTAAAAAAGTCACTAAAAAAAAACCGATTTAAGTTTAATTTAGGATTCGACTCACAAGACCATGTCATGAACGAAAGCAACTCAAACAGCATTTTGATCAATTGGTACGTAACAAAGCATGCAATTCTTTCTGCAACAAACATAGGCCCAAACATCCTAATCCATTTTTTTCCACTTTATTGATTTTGTGACGAAAAACATAGGGTTTTGTCAACTCTCCAACTATCTCCATTTTATACATGGTGGCATACTAGATGTTCTTCAAGTATAGTTTGCAAGAAATGTTCTTTTAAATTTTTTTTGTGGATACCCTTTTCTTCATAATAAGATAGACTTTTAGAGTTTGAGTAAGAGCTCAAAAAGGAGAAAATAATTTATTCCTCATCTTTTCAAATGCAACCAAATTTCTTGGGTAATGGAGAAAGTTACTCAATATTGGATGGATAATTGTTCACTTATTTGTCAAGGTATCTCAATTAGATGCCAAAACTAGAAAATGACAGTAATGCCTCATTTGGAACCAGTTCTTTAAAAATAAATAAATTAATTAATTAATTAAATCAAAATTTGTTTTCTTTTTCCTTTTTGGTTTGAAGAGGTTAATGAGCAACTTCACTTGTTAAGAACTATGAAGATTTTAAGTACTCAAAATATTATTTCTCTCCAAAGAATACAAACTTAATACAAAGTTGAAAGAATAAATCCTTGGCTACCTTTATTAGACATTTGTTGTAATGGACGAAAGCATGAAAATAAAAAATATAGTGAAAATGAAAGCAATCATAAAAATAAAAACAAAAACAAGAGTATTAAAAAACATCGTAGAACAACTTCTAACAGTGGGGTAGATCTGGAGGAGGTGGAGGTAATGTAGTTGATAGTGTTGGACCATTCTCAACTACAAATGCTGTCGCCAGTCCCCATGGCAAGTGCACATCCAAGTGACAATGTATCAACCATACACCTATATCCACCAAATTTTCCAAAAAACATAAATTAGTTGCTTATACAATAAACATTTACATTATATATAAAATCAAATATCTACATGAATATTGTTAAAATTGTATCCACAAATTTTGTGAAAACTATTGAGCATCCTGACCTTGAAAAGTATGTTAAAAAGGAGAATTGGTTAGTAATTAAGCTACCATATTAAGATGATAGAACCATGATAGAACATAATTTACCTGGATTGTTTGCCTGAAATCTGATGACAGCCCAACCTCCGACTGGCACACCGATAGTGTTACGTATTTGCGGATTGATGAGGTTGAACTTTTGGGGATCGTTTATTGGGTCATAGTTTCCAAACCCTTGAGCCAGCACATGGAAGTTGAATCCATGCAAGTGAATAGGGTGGTTCTCTATACCCACCAATGCTGTGTTCTGCAGCACAATCTGAATAGTCGAATTGAACTTGACTGTTTTCACTTTGGTTGACTTTGTTGTCATTATGATGGACGTGTTGAAGCTGTTATTGGAATTTGTATAGTCAAACACCAATGGTGGTTGATTTGGAAAGTCAGTGGTGTAGATCCATCAACATTGTTGAAGAAGGCTTGCAACATCGATAACTTGGTAGGGAATTGAAAGGACGCATTGTTCAT
Organism: Camellia granthamiana; assembly: GCA_036172215.1. NCBI lineage: Eukaryota > Viridiplantae > Streptophyta > Magnoliopsida > Ericales > Theaceae > Camellia > Camellia granthamiana. The sequence goes on from CM069905.1 coordinate 8,971,822, forward strand.
GCTTGCACCTAATCGTTGCCGGAATGGGCCTGCACAAGTGGCATTCGCAGTCCCTCCACATGCTACCAAGCCCAAGCCTACTGTCACAAACATCTGTTCATCGATTTCGAGTGGGACTGGGGTCCAGTGAGGCCCATTCACAAGCCCAGTTAGATTGCTAGAAAACTTGTGGGCCGTTGGTGTGTCATTGAAAGCCGGTAGAACTGGCATCTGTGGAGTTGATAGAGTGGCATTCTCATAGATGATGATCCCGGTGGTGGTTGTACTATCAAATGGTACACCTGCTGCGCTAGCATAGGCATGTGCCGCCATGTAGTAAGAGGCTGGTGGTTGGTCAGCGGTAAAGAGAACGTCGGTGGTTTGGCCAGGTGCAATAACAACGACGTCAGTGACTATTGGTACAGTATAACTAGCATCGACGGCAACAACTGTCATGTTGTGGTTTGCTATCTTGAAAAAGAGCTGGTTATTGAGAGCAGCGTTGATGATGCGTAAGAGATATGTTTTCCCTTTTACCACCTCGATCTTGTATGTTCCTAATAATGGAAAAATCACCATATGTTAAAAGTTAGGGATTGGTTAAGTAACTTAGAAATTCAATATGCACAATTGGAGCATGAAGTGTTTTTACTTATTACTCACTATTTGAAGAGCATGGATATTGATTGCCAGGCCGGCCGTTTATGGTGAAAGCGTCGGAAACGTTGGGTGCGCCACCACTTGCAAGTCCTTGGTTCTCAACGTCAATAACATTAGCATTCCACCACTCTCCTGCAATCACAATTTAATGGATAGGACTAGTGTTAGCTCTTGAATAATCTAGCCACATTAAAATCAATATAACTAACAATTGGTGTGTTTCTCATTTGAGATGTGAATCTATGTCAAATATTTTTTTTTCTAGTCTTCTATAAATTACAAATGTGTTTTTTCTTTCTTTCTTTAATGTAAAGAGAAGAGTACACAGCTCTTAAAACATCAAAAAGAAACCAAGTACCAACAGATGTGTTTTCCTTAATCTTCTAGAAGTCAAACCAGCCAAATATTAATTCCAAAAGTTTCGAACCTCAAGATTGCATATTTTACATTCATTAGTAAAAATTCTACTTATTTTTAGTGAATTTTTAAAAATATTTTAACAAAATATTTTACTTTTTAGATAAACCAAACCTAGATGTACTTCAAAAATAAAATATTTGTAAGAAAATATTTTAAAAAATTAATAAATATACAAGAATACGAAAATGTTTTGAGTTTTTGTATTTTTGTTGATATTTTTGGTATTTAGTGAAATTTGTAAAGATTTTTTTTACAAATATCATAATTTGTAAGTGTATTTATATTAGGTATATCTAAAAACTAAAATTTTTTCTTAAAATATTAAAAAATTCAATGAAAAAAAAAAAAACTAATAAATTTTCAGAAAGGGGAATAAATCAAACAAGATTGGTAGTACAAAAGAAAAGAATAAAATACTAATGTATATAAAATATGTAATTTTGAGATACGAATAAAGCTTTTGTAGTTAATATTTGGTTGGATTGACTTTTAGAGGATTAGAAAAATATTTGAAATTCTAATGACTAGCAATAGTCCAACTGTCCATTACTATTAAGAATTTTAAAATTAAAAAGCATCTTATTTGTTTTCTTAAAAAACTAGATAATGGAATTTTAATTCTCATGTAACAAGTTTATTATATTGGCCACCTCTGGTCATGTTACCTGTTAAATTGTCAACTATGGTCATGACTGTATTAATTATGAATATTAAATTATTAATTATTTAACTTATTTAAAAGAGCATTTTTTTTTGGTATTCTTTAAAAGAGTATTGTTATTCAGGTATAAAAGTTAGATTTACTTTTTAGATCCAGTAATGTGTCGAGAAATGGATTAGTTGATAATTAAATATTCTATAATTTTCCACCAATCATCTTTTTAATACATCACTGAGTTTGGAAAGTGAGTATAAAAAGTGAATTTTTATATCATTTTCTTATTTAAAAATTTAAACATAGAGAGAGAGAGAGAGAGAGAGAGAGAGAGAGAGAGAATTGAAAAAAAGATTCATCCACACAATTTCTCTCTCAAATCTCCCCAAATGACGTAGCAAGTAAAATTTGAAAAGTTGACCCACACTTAAATATTCTCTCATAACTCTCCTTGCATACATTCTATTCTATCTTGTCAACTCATTGGAGGGATTTTTTTTTTTGGGAGGAGGAAGAAATTGTGTGAATTCAACACTGCTGTAATTTTATTATTTATATTATATTCTCAACATGTCCCTCCATGTATAATCGGGTTTTCCTTCATTAACAAGCCAAACATGTGAACGTATTACAATTACCAAGTAGACGAGGTTCTCCTTCATTAGCAAACCAAATAGGTGCAAGCATTTTAATTATCAAGTAGACAGTAAGGTTCGAATAGGGGCAGCTTCATAATGTAAATTATATTATCTATTTGCGGGTAAAACTGTGTAAATATTTTATTTATGACATAGATGATGAGGTATGAGCAGAGACAACTTTATTGTTAATATTAGAGAAAATATCATTTCGTCTCCCAAATTTTCACTCATTTTTCAATTTAATCCCCAGACTTCAATTAATATCAATTTTATACCCAAACTTTTAAAATTTTGATCAATTTGGCCTTACCGTCACATGCTACTTACAATTGGATGGAATGTGCTGATTTTTTGGGGGGGGGGGGAATTAATTTTTAAGGTATTGTTTGGAGGGAAAATTGATTAAGGTTTGTTTGGGGTAAAATGAAATTTCAAATGAATTTTGATACTACGTCAGCACATTCCTCAATTATAGACGGAATGTGACAGTAGAAGCTAAATTGATCGAAATTTCTAAAGTTTGAGTGTAAAATTGATATTAATCGAAGTATGAGGGTCAAATTGAAAAACACGCAAAAGTTTGGAGGGCAAAATGATATTTCCTCTTAATATTATATTCTCAATAAGCACCTTCATGTGTGGCCGAATTCTCCTCCATAAACTAGCTAGACACATTCAAGTATTTTAATTATCAGGTAAATGATAAGCTTTGAATCTATGTTCTATTGCTTGCTCTAATAATATATTAAATTGTTGACGACCAGTATATTTAAAAATTTAAGTTGTTAGAGAAATAATTTTATTATTTATATTATATTATCAACAATGAAGCATGAGAAAATTTCAAGTAGAGTCGACAAAGGGGTTGGCATGTACCTAAAAGAATTGGAAATTCTTTTTGCGGATTTGGAAATGGGTACGAATGACCAACTCTTGGGCGGATGATTAATGCTCCGTGAACAGTTGCACGGAGCCACTGGACATGTGCATGCCACCAAAGTGTTCCTTCTTGGCCAGTGATGGTGAATCGATAAGTGTAGCTATTTCCAGGAAGTATCGGACATTGAGTTGCATATTCAGGTCCATCTGCCCAACCACTAAGTAGCTGGAAAATCCCATGCCTGCATACACATATGAGGACACTATTTTAAGCATCGATAACGATAGTTGTAATAATAATTATGGTAATAATAACACAAACCCATGCACTTGCTAATAATTAGGGATGCAAACAAACAGCTCGAGCTTGGCTCATTTACTAAATGAACGAACTCGAGCTCGATTTTTATACTCATTTGTTAATCGAGCCAAATTTGAGTAGGCATAAGCTTAGTTCAGCTTGATAAGACTTGTGACCATAAAAATAATTAAATTAAATATATCAAAAAAATTCCAATAATCTATTTTATTTTTCTATTTATGTTTAGTATTTGTGTAAATTTACATATTTGATCGATGCAATTTATTTTAATATAAGTATTCTTGTATATTTTGCTCATAATTTTATATTTTTTTATCTTAATAAGTAAATTAATTTAAGTTTTTTTTTTCTTCTTTATTTTCAAGCTTGAATTTCAGCTCGAACTCGGCTCGTTTATGTAATCGAGCCAGCTCAAGTTTATTAAATATTTGATGAGCCAAGCTCATAGTCAGTTATTTGAGCTCGACTTGAACTCGAGTTTGACTAATTCTTAATAAATAAGTTTGAACACTCAAAAACTCGGTTCGGCTTGTTTCTAGCCCTAGTAATAAATATATAATATTACAATTAACTTTGATAAAATAATATATGTTCAAGTTGTCGATGTTATTCAGACTAGAAAAATAATGTTATAATAGACTTGGACAAAATTATCGGAGAAAATAGCATGCGATAAATGAGAAGTCAAGGTACATCTTCAAAGGGGTGGGTGGTAATGAAAAAGATCTAGATATAAATTATTTGGTGTAAAGTTTCATTAACTATCATACTCAGTCACGATAAAATAACAAAATAGTATCACGATAAAATAACAAAATACTATCACACTTTGTCTAATTTGTAAAAAGCTATATTACCAGTGAATGGTAAGATTGTAGGGAGACTTGTTAAAAACATGAACAATGAGTGTGTCACCCTCGTGAACTTGTATTATTGGGCCGGGAAGGCTTCCATTTACTGCAGTAATGACTCGATGGTGACACAATAGTTGAACAGTCAAGTTTTGCACCTGAAACAACGTAGCCAAAATCAATACGTAGCCAAATTTAACATTACAAGTTTGAAAAAACATGCAAATATGTAAGATGGGATAGATTACATAAAAAGTATGCTCCACAACTGCAGCAGAGGAGAGTGAAGAAGCTAGAAAAGCAAAAGCACAAGCTAGCAAGAACAAAGGACGAGCCATTGCCATTGCCAAACCAAAACAATTGATGAAGAGACAAAAGAGACAAAGATGAGAATAAGCTCTCTCTCTTTTTATATGAGAAGTGCTGTAGTTTCTCCTTAGAATGTGGGGTTTTTTTGTTTTTTTATTTTTAATATTTTATAAAGCAGTCTATTGTTTTGTGTTTGTTATGCAATTCCTGTGCATAAGGTCTTATATATATAAACAAATCCTCGCCTTTCGCACGATTGCATGAGAATAAGAACCTAAATGTTTTGACAAGTAATTTGACTTAGGGTTTGAATATATTAATCAAAACATAGTTGTCTAACAGCTAGAGTTAGCCATCAAAATAAACAAATAAATAAATGGAACAAAAAAGTCATCATAGAACTTTTGGTGGTTCAAGCAAAATATAGAAGCAATTTGATCCAATTAGGTAAATTTTGATTGCAGCATCAATGGCTTTAAAGTCCAAATGTAATTACATTCTCATCATAGGACTTGACGTATGGGATGCAGTTGGTGTAATTTTGAGGGGTAGTTTAAACACATGTTTAACTGTTTTTTCAAGCAACCTTATTTCAATTTGAAAACTATTGTCTAAGACTTATTTAATTAACTAAATGAAAAGTATTTTAAAGTGTTTGGTACTATATAAGGACCATTAATGTAATTAATTTTTATGATTGTTATCAATTGGACCTGTTTAGACACAAAATGCAAAATGAAAGAATAATATTGTAACTAGAATTATAGGGACTAAATTATTTTAAACACTTCTAAGAGCCTCATTTCTAGCAGTGTAATGAGAGAGATTGGAGCAAAGATAATGCTTTAAATGGTCCAAGTTAAGTGAATGGAGTAAAAATGTTTGCTATTTTTAAAAGTTGTATTGGTTTAAAATTTTGAGAGAAAATTTGTCAAATAAAAAGAAATAGAAGAAAAAAGTGAAGAAAATTAACTTATATTTCTTTATTTTATTTTATTTTATTTTATTTTTTCACTTTACTAATCTATCGTTAATTTTTTTTGGTCCAACACTACAACAAATGTTTTGATCTCTAAAAATGAAAATTTTGTTGCAAAAGACATTTAGAGACCAATTTTTATTGTCTTGAAGATAGTCATTAAAGGTCGTCCCCAAAAGTCCAAAACAAAGCCTTTAGCGATAAAATTTTGAAAATGTCACTAATAAGTAGACTTTTAGGGACAAAATAATTTGGTTTCAAAATGTTTTATTTTTTGAGATAAAAAATTTGGTCCTAAAATGATAATAATTCATCACTAATATCTAATTTTTGTTGCTAAAAATATAATAACGATACTTTTCGTAACAAAAATATTTGATCCTTAAAAAATAATTTTATCCTTAAATTTTGGTGTCTAGAACTTTAATTTTTTTTTGTAGTGCAAACACAAATCCTTGACCCAAAAAAGAATGAAAGAAGAGTCTATACTGAAAGGTTGGGCCGGGTTTATGTTGGAAATATACTGAGCTGGACCGGGAATATTCTAAGGATTCATTGTCTCTCTCTTTTATGGGTTCAAAGGGCAATCAGCTCACAACATTATTTACACAAGGCCCATGTCATCCTAAGGGCCTCTTTTTTTTTTTTTTTTGGGCTTAAAAAAGTCACTAAAAAAAAAAAAAAGAAGCCGATTTAAGCTTAATTTAGGATTCGACTCACAAGACCATGCCATGAACGAAAGCAACTCAAACACCATTTTGATCAATTGGTACATCACTAAGCGTGCAATTCTTTTTGCAACAAACATAGGCAACAAAAATTCTAATCCATTTTTTCCATTTTATTGATTTTGTGACGAAAAGCATAGGGTTTTGTCAACTCTCCAACTATCTCGATTTTATATATATGGTGGCATACTAGATGTTCTTTGAGTATAGTTTGCAAGAAATGCTCATTTATATTTTTTTTGTGGATACTCTTTTCTTCATAATAAGATAGACTTTTAGAGTTTGAGTACGAGCTCAAAAAGGAGAAAATAATTTATTCCTCATCTTTTCAAGTGCAACCAAATTTCTGGGGTAATGGAGAAAGTTACTCAATATTGGATGGATTATTGTTCACTTATCTATCAAGGTATCTCAATTAGATGCCAAAAACTAGAAAAAGACAGTAAGGCGTCATTTGGAACCAGTTCTTAAAATTAAAAAAAATTAAATCAAAATTTGTTTGTTTGTTTGTTTTTTTTTTTTTTCCTTTTTGGTTTGAAGAGGTTATTGAGTAACTTCACTTGTTAAGAACTATGAAGATTTTAAGCACTCATGATATTATTTCACTCTAAAGAATACAAACTTAATACAAAGTTGAAAGAATAAATCCTTGGCTACCTTTATTAGAAATTTGTTGTAATGGACGAAAGCATGAAAATAAAAAATATAGTGAAAATGAAAGCAATCATAAAAATAAAAACAAAAACAAGAGTATTAGAAAACATTGTAGAACAACTCTTAATAGTGGGGTAGATCTGGAGGAGGTGGAGGTAATGTAGTTGATGGTGTTGGACCATTCTCAACAACAAATGCCGTCGCCAATCCCCATGGCAAGTGCACATCCAAGTGACAATGCATCAACCATACACCTATATCCACCAAATTTTCCAAAAAACATAAATTAATTGCTTATACAATATACATGTACATTATATATAAAATTAAATTTCTACATGAATATTGTTAAAATTGTATCCACAAATTTTGTGAAAAATATTGAGCATCCTGACGTTGAAAAGTGTGTTAAAAAGGAGAATTGGTTAGTAATTAAGCTACCATATTAAGATGATAGAATCATGATAGAACATCATTTACCTAGATTGTTTGCCTGAAATCTGATGACAGCCCAACCTCCGACTGGCACACCAATGGTGTTATGTATTTGCGGATTGATGAGGTTGAACTTTTTGGGATCATTTATTGGGTCATAGTTTCCAAACCCTTGAGCCAGCACATGGAAGTTGAATCCATGCAAGTGAATCGGGTGGTTCTCTCTTCCCACAAAGGTTGTGTTCTGCATCACAATCTGAATAGTCGAATTGAACTTGACTATTGTGACTTTCGTTGACTTTTGTTGTCATTATGATGGACGTGTTGAAGCTATTGTTGGAATTTGTCTAGTCAAACATCAATGGTGGTTGATTTGGAAAGTCAGTGGTGTAGATCCCATCAACATTGTTGAAGAAGGCTTGCAACATTGATAACTTGGTAGGGAATTGAAAGGATGCATTGTTCATGCTTGCACCTAATCGTTGCCCGAATGGGCTTGCACAAGTGGCATTCGCAGTCCCTTCACATGCTACCAAGCTCAAGTCTACTATCACAAACATCTGTTCATCGATTTCGAGTGGGACTGGGATCCAGTGAAGCCCATTCACAAGCCCAGTTAGATTGCTAGAAAACTTGTGGGCCGTTGGTGTGTCATTGAAAGCCGGTAGAACTAGCATCTGTGGGGTTGATGGAGTGGCATCCTCATAGATGATGATCCCGGTGATGGTTGTATTATCAAATGGTGCACCTACTACGGTAGCATAGGCATGTGCCGCCATGTAGTAAGAGGATGGTGATTAATCGGCGGTAAAGAGAACGTCGGTGGTTTGGTCGGGTGAATAACAACGATATCAGTGACTATTGGAATAGTATAACTAGCATCAACGGCAACAACAGTCATGTTGTGGTTTGCTATCTTGAAAAAGAACTGGTTATTGAGTGCAACGTTGATGATGCGCAAGAGATATGTTTTCCCTTTTACCACCTCGATCTTGTATGATCCTGTGGGGACATAATTTTTGAATGACAACACGTGGCCGAGGTGTCACCGAAGTGCCAGCCGAGGTGCCACGTGTCCTGGTCATGACGCCGAGATCATCTCGGCTAGGCCGAGGTTATCTGCGAAGATATCGGAATCCGAGATAAGCGGATAAGGGACAAGAGTCTTAAAATGAGAGAGGACTTCAGTTTGGGTAAAGATAAGACTCTTAAAGAGTTTATCCCAATCCTACCGGAGTCCAAGATTAGCTGTAATCCTAAGTGCATTGAAGTTAGGCTTTTATTGGGACTAGGTTTGTGTTGGCTATAAAAGACAGGCACCCTCTTGGGTCTAAGGTATACTTTTTATGCTCTGAATAGTGAGTTAAGCAATTTTGCTATCTTTGAGAGATAACTGACTTGATCGTTGGAGTGTCCCCGGGTGGACGAACCACCGCTGGAATCTCTTCTTTTTGTGACAGGTCATTGGGGTTAATCTATTCTGCCAGTGTTCTCCAGCTGAATGCTTGATTGGCAGTGTGGTCGGAAATTGACACACACAATTTGGCGCCGTCTGTGGGAAAGAAAGGAAAATAGATGGCCAACGACGGACAGAAAGATGCCCAGAAATGGGGGCAGAACATAGTTCATGCGGTCCCTCAGCACGACAGGGCAAAGGGGCATTCTCATCGGCCTTCACGGGAGGTCGGGCTTGGAGAATGATGCTTGGGAGTTGGAATTTACAAACTAAGGTTGGTTTAACAGTTGTTGAAATTTTAAGAAAAATTTACAAGTTGAAGTTAAACCGAGGACATGTTTAACACTTGTTGAAATTTTTAAGAAAAATTTACAAGTTGAAGTTAAACCGAGGTCATGTTTAACACTTGTTGAAATTTTAAGAAAAATTTACAAGTTGAAGTTAAACCGAGGTCACATTTAACACTTGTTGAAATTTTAAAAATTTACAAGTTAAAGTTAAATCGAGGTCATGTTTAACACTTGTTAAAATTTAAAAAAATTACAAGTTGAAATTAAACCAATGACATGTTTAACACTTGTTGAAATTTTAAGAAAAATTTACAAGCTGAAGTTAAACCAGGGTCATGATTAAAGGAAGAAATGATATAGGTTCCATCACCTCAGAATGCCGGGATAATAGAACCTAGGGGGCAGTTGTGGAGACATAATTTTTGAATGACAACACGTGGCCGAGGTGTCACCGAAGCGCTAACCGAGGTGCCACGTGTCCTGCTCATGACGCCGAGATCATCTCGGCTAGGTCGAGGTTATCTGCGAAGATACCGGAATCCGGGATAAGCGGATAAGGGACAAGAGTCCTAGAATGAGAGAGGACTTCAGTTTGGATAAAGATAAGACTCTTAAAGAGTTTATCCCCATCCTACTGGGAGTCCAAAATTAGTAGTAATCCTAAGTCCATTGAAGCTAGGCTTCTATTGAGACTAGATTTGTGTTGGCTATAAAAGAGAGGCACCCTCATGGGTCTAAGGTATGCTTTCTATGCTCTGAATAGTGAGTTAAGCACTTTTGCTATCTTTGAGAGATAACTGACTTGATCGTCAGAGTGCCCCCGGATAGACGAACTACCGCCGGAATCTCTTCTTTTTGTGACAGATCATTCGGGCTTAATCTATTCTGCCAGTATTCTCCAGCTGAATGCTTGATTGGCATTGTGGTCGGAAATTGAAACACATAGTTCCTAATAATGGAAAAATCACCATAAGTTAAAAGTTAGGGATTGATTAAGTAAAAACTGAGACGCGACATATAGCCAACTAACTTAGAAACTCAACATGCACAGTTGGAGCATGGAGTGTTACTTTTTACTCCATGCTTTTGACTTATAGATCGTCAGGCCGACCGTTTATGGTGAAAGCATCAGAAATGTTGGGCGCACCACCACTTGCAAGTCCTTCATTCTCAATGTCAATAACATTAGCATTCCACCACTCTCCTGCAATCATAATTTAATGGATAGGGCTAGTGTTTGCTCTTGAATAATCTAGCCACATTAAAATTAATATAACTAACGATTGGTGTTTCTCATTTGAGATGTGAATCTATGTCAAATATTTTTTTTTTCTAGTCTTCTATAAATTACGATTGTGTTTTTTCTTTCTTTCTTTAATGTAAAGAGAAGAGTACACAGCTCTTAAAACATAAAAAAGAAACCAAGTACCAATAGATGTGTTTTCCTTAATCTTCTAGAAGTCAAATCAGCCAAATATTAATTCCAAAAGTTTCGAACCTCAAGATTACATATTTTACATTTATTAGTAAAAATTCTATTTATTTTTAGTGAGTTTTTAAAAATATTTTAATGAAATATTTTACTTTTTAAATACACCTAACTTAGATGTACTTAAAAAATAAAATATTTGTAAAAATATTTTTAAAAAAATCAATAAATATACAAGAATACAAAAATGTATTGAATTTTTGTGTTTTTGTTCATATTTTTGGTATTTAGTGAAATTTGTAAAGATTTTTTTTACAAATATTATAATTTGTAAGTGTATTTATATTAGGTATATCTAAAAACTAAAAAAATTTCTTAAAAAATTAAAATATTCAATGAAAAAAAAAAAACTAATAAATTTTCAGAAAAGAGGAATAAATCAAACAAGATTGGTTGTACAAAAGAAAAGAATAAAATACTAATGTATATAAAATATGTAATTTTGAGGTACGAATAAAGCTTTTGTAGTTAATATTTGGTTGGATTGACTTTTAGAGGATTAGAAAAATATTTGAAATTCTAATGACTAGCAATAGTCCAACTGTCCATTACTATTAAGAATTTTTTAAATTAAAAAGCATCTTATGGTAATTTTTTAAATTAAAAAGCATCTAATTTGTTTTCCTAAAAAACTAGGTAATGGAATTTTAATTCTCATGTAACAAGTTTATTATATTGGCCACCTTTGGTCATGTTACCTGTTAAATTGTCAACTATCGTCATGAATGTATTAATTATGAATATTAAATAATTAATTATTTAACTTATTTAAAAGAGCTTTGTTTTTTTTTTTTGGTATTCTTTAAAAGAGCATTCAGGTATAAAAGTTAGATTTACTTTCTACACCCAGTAATGTATGAAGAAATGGATTAGTTAATAATTAAATATTCTGTAATTATCCACTAATCATCTTTTTAATATATCATTGAGTTTAGAAAGTGAATCTAAAAAGTAGATTTTTATGTCATTTTCCTATTTAAAAATTTAAACATAGAGGGAGAGAAAAAAAAATGAAAAATGATTCATCCACACAATTTCTCTCTCAAATCTCCCCGAATGACGTAGCAAGTAAAATTTAAAAAGTTGACCCACACTTGAATATTCCCTCATAACTCTCCTTTCATACATTCTATCTTGTTAGCTCATTCGAGAGATTTTTTTTTTTTTTTTGGGAGGAGGAAGAAATTGTGTAAATTTAACATTGTTGTAATTTTATTATTTATATTATATTTTCAACATGTCCCTCTATGTATGATCGGGTTTTCCTTCATTAACAAGCCAAACATGTGAAAGTATTGCAATTACCAAATAGACGAGGTTCTCCTTCATTAGCAGACCAAACACGTGCAAGTATTTTAATTATCAAGTAGACTGTAAGGTTCGAATAGGGGGCAACTTCATAATATAAATTATATTATCTATTAGCGGGTAAAACACGTGCAAATATTTTATATGTGACATAGATGATGAGGTTTGAGCAGGGACAACTTTATTATTAATATTAGAGAAAATATCATTTCGTCTCCTAAACTTTCACTCATTTTTCAATTTGACCCTCAGACTTCAATTAGTATCAATTTTACACCCCCAAACTTTTAAAATTTTGATCGATCCGGCCTTGCCGTCACATTCCATCTACAATTGGATGGAATGTGCTGATATGGGGGGGGGGGGGGAAATTAATTTTTAAGGTATAGTTTGGAGGGCAAATTGATTTTTAAGGTTTGTTTGAGGGTAAAATGAAATTTCAAATAAATTTTGGTATCACGTCAGCACATTCCTTAATTGTAGACGGAATGTGAGGGCAGGAGCCAAATTGATCAAAATTTCTAAAGTTTGAATGTAAAATTGATATTAATCGAAGTATGAGGGTCAAATTGAAAATGTGTAAAATTTTGGAGGCAAAATGATATTTCCTCTTAATATTATATTCTCAATACTCAGCTTCATGTGTGGCAGAATTCTCCTCCATAAATTGGCTAGACACATTCAAGTATTTTAATTATCAAGTAAATGATAAGCTTTGAATCTATGTTCTATTGCTTGCGCTAATAGTATATTAAATTGTTGACCACCAGTATATTTAAAATTTTAAGTTGTTAGAGAGATGATTTTATTATTTATATTATATTCTCAACAATGAAGCATGAGAAAATTTCAAGCAGAGTCAACAAAGGGGTTGGTATGTACCTAAAAGAATTGGAAATTCTTTTTATGGTTTTGGGAATGGGTATGAATGACCAACTCTTAGACTGATGATTAATGCTCCATGAACAGTTGCACGGAGCCACTGGACATGTGCATGCCACCAAAGTGTTCCTTATTGGCCAGTGATGGTGAATCGATAAGTGTAGCTATTTCCAGGAAGTATCGAACATTGAGTTGCATATTCAGGTCCATCTGCCCAACCACTAAGTAGCTAGAAAATCCCATGCCTGCATACATATATGAAGATACTACTTTAAGCATTGATAACGATAGTGTTAACAATAATTATGGTAATAATAACACAAATCCATGCAGTTGCTAATAATTAGGGCTACAAACGAACAACTCAAGCTTGGCTCATTTACTAAATGAACGAATTCGAGCTCGATTTTTATGCTCATTTGTTAACCGAGCCAAATTTGAGTAGGCTTAAGCTCAGTTCAACTTCATAAGGCTTGTGACTATAATAAAAATAATTAAATTAATATTTATTTTTAATAATATATCAAATAAATTTTCAATAATCTATTTTTTTCTATTTATGTTTGGTAATTGTGTAAATTTACATATTTGATTGATGCAATTTATTTTAATATAAGTATTCTTGTATATTCTGCTCATAATTTTTTTTATTATCTTAATAAGTAAACTAATTTAAGTTTTTTTTTTTTTTTGGGTCAAGCTTAAACTTCAGCTCGAACTCAGCTCGTTTATGTAATCGAGCAAGCTCGAGTTTATTAAATAGTTGATGAGCCAAGCTCAAGGTTGATTATTTAAGCTCGACTTGAACTCGAGTTTGACTAATTCTTAATAAACAAGTCTGAACACTCAAAAACTCGGTTCGGCATGTTTTCAACCCTAGTAATAACAAAGATTAGAATATATAATATTACAATTAACTTTGATAAAATAATATATGTTCAAGCTGTCGATGTTGTTGGGACTAGAAAAATAATGTTATAAAAGACTTTGACAAAATTATCGGAGAACAAATAGCATCCAATAAATGAAAAGTCAAGGTACATCTTCAAAGGGGTGGGTGATAATGAAAAAGATCTAGATATAAATTATTTGGTGTAAAGTTTCATTAACTATCATACTCTGTCGTGATAAAATAACAAAATACTATCACACTTTATCTAATTTGTAAAAAGCTATATTACCAGTGAATGGTAAGATTGTAGGGAGACTTGATAAAAACATGAACAACGAGCGTGTCGCCCTCGTGAACTTGTCTTATTGGGCCGGGAAGGCTTCCATTTACTGCAGCAATGACTTGCTGGTGGCACAATAGTTGAACAGTCAAGTTTTGCACCTGAAACAACGTAAACGAAATCAATACGTAGCCAAATTTAACATTACAAGTTTGAAAAAACATACAAACATGTAAGATGGGATAGATTACATAAAAAGTATGCTCCACAACTGCAGCAGAGGAGAGTGAAAAAGCTAGAAAAGCAAAAGCACAAGCTAGCAAGAACAAAGGACGAGCCATTGCCATTGCCAAACCAAAACAATAGATAAAGAGACAAAAGAGACAAAGATGAGAATAAGCTCTCTCTCTTTTTATATGAGAAGTGTTGTAGTTTCTCCTTAGAATGTGGGGTTTTTTTATTTTTATTTTTAAAGTTTTATAAAACAATCTATTGTTCTGTGTTTGTTATGCAATTTCTTTCCATAAGGTCTTATATATGTAAAGAAATCCTCACCTTTTGCACCATTGCATGAGAATAAGAACAAAAATGTTTTGACAAGTAATTTGACTTAGGGTTTGAATATATTAATCAAAACATAGTTATCTAACAGCTAGAGTTAGCCATCAAAACTTTTGGTGGTTCAAGCAAAATATAGAAGCAATTTGATCCAATTAGGTAAATTTTGGAGTTTATTTCATTTTTACCCCTCTACTTTGTCACGTTTTTCAAAAGACACCCCCAGACTACTGTTATTTTCACGTGTACCCCTATACTATGTGAATTCCTTTCAATTTTGCTCCTGCCGTCTATTTCCATTAAGGAAAGGAATGGGTGACGCGGCCCCCTATACTTTCACATGGAGGGAAAATTACGGCTTTTTTCCCAAAACCTAACCTACCCTTGTATGCCCTTCAACCTATAAAAATAGAGACGACTGCAAATAGAAGAAAAAAAAAGAGAGCATCAATGAAATCAATTGGAGCGAAGAAATGAGGAACAATAGAAGCTCAAGAAATCAAGGTAGATGGAACGCAAGTGGTGTAGACAAGATATTTTGCAATGTTTGTGGAAGAAGAAGACTGATACACACAGCATGGACCGACACAAATCCTGGGAGGAGATTTCTTAGTTGCCCTAACAGTGGTTGTAATCACTTTACCTGGATAGACCCACCCATATGTGATCGGGCAGTGCAGATTATTCCTGGGCTGTTGAAGAAGTTGAATAAAATGGAAGCAAAACTGAAGAGAAGGACTGTGACACCCGAATGTTTTAAATTTAATATTACAATAAATAGAACTTAAAAATAATATATATATATACATGTAATGACAATAATGGTAACTGAATAAATAATAATAAGTAAAGGCATAATTTAGGAAATTGGGAATTTTATGGTTAAGAAAATACGTTGTGAAATACTACACATTAAGTGGTAAGTGAAGTTTTATATATACATGTAAATTATAAACCCTTCTGCTTTCGCGGGGAGCGCTAGTATTGGAGCCGTCACGAGTCTGTCCTTCAATTCTCGGAAGTAACGTTCCTGCTTGTCTGTCCATTCAAAGGTTGTGTTCTTTTGAGTTAGCTGGGTCAAGGGTGAAGCTATCTTTGAGAAGTCTTGCACAACGCGCCGGTAGTAGCCAAGAAGCTTCGAATCTCTGATACGTTAGTAGGTCGTGGTCAATCCACAATTGCTGCAACCTTTTGGGGATCAACTGAAATGCCATCTTTGTTAATGACGTGACCGAGAAAGTGTACACTAGTGATCCAGAATTCGCATTTCTTCAACTTGGCATAAAGTTTGAGATCACGTAATGTTTGTAGAACTTTTCACAAGTGGTGTTCATGATCTTCTGGCGATTTGGAGTATATGAGAATGTCGTCAATGAAGACAATGACGAACTCGTCACGATATGGTTTGAACACTCGATTCATGAGGTCCATAAAGGCCGCTGGAGCATTAGTGACGCCAAATGGCATGACGAGGAACTCGTAGTGCCCATAATGGGTTTTGAAGGCAGTCTTTTCGATGCTTTCCGTTTTGACTTTTAGTTAATGGTAACCAGAACGCAAGTCAATTTTTGAGAACACTTGGGCGCCTTGCAGTTGATCAAACAAGTCGTGAATTCGTGGCAGGAGGTAACGATTTTTGATGGTGACTTTATTTAGCTCTCGATAATCGATACATAACCTCATTGTACCATCATTTTTCTTTACGAACAGTACCGGAGCTCCCCATGGCGAGGTACTTGGTCGGATAAAGCCTTTATTCAGTAGTTCTTGGAGTTGAGTTTTTAGTTCTTTCAATTCTACCATGGACATGCGGTAAGGGGTCTTTGAGATTGGTTGTGTACCAGGTTGGGTTTCAATAGTGAACTCGATTTCCCGATCAACTAGGGTGCCAGGCAAGTCTTCAGGAAACACATCCGGAAATTCTCAAACTACGGGGATCGCATCAAGTGTGGGGGTCTCTTGTTGAGTATCGATCACATAACAGATACAACCACAACAACCCTTTCTTAGCAGTCGTTGGGCTGTTATGAAGTGTGGCGGTTCTAGGTCCCCATGAAATAATCCTTTCACGATTACTTGGTCGTTATGATCAGATCCTTCGAAATAAAACTATACCCCTCGTAAAGGTCTTATGGAGAAACTATCGTGTCGAAGAAGCAACGTGGGAAACTGAAAGCCAAATGCGAGCCAAATACCCACACCTCTTCAAAAACCAAGGTACGTCAGGTTTGAGGACAAACTTCTTTTAAGGAGAGGAGAAATGTGACACTCGAATGTTTTAAATTTAATATTACAATAAATAGAACTTAAAAATAATATATATATACATACATGTAATGACAATAATGGTGACTGAATAAATAATAATAAGTAAAGGCATAATTTAGGAAATTAGGAATTTTATGGTCAAGAAAATACGTTGTGAAATACTACACATTAAGTGGTAAGTGAAGTTTTATAATTGGGTAGTGAGGTTTTTAAACATGAACCTAACTTATAGTCATATATGATTTTAGGAGTCATCATGAATTACCAAAGAAGATAATAATGTTTAAATTAGTAAAGTGGTCAAAATAGTCCTAAGTTCTAAGCGTAGTCAATGGTCAAAGAGATAAAACCAAGTAATAAATAAATAAGATAAGGGTGGTGGACTGGAGTGATCAGCAAGATTTGATTTCCACACATCAAAAAAACGGAACCTCCCATATACTTGTCACCCACGAATTACTTCCTATAAATAGGGAAGAATGACAGGTTTAAGGCAACGGAAATAGAAAGTAGAAAAGAGAAGGGCGGGTGAAGATCGTGAGTAGTGGAAAGAAGGAATAAAGAAATTAATTTAAGGTGAGTTATATTATCTCTTGGGTTACCAAAATGTATTTTACGTATGTTTTGACTTATCTAAATCTGTTTTATAAAATTTATGTTTTATTAGTATATTAATAAAAGTTATGTTTTATAAAGGTTTCAGCTACGTGGTTTTATTTCTGAACCCTATTTGCTTAAAAGTGAAACCCATGGATATGTTTGTTTTACTTTTAAAGAATATTTGGCTATGACCTTATATGCAATTATGTTTTGGAAGTACCACCACGAGAGTCACACGCCTTGGGGGACTTAAATAACCATTGGCTAGTGTTTGACCACTTTGTGGTCCAGTGTTTGTCATGGATCCATTGACCTCTGTAGTAATTGTCACTTTAGTGATGTACCGTGGTTATAGTGATTATTTCAGTTTCTGGCATTTAATTAATTTGTGTATTCAACTCAACTCAATTTATGTTAATGTTTTAGCTTAAATAAATATCCATGGCCATTTTGTGCCCCTACACTCATAGTATAATATTTCTCACTCTGCTATGTGCTTATAGCTGTTACCCCTTTCAGGTGACGAGGTTTAGCGGGATCAAGATGGAAAATGAATCGCTATGTTATTTTGTTTTCTATCTTTTATTATTAGACTCTGTAATACAGTGAAGTTCAAATGACTATATTTTGTTTCCTTTTAAATAAACAGATGGTACCCAGATATTTTATTTAATTTATCCGTTTGCGCTGTGACTACAGAATTATCCGAATTATTTTATTTTTATCTTGTTACGATGCCGAGCCTTTGGGTACCGGGTTCGGGTCGTGACAAGGACTTGAAGAGAGAGGAAACTATGGATTTGCTTGGTTTTGTCATGGTTGGTTGTAGGAATATGGTTTATAATGTAAAGTTTGAAGTTGTATAGTTGTGTAAGAATGAATGGAGTCTATATCCTGTTTACGAATCATATGCAATGGGTGAAGTGTTTTTAATAGAAAACATATTTTTGAGATGAAAATTGTGTGCTTGGTGACTTATTAATGTTGTCTCCATTATTTTGTGTTTGGTGACTCTGACATAGACAAAGGAAACATACAGAAGTAGGTACACAATTTGTGACCATAATTATCACTCCAAATTCAATGAACAATGAACATCACCAATGAACAATGAACATCAACAATTGTGAACATAACCAATGAACATCATGACTTGGAAACAACAGCAAATCAACAGTAAATTATCATTCAAACGTTGATCAATTACACACTTGCCATTCATGCTGTTCAAAACATATACTAAGAAAGGGGCAGCCAATACAAAAACCAAGCTTCAAATGTACAAAAAGCCTCTACCACTATAAAGGTTATGGAATATGAACAAAAGTAGCAAAAACATTCACATCCATTACATTGTATTTCATGAACAAAAGTAGCAAAAACCTTCTCCAACATTAAAAAAAAAAAAAAACCAGTGGTCCTTCACATCCATTACTTTGTGTCAGCTGCATTCTTGGTTTGACCCACAACAGATTTGACAGCACTAGCATTGTACACCACTCTTCCTCTCCATCTCATCTGAGCTTGCACAGGAATGTTAGTATTGGAAGTTACTGCAGACCCCTGCACATCCTGACTTGCATGCAATGGAGTTGAGTCACTTGTTCTCATAACCTTTCTCCTTATTACCTGTAATAGCCATCATCATTGTAAGGACATATGCAAGGAAGACATCTGTAAATTAACAAATAGGGCCTTTGCAAAACTTACAGCCAGCTTATTCTTCCTAACTTGAGTTACTTTTGTAACCTGACTCCCAACCAGGCTTTCTTTTACATGACTTTAAGTTTGGCTCCTATTCAGTCTGGGCCTAACATTGGCTTCTTTCATGCTGGCACTGCAAAAACTAAAAAACAAAAGTTAGCAATGTGTAAGTTAACAAAATCAAAAAAAAAAATAAAATAAATATGAATTACTTGACTGGAACTCACAGGGTTTTTTAGGTAGGTGAATTGGCCTTTGACTTTACATGTCCTTTTGTTGTGTCCCAACTTGCCACAATTCTTACATGTCATTTGAGTTCCCCTCTTTCCTAGCTTACTTGAATCAGTTGCATCAATTAGGACATCTGTGTCCTTCATCTTTTTCAGTCTTGGCCTCCCAGCTCTCTTCTTTACATCAGGTGGTAGCACTTTACCATATTGACTTGTTGGCCACATTTGTCTACCATTGATTGGAGTCAACATGTTCTCCTAAATCCTCAGGTAGGTTTCAACTTTATAGTAATGATGCACATACTTTTCTGGTTCTTCACCCATATAGTTTGCAGCAGCCACAACATGGACACAAGGAAGGCCTGGCAAATCCTATTTCCTACATCCACAAGTTCATTCTTTCAAGTCCACCTCATATTGGTCACCATATAGGCCAACAACTTCATATTGGGAACCCCCATTCCATCTTGGAATCCATCCAGCTGCACTCATCTTGACCTTTTCCAAAATCTTCTGAATCTTAGGACATATATATCACTTCTGTTGTACCTTTTCATTGCTTCATTTCTTTTTTAAACTGTTTCCATCAACAGAACTCTTATCTTCTCTAATATGGACAGCACAGGTTGATCCCTAGCCTGCAATATGCTTGCATTGAAACACTCACAAAGATTATTCAACAAAATGTCACACTTAGGGAAACTGTGGAAGTGACTCCTACTCCAATGGATTGGTGCTTTTCTAGCCAACCAATTGTATGCTTTTTCATCAACTCCTTTCATTTCTTCCATAACTCTAGTGAATACACCAACAGTGGTTGCCCTGGCTGCCTTCCATAACAAATCCTTCAATACCCTACCCTTAAATTGACCCTTGAAATTGTTGTACAAATGCCTTACATAGAACCTGCGTGAGGCATTTGGAAGGAGCTCAGCCACTGCATCAATTAGGCCTTTCTGTTTGTCACTCATGAAATTGTAACAATTAGAATTCACAATATTCAAGTCTTGCCCTAACAAATTCAGAAACAACAACCATGTTTTCTTCTTCTCTTTCTCAACAATGGCATAGGCAAATGGGAATATACAATTATTTGCATCCATCCCCACTGCAGTCAACAACACTCCACCATGTGGCCCCTTCAAATGACAACCATCCAATCCAATGACTGGTCTACAAGCATTTTGAAAACTCTTCTTCAATGGACCCTAACACAAATACAATCTCTTAAACTTGGGTATTTGCTCATCCTCTTCATGAAGTTTTGGAATTTCTTTCACCTTCATGGAAATTGTTGTTCCTGGATTACTACTTCTAATCTCTTTTACATAACCCCAAAGCATTGCAAATTGTTCAGATGCAGTACCCTCAATCATTGTGAGAGCCTTAATTTTTTCCCTTCTCACTTTCTGCAGGTCAACTTTGACATTGTGCTTTATTGTAATGGTGTCTGCCAATGACTTAATTGGCCAGTTAAGGTTTAACCTAATCCTTTCCCAATACCTATTGACAATCATCTACTACTCACATGTGGCACATCAAATGTTCTGTTGCATGTGTGTTCATCTACAAAAGTTTTGATTCTAAACACCCCTTCACCCTTCACAAAAGAAGCATAACAAACCCAAGGACAACCAGATTTGCACTCTGCTCTAACCCCTCTGTTTGTCACTCTTAGTAAATGTGATTTGTTTGCCTCACTTAATAGCATACTCCTTCACAACATCTCTAAAAAAACACATTTGTTTTGAATTCCATGCCAAGTGGGAATATAGGATTATGCATGTCACTCTCACTGAAAACAGGGTACTTAATCCTAGTGCACAGACTATCTTTATCAGAGGAGCTATGAAAGCTTCTTAGCTCATCAAATGAGTTGGCCATGCTTTGTAGGTCATCATTGTCAGCCACATCACCCATAACATCCTTATTACTTCCTAAACCATCAAATTCGACATCTTTGTCAACATGTTTATCATATAAAGCATCATCATCACCTTGCTCATAGTCGCTGTCATTATATTTTTCAAACTCATCAGAGGATGAGTCTGACTGGTCAGGATCATAGGCATCACTATCTTCATCTTCTTCTAATTCAACATCAAGCATTACCCCCTTACCCTTACTTGTTTCTACACTTGAGCCTACTTGACTACTTTGTGTACTTACATAATCATCCAAATTGTGTCCTATATAAACATCTATTACTCTGTTTTCATCCACATATGTGTCCAACATCAATACATTAGCATCATATTTTAATAATTCCATCCCACCATAACTACTAGCCTTACTGTAATAGTTTTTACTTGGCCTATGTCCCAATTCCTTAGCCATGCAACACAACTCTGTAATGGAAATTTGATCTGAATGACAAAAGTCAAAATGACTGACCATACCACCACTGTAAACCCTCTGTGGAATATACCTCACCACACCTCCATGATGCATTTTGATTGTAAAATACCCAGATCCATCTTCTGTATTTTGTATTTGAAATGTGTCATTAACACTACTATTCAATGGAACTCCCAATGATAAAATCCTATTACATTACAATAGAGATAGATAAATAATAAACAAGTAGTCATCTATGTGAAATACAAACAACTAAAAAAACAAAGATTTCATATGTGTTCATCAATTTCAAACAAACATAAATAAAGATTTTCTTAAAATAAAATTGTTCAAACCGAAACAAATATAAACAAATTTTATTAACAAATCCATGTCACGTACAAATAAATAAATATTTTACCTTTCTAAAATAATATTAACATCAAACACATGCGATTTCCAACAACAACAAAAAATAACTTAAAAAAAACATTAAAAAAAAACAAAAAAACATATATAGCATATACAGGTGTTTGTCTTCCTCCACCGTTATTCTTCTCTCTTAGCACCCAACCCATCGATCAACCTTTGATTTGAATGTGATTTCACAGTCGTTGTTCACTCTTAGCTTTGATTTTGGAATTTTGCTAGAAAATTAAAAGCCCTAGCTACGATTTTGGGAGTTCTAAGCAACCCTAATGTATGTAACTTGATCATACTCAACCAGGTCGTTTAATTTTCCCTCCATGTGAAAGTATAGGGGGCCACGTCACCCATTCCGTCCACTTCATTGACGGAAATAGACGGCAGGGATAAAATTGAAAGGAATTCACAGAGTATAGGGGTACGCGTGAAAATAATAGTAGTCTGGGGTGTCTTTGAAAAACGTGACAAAGTACAGGGGTTAAAATGAAATAATCTCTAAATTTTGATTGTAACATCAAGTAGTGTGTTTAGTTTGAGTTTTTTGAATTAAATTTTTTGAAAACTTAATTTTTTGGTTTTCGTGATTTTTTGTTTTTAGGGAATATTTTTAAAATATTAAACATTTTTTTAATTTTTTTAGATGTACCTTACTTAAATGTATCTAAAAAGTAAAAAAATTTGTAAAAAACTATCTTAAAATTTTAATAAATACATAAAAATACAAAAAATGTATTGAATTCTCGTATTTTTTTTTATATATTTTTCGTATTTAGTGAATTTTTAAAAGGTTTTTTTTTCACAAATTTTTTACTTTTTAGGTATATTTATGTTAGGTATGTCTTAAAAAGTAAAAAAAAATTGCTTAAAATATTAAAAAAATTTAGTAAAAATAAAAAAATACAAAAAATAAAAAAGTAAAATTTTCTAAAAAATGTTTTTAAAAAACCAAAACCAAGCAAGGCTTTAAAGTCCAAATGTAATTACGTTCTCATCATAGGACTTGACGTATGGGATGTAGTTGGTGTAATTTTAGGGGTAGTTTAAACACATGTTTAACTGTTTTTTCAAGCAACCTTATTTCAATTTGAAAACTATTGAATAAGACTTATTTAATTAAGGCCACAGCTTCTCTCCAGTCTAAATCTAGACTAGACGGTACTGTCTAGCCTTTGGAGGCCCACTACGGGTCATGTTTCGATAATCTAAACCATTCAATGTGTAGAACTCGTCGAGTACTATATGCCTGTAAAAAATCACGTTGATCGGATATCGATAGCTATACGATCAAATCAGTTTTTTATGGGAAAAAAATGGACGGCGAAAAATAAACGGCTTACAAAAAACTAATTTGATCATATAGTTGTTGATATCCGATTAACGTGATTTTTTCCAGGCATATAGTACTCGACGAGTTCTACACATTGAACGGTTTAGATTATCGAAACACAACCCGTAGTGGGCCCCCAAGGGCTGGACAGCACTGCCCAGTCCAGATTTGGACTGGAGAGAAGCTGTGCCCTTTAATTAACTAAATGAAAAGTGTTTTAAAGTGTTTGGTACTATATAAGGACCATTAATGTAATTAATTTTTATGATTGTTATCAATTAGACCTGTTTAGACACAAAATGCAAAATGAAAGAATAATAATATTGTAATTAGAACATAGGGACTAAATTAATACATCAAAAAAAAAAAAAAAAAAAAAAAAACCATTACAAAAACTACCACTGTAATTTTCTTAATAATAATATTATATAAATTAGACATCTAAAACTCACCTTAAAAAAATTATAAAGAATTTTGCCACATTTTAATGATATTTCCCAATTCTTAATGTGGTGCAGACGAAGTGATGCAAAACTCCACACTAACCAAACTTGAGGATTTGAGAAGTTATAAAAATATTAAGATGATTTCTTCTTCTTCTTCTTTTT
Organism: Camellia granthamiana; assembly: GCA_036172215.1. Lineage (NCBI taxonomy): Eukaryota > Viridiplantae > Streptophyta > Magnoliopsida > Ericales > Theaceae > Camellia > Camellia granthamiana. Next base: position 8,995,989 of record CM069905.1, read on the forward strand.
TATTTATTTAATTTTTATTTTTTAAAAAAGAAATTATTAATTTTGTATGAAAGTGTGTAATAAAAAATGAACAAATTTTTTAAAGAGGAAATATCATTTTCCCTTCCAAACTATCACGCGTTTTTCACGTTGATCCCTAGACTTTGATTAATATCAATTTTATTCCCAAACTTTCAAATTTTTGATCAATTTGGCTCTTGCCGTTACATTCCGTCTACAATTGGATGGAATGTGCTGACGTGACACCAAAGTTCATTTAAAATTTTATTTTACCTCCCAAACTATACCTTAAAAATCTATTTACCCCCCAAATCAATTTGCCGCCCAAACTATACTTTAAAAATCAATTTGTCCCCAACATTAGCACATTCCGTCCAATTGTGGACGGAATGTGACGACAGTGGTCTAATTGATTAATTTGTGAAAAATTCAGGCAATAAATTGAAATAAATCGAAGTATGGAGTCAACGTAAAAAATGCGTAATAGTTTAGGGAGAAATGATATTTTCTCTTTTTTAAACTTTCTTAATATCTACCTTAAAACACATGTTAGCATGACCCTCTTCTGTTTGAGATTAGTTAAAAATACTTTCTTTTAAACTTAGGCCTTGTTTGGGATAAATTAAAAAAGTCAAAAAGTTACTAAAAAAGTTTTAAAAAAAAAGCCACTAGGGTAAAATTATTGTTTTGCCGTCACTACAATAAATTAAGGTTGGAAAAAGCTTCATAGCTCGAAACATGTGGCTCGAAATTGGCCCAAATACCCAAAACGACGTTGTTTTGGATATTTTTTTTATTTTTTTATTTTTCTTTTCTTGCTTTCGATTACAGTTGGCAGAGAAGAGGAAAGAGAGAGAGAAGAGGAGAGGAAGAGAGAAGAGGCAAGGAAGAAAGGAGGAAGAGAAGATCGAAGGTGATGGAAGAGAAGGAAGATCGCTCGACAGTATGGCGGTGATGGAAGAGAAGAAAGATTGCCGGTCGCCAATCGCCGATCGCCTCTGTTTTGTATCGCCGATCGCCTCTGTTTTGCATCGCCGATCGGAGCTGGATTTGATTGTTGATGAAGATGATGAAGATGATGATGATGTTGAAGATGATGATGATGTTCAAAATCTGAAGATGAAGGAAAAAAATGTTGATGATGTTGATCTGGATTGACGATGATGGTGATCTGGATCTGCAAAATTTTGATGTTGATGAACAAATTATTTTTTATTTATTTATTTTTTTGTTGATGTTGATGAACCCAGCAGACCCTTGTTGATGTTGATGAACAATTTTTTTTTTTTTTTTTTTTTTTTTGATGTTGATGAACCTAGCAGATTTTGATGTTGATGAACAAATTTTTTTTTCTTTTGTTTATGTTGACGAACCCAGCAGACCCTTGACCCAGCTCCTTTTTCCTCTTCTTCTCTTCTTCTTCTTTTTCTTCATCTTCAGATAAACGCGAAAAATCAACATAAAAAAAAAAAAAACAAATCGAGCCACTCTTGAGCTAGACGCTTTCGAGCTATGTAGCGGGGTTAATTAAGGTTTTAGAGACAAATTTTTAGGAACAAAAATAATTTTCCTGTAAAAATTATACTTTAAAGGACAAAATAAAAGAATTTAAAAAATATATATATTTAATCCTACTATTACAATTTTTAAGACAAAGCTATTTGGTTGCAAAAAAAAAAAAATTAACCTTACTTGTTTCCACTTTTCAAAAAACACTTTTTAGAAAATTCTACTTTTTTATTTTTCGTATTTTTTTGTTTTTACTGAATTTTTTTAATATTTTAAGCAATTTTTTTATTTTTTAGACACACCTAACATAAATACATCTAAAAAGTATAAAAAAGTATAAAAAAATCTTTTAAAAATTCACTAAATACCAAAAATATAAAAAAATACAAGAATTCAGTACATTTTTTGTATTTTTATGTATTTATTAATTTTTTAAAATATTTTTTCACAAATTTTTTATTTTTTAGATACATCTAAGTAAGGTATATCTAAAAAAATAAAAAAAATATTTAAAATTTAAAAAATATTTACTAAAAACAAAAAAAAAAAAACAAAAACTAAAAACATCAACTTTTAAAAAAAATCAAACCAAACACTGACTAACTTTTTGCGTACAACTTTCGTTGGGCGCCAATAAACTAACTCATACATTATTTCATCCAAAAAAAAAAAAAAAACTCATACATTATTTTATTTTATTTTCATTGTTTGAGGTTGAACAATTGGGATTTCATTTCCTTCTCCACACTAGGAATGGCAACGGGGCGGGGCGGGGCGGGGCCGGGGACCACCCTCCCCGTCCCCGATCCCCGCTTCTATTTCCACCACTCTAATAAACTCAGGGCAAATTTTTTCTCAATACACATCCCTACTAATTTAATTATTAAATAATTATCTCAACCCACATCATTAAAATTACAAATAAACCCTTGTACACACACTTTACCCTCAAAATACACACTTGAATTTTCACCCACTCCCGTGAAGACCAAAGACCCCAATTTACATCTGTACTTCAAACAGGAAGGAAGAAGAAGAAGTTCAAACAGGATATAAGAGAGGTTTTCGTTTTTACATCTGTACTTCAAACAGGAAGGAAGAAGATGATATAATAGAGGTTTTCGTTTTTTTGCTGTGTTAAATTTATGGTCTTTTAGTCAAACCATTGATGATGTGTTTATGATCTGCATTTAACTTGAACCTGTGAATTGGTATATTTTCTTTTTCTTGTTGGTAGTTTTGTCGTCTTTTAAAATTTTAATGTTAAATCATTGAAAATTTAAGTAAAATGCAGCCGTCATTTGAAGATTTTGTTGCAATGGATGCCATGTCACCAAATTCACAACGCCGGCCATTTTCAATCAAGCTGTGGCCTCCGAGCCAGAACACACGACTAATGCTTGTGGATAGAATCGCCAACAATCTTTCCAACCAATCCATTTTCACTCAGAAATATGGCAGTTTGAGCAAGGAAGAGGCTGCAGAGAACGCTAAACAAATTGAAGATGCAGCTTTTGCCTCCGCAAATCAACACTACAAAAAAAAAATTAGGGTTTAATTTTTTTGTTTCAAACAATGTATATTGAGATATTTTTATTTTAAAAAGATGTGTATTAAGAATTTGTATATATAATATTAAGAGTGTTGATCAATGGTTATTATAGTAAATTTCAAGTAAGATATAATTGTTATTAATCTAATTTTTCATTAAGTGTGTTGACTGAGTTTATCAGGGTGGTGGAAATAGAATTTCCCCCGAAAGCGACAAATTTCCCGTCCCCACCCCCGATCCCCGACGGGGAGCCTGTCGCAGCCCCCACCCCCGCCTCCGATCGGGGATCGGGTTTCCTTGACCCCGAAATATCCCCGATCTTTTTTTTTTTTAACAACCTTCATGAAGAAATCTGAAATTGAAGAAAAAAAAATTAAACCATCTTCATGAACAATCTGAAATTAAACAATCTTCATGAACATTAACAAAAAAAAATTAATATGTTCTCATCATCAACATCAACCTCAACAATCATCAACTTTAAAAAAAAATTAAAAAAAAAATCTGAAATTGAAGAAATCTGAGTAAAATATAATTCTAAGAAATCGCCGAATGAGTTTGCAGATCTGAGAGATTGTCGAACATCTGAGTTTGCTGCTGCTCGATCTCAGATCTAAGAAATCTCATCATCAACATCAAAAATATTCATCATGAACAACAGTGAGTTCAACGGTGATGGAAGGAAGAGACGATCTGAGTTTGCTGCTGCTTGATCTGAGTTTGCTGCTGCTCGATCTCAGATCTAAGAAATCTGATGTGAGTTTGCAGATCTGAGTGAGTTCAACAGTGATGGAAGGAAGAGACGAGGGCAACGGAGGAGGAGGGAGAGGACGACAGTTGAGAGAGGGAGATCGGCGCCGGCGGTGAAGGAGAGGAGGATAGCAACGGAGGTGGGAGGCTTTTAGAGAGAGAGAGAGAGAGGCCGTGTGACTATGTGAGGCTGCTGGGTTTGTTTTTAGGATTTGGTTTATACATGTAACATGTATATATAAAGGGGTAAGACAGTAATATCACTTCGGAGAGATACGGGGACGGGGACGGGGATGGGGATGGGGATGGGCCGGGTCCGGGGCTGTGAATGTTATCCCCGTCCCCGGCCCGAAATACTTCGGGGATTTAATTTTAAATACCATCCCCGTCCCTACGGGGGTAATTTTCGGGGAAAAACCATTTTGATCGGGGACGGGGGGTCCGGTCCCCGTCGGGCCGGGTTTAAATTGCCATCCCTACTCCACACCACTCTCCCTCGTTCTCTCTCTCTCTCTCTCTCTCTCTCTCCCCCCCCTCTCTCTCTCTCTCGCTCTCTCTCTCGATCAAATCCCTAAATCTTGATCGATTAGATCGATGGTATATTAGCTTGATTCTTCGAAGCTGAAGCTAAAAAGGATTGAAAGAGGTAAAACCATACTGATTAATCATATACTTGAATCGCCATTGAAGAGAGATAGGTCAATTTTAAGGTAAAATATTTGTATCCATAGACTTGAATCGCCATTGAAAAGAGATAATTCACAGCTCATGAATGATTTTGATTTGATTTTTTTTTTTTTTTTTTTTTTTTTTGCGAGACTAATGATTTGAAACAATTTTTGATTTTTGATTGTTTGTTTGCATTAGAAGTGTTTTCATAACAAATTCCTTACAAACTGTTCATCTCTCTGTTATTGTTTTCTGATTTTTAATCGTAATTGCTCTGATAAATTCCTTACAAACTGTTCATCTCTCTCTCTTTCTGTGTGTTTTGTTTTGTGTTTTTCTCTTGTGATTGTGGCTATTGAGTTGGAAAAGAATAAATGCTCCATCTAGGAAAATAACATTCTGTAAATGATATACTAATTTTCTATAAATAGGTAGGAGGGTGGACAGAGGTGTATGATGGACTAACCTTTGCCACAGTGAGAGGAGCTGGGCATGAAGTTCTTCTGTTTCAGCCTAAGAGAGCATTTATTCAGAATGTTTGAGTAATTGTTATTTGTTTCATTCAATAGATCTGATGAATCTTAGGATATTAATATGGTTGGATTGCAAAGCAATATCTTGCTATATCACCAAATTTTATTTTATTTTATTTTTATTTTATTTTTATTTTTATTTTTATTTTTTTACAGATTGTTAATATTGATAAACCACCTGAACCACAGCAGCTAGCATCATCCAAATCATCCAAGTCTAAGTGCTTGAGCTGCTGCAATCTCAGCCACAGTTCCAACTGTCTACACAATCACAGTTGCAGCCCCATACACGTGCAGTGTTGTAATTAGTTAGTTAGTTGCAGTTAGTTGTAGATAGTTTGTTAGAACTTAACTACAGTGTTGTAATTAGTTACTTAGTTGTAGATAGTTTGTTAGAACTTAACTATAGTGAAGTTTAGTAGTTAGTTATGGTTAGGTTAGCTGATATAGTTTTTGTATAAATAAAGATTGTAAACTCTGTAATAATTCATTCAATTCAATTGAGTCTTAATCTTCTTTATGGTATTAGAGCCCTAGGCTCTTCTGAGCTTCGATCTTTGAAGCAAGAAGCTTCAATGGCCGCTACTGATTCAACCACCATAGCTGCAATAGGTTCTTCTTCACACACCTCTGTTCTACCTCCAAATCTCACATTTCTGATTTCAAATCTCAATGCTTTTGTCTCCACAAAACTTGATTCCACAAATTATATAGTATGGAAGAGTCAAATGCAGAACATATTAAAAGCAACAAAGCTTCTTGGATATGTTGATGGATCTGAGGTTGTCCTGCACCGGTTGTATTAGATTCAAGTAATCATGAAATTCTGAGTCTAAATCATACTCAGTGGCTCACCATTGATGCACATCTTCTAAGCTGTTTAACAGTAACTTTGTCTCCATCTGTCTTTACGACAGTGATGCATTGTCAAACCAGTAATGAGGTTTGGAGTACTCTTGTAAAAAGATTCATCTCTCTATCGAGGTCTCACATTCATCAGTTAAAGAACAAGCTTAGCAGACTTGTTAACAAAGGAGCAACAATGGAAGATTATCTGAGTCAATTCAAGACAATTGCAGATTAGCTAGCTTTAGTTTCATCCCCAGTGGATGATGAGGATTTAGTTCTGTTAATTCTCAATGGTTTACCTGATGAGTATAATGCTTTGAAAACTATAATTTGTGCTAGATCTGCACCTATCACTATGGATACTCTGTGCTCTCTACTCTGCTCAGAAGCTATACATGTTGAAGCTGCTCTGAAACAAAATTAGGCTTCAGAAGTTCCATTTGCCTGTGCTATTAACAGAGGCCATTATTCTTCTCAAGGAGGTCACAGAGGTTCATATAGAGGCGCTCTAAAACAAAATCAGGCTTTAGAAGTTCCATTTGCCTATGCTATTAACAGAGGCCATTATTCTTCTCGAGGAGGTCACAGAGGTTCATATAGAGGCAAAAATTCATATAGATGCAGAGATGGGGGCAGATCTCAAGGTCAATCTTCGCAGCTTTCTCAGACTAGTCACTCTCAGAGAGGAGGTCCAAATCAATTTTCTCGAGGTAGAACTAATACTACTGCTGGTGCACAAGTGACTTGTTAAATCTGTGGAAAAGTAAATCATACTGCCCTAGAGTGCTGACATAGACTTGATTTTGCCTTTCAGCCTACTAAGCCTTTCTATTTCACTGCATTCTCACAATCTCAAGGTCACTCCAAGGCATATGTTGCATCTACACCGGTTACTAGCTCATCACAGCCTGATTCCCATTGGTTTCTTCATTCAGGTGCCACAAATCACATGACACATGATCTCAGTAATATGTCCCTCTATTAGTCATATCAAGGTCATGATCAGGTTGCCATTGGTGATGGAACTACCTTACCAATTGCACATACTGGTAAAGGACTTCTTCCTACTCTCTCATTTCCTTTTCATCTCACGAAAATGCTTCATGCTCCCAATCTCTATTCCAATTTACTTTCAGTTCATTAGTTGGCTGTAGACAACCATTGTACCATTACTGAGGCCTAACACAAGTGGAAGTCAATATGGCATGAAGAACCAATGATATTCAGACACGTGGCAGATAAAAGACAAGCCACATCGGTAGACAAAGATCCTGCAAAGTTATTGTCACTGCACATCGCCATTAATGAGGCCCCTTACAGCATTTATTGCGATAAGCCCTCCCCGTCGAGATAGAACGACTTCACCATAAGCAAGGTGAGCTAGAACATAGACTTTCAGCCAAGGTGACAGGTCGGAAGGGACAACGAAATGATTACTAGAGGATATAAGCAAACGCCGAAGACAAGAAGAAGATTAAGCTTTCTATCTCTAATCTCTCTCTACACTCCATCTCTCTTTCTAACTTGCTCATCGGAGGGTTCATTGGGGGACTCCCCGTTCCCCGTTGGACTCGTGTGCAGGCCTTCCGGTGGGTTTGGTCATTCGGACATAGGCTTGAGGAGCGTGGATCAGTCCGACCCTTTCCTCTTGGAACGAACAGCATCATCAGTTGGCGCTGTCTGTGGGAACTCGTTTACTCCATGCGTCAGTTGTGCTCATTGTCGTCGGATGCCCTTTTCCAATAACCCCTTCTTGCCACCAATAAAGGTGAATGGTCACAACTAGATCCATGGTTTCCCACCCCAATGTTCCTGACCACCAAGTCAACCCTCCCAATCCAAACAACCCACCGCAATACTTCACCGAGCTCACCAACAGCATTAACCATCTGGCTGAGCAGAACCAAGCTCTAATTAATGCCTTACTCCAAAGAAATCTCCTCATGCCCCCACCACCACCTCCAAATATTCCACTCAACCAAGAACGAGCCCGGAGCCACACTATCCAGCAACCCTATCCACCCAACTTGGAAGGCTTGCAACCTCCTCTCCCAAATATAAATCCACCACCCCGACCCCCGCATCCATCAGTCCTAGCACCAACCCCTGAAGGAGAAGCCAGTAGCGTCCAGCCTCCCGTTGCCCTCCGGTGGTGACAACATTCCTCTCTGGGACGCATAAATTCGCTCCATGAAGCTCCAACTCCAAGGGGTCATGCAGAACATCCAGCACAAACCCTCTACCACAGCCAACTCACCATTCGTTGCCTCCATCCGGGACAAACCTCTACCTCCCAAGTTCAAAATGCCCACCATCGACTCTTTTGACAGTACGACGGACCCAGTCGACCACTTGGAGACCTACAGGACCCTCATGATCCTCCATGCTTTCCTTGACGAAATTAGGGGTGTGCATAATACCCGCCGAAACCGCCGAAACTGCCAAAACCGCACCGAGCCGCACTGCTAAGGCAAATTCGTTATTATTTGCCAATCGAACTGCCGGTTTTTGGTAAGAAAAATGGCAAATTCTAGTGACACTTTTATCAATCCGCCGGTTTCTATTTTTCTTCCAAACTGCACCGACCCGCACCGCTATTAAATCATGTTTTATAAGATTCTAAAAATTCTTTTTTACTTAAGTTTGCTTGTTGTTCTATACCTTAGAATATAGTATTACATTACTGCTCGAGGGGAATTCAAGATGTCAGTAATCCAAAATATCACGGTATCTCTCGTCTTTTTTTTACTCTTTGATTTAAGTTTTATAATTTGAATTATATTTTTTATAAACCGCTAATCCGCCCGAACCGCCAAGGCAAATCCGACATTATTTGCCAACCGAACCGCCGGTTTTTGATAAGGAAAATGGCAAATTCTAGTGACACTTTTATCAATCCACCACCCGCCATACGGTTTCTATTTTTCTCTCAAACCGCATCGACCCGCACCGCGCACACCCCTATGTGCCAGGCTTTCCTTGTGACACTCAAGGGGTCAGCTCGACTTTGGTTTAGTCAACTGCTAGCAGACTCTATCTCTACTTTCCAGCACCTCAGTGACTCATTCCTTAGCCATTTCATTGGAGCCCAGTGCCAGCGGCGTCCGGCAACCCAACTACTCAACATCCGCTAGACCGAGGGAGAGTCGCTGCGCAGTTTCGTTACCCGCTTCAACACCAAAGCCTTGCAAGTAACGAAAAACGATGACAAGGTCATCCTTACGGCTTTCATGGTCGGTCTCCGGTCGTCTGACTTCCTTTTCTCCTTCTCTAAAAACTCATCCACCGTCATGGCCGCCCCCTCGTTCGCCCTTGGCCACGCGCTAGCGCAGGCCATTACAATCTTCCACGCATTGGGCATTAGTTGACCCGGCGCCACTTCCAACCGGTTCAGGACATCGACTACTACCTACGGGATTGGCAACCTCAGCCCTCCCTTCAACGTCTCCTCGTAAAGGGCAAACTCCCCCGGTCGGGCGTCAGATGGCCTTTCCTTCGTTGTTGGCAACTTCAACTCTATTTCTGCGGGAATCTAGTACTTCCCGCGAGAATCTAGTACTTCTCGCGTATACCCACCAACTCCTTCGCGGTGACAGTCGACTTGTCAGCCTTCGTATGTCAGTGTTCTGGTTCAACCTAGCTGATTGGCTGCACAGCCGCTATCACCGTGGACGAACGAGGTCGCCCCACTGGCTCCCCCTCGCTTCCCACTCGCCTCTCCGTCCGGTATTGTTCTGCCAAGTCCACCGCATCATCGTCTCCCAATGGATTAACCCTCGCAGCTGTTCCTTTTTCTTGGGCCATCCCTCTTGTGTGTCTACGAATAGCTTCAGATGCTGGTGTGAGATAGTCTACAAAATGTCGCAAGGGTGTATCACTAGCAACGAAGAAGTCTACACTTGGAATGTTTTGATTTTTTACAAAGAGGTAGGTAAATCGAATAATACCAAAAGCCCAAGGTTTGCCTGTATTCCAAGGGTCACAATTAATTTTCGCCAGTTTGAAAACTTTTCAAAAATCCGCTAAAACTGTCTTTTCAACACCCTATAATGACCTATCGTTTCACTTCTTGCCCAACGCCTAACCTCCCCTACTACGAGATTCGGCCACGTGTACGACCGCGATCCACTACCCCCTTCTCCTACCCTGTCTTTTCCACTTCAAGTCACCACGTGACCCGCTGCCCCTTGAGCTACGCACCCCGCCACCCCACCCTTCGCGGCCGGCCCTCCTCTTGGTTGGTCCCTCCACTCGGCTATCCTTCGCGGTCGACCCTCCTCATGGTCGGTCCCTCCTCTCAACCACCCTTCGTGGCCGGCCTTCCTCCTGGTCAGTCCCTTCACTCGGCTACCCTTCGTGGTCGACCCTCCTCATGGGCAGTCCCTCCACTCGGCTACCCTTCGCGCCCGGCCCCCCTCGTGGTCGGTCCCTCCTCTCGGCTGCCCTTCGTGGTCGGCCCTCCTCATGGTCAGGCCCTCCACTCGGTCACTCCTCTCGGTCGGCCCCCACCCTACCGGTCTATAACAACCCTCATTTTCTTCATTATTCCCTTCGTTAGACTAAAGCTACATTTGGGAATGGGGGACTACTGACATGGGTAGGTCCATAAAGATTATAGCCCATTATGAACAACCAAAGCCTACCACTTAGGGCCCAATACACAATCCAGCTAGTGAGGCCCAACACAACTGGAAGTCAACATGGCGTGAAGAACCAATGATATTCAGACACGTGGCAGATAAAGGACAAGCCACATCGGTAGACAAAGATCCTACAAAGTTATTGTCACTGCACATCGCCATTAATGAGGCCCCTTACAGCATTTATTGCGATAAGCCCTCCCCGTCGAGACAGAACGGCTTCACCATAAGCAAGGTGAGCTAGAATATAGACTTTCGGCCAAGGTGACAGGTCGGAAGGGACAACGAAATGATTACCAGAGGATATAAGCAAACGCCGAAGACAGGAAGAAGGTTAAGCTTTCTATCTCTAATCTCTCTCTACACTCCATCTCTCTTTCTAACTTGCTCGTCGGAGGGTTCACTGGGGGACTTCCCGTTCCCCGTTGGACTCGTGTGCAGGTCTTCCGGTGGGCTTGGTCATTCGAACATAGGCTTGAGGAGCGTGGACCAGTCCGACTCGCTTCTCTTGGAACGAACAGCATCATCAATGTATATGTGGGATTCATTCATATATGTATAGAGCTCATATCATGAGTCATGTGGATCACTCTGAGAGTTGTGAGAGTCTAAAAAAAAAAGAGATATCTTTCTTCCTCTAATTATGATAATATTGACGATACTCCTTCGTCTTAAAATAATAATTTTGTTTAGAAAATTTAATTTTTTTTATAATACAATTATTATATTTTAAAATTATTTTTTAATAGTATTTTTTTTGAGAATGTCAATTGCCATAATTATAGTTTTTGTGTTATTAATAAATTTGAAAGAATGACAAAATAGTAAATTCATATTATTTTATTCTTTAATTTTTAAAAAGAGGCTAATATTTTGGGATAATGAAAAATAGAATAAATGACTAATATTTTGGGATGGAGGGAGTACTAATAATAAGGATAAGTCTTAAATAAGGGTAAATTTCACTTACACTCCTTAGAATTTGGGTTTAATACATATCACTCCCTGACTTTTGAAAAATTACACTAACCCCTATCATTGTAATTTTTTAGGTGGAATGAAGATATTGAATTAATGCACTCTCTCTTTTATTACTTTGCTATACTTTCTTTATTTTTTTTTCTTTCCTTTGCTTTACTTTTTTTTTATAATGTAATTTCCTATATTTTTATACTAGGAGTTATTGTTTTTTATATAAGTAGGGAGAGTTTGTGAAATGAGACTATTAACTGTAGAAGTGGAAATGTAATTTCCAGAACGTTAGGGGGTAGAATGTAATTGGACCAAATCTCAAGAGGTGTTAGTATAATTTACCCTTTAAATAAAATTTTTTTGATACTTACAATCTCAATAGGGGGTTTAGGCGGCTTTTTTTAACGGCGTTTTTTTAAATGCAACGATGTTTTATAAAAACGTTGCATATTTCGTTAATGAAACGATCCCGTTTTGGAATAGGAGGGGTTTAAAAATGCCTCCAAATGTGTTTTACCTTAGCACCTATTTTGAATCTGAGAATACTTGTTAAAGCTTTGTAAACCCTTATTTTGAATCCTCACGCCTTCACAATCCTTACGTCTCTCTCTTGCTCACCCCCAATTGCTTCTAAACCCTTGAGAGCGATTTCGATTTAGAGCAATTTTTTTTTAGATTCATCTTTAAGATTCATACAGATTCATCAGAGCGATTTCGATTTAAAGCTCTGAAGCTCCTCTCTCTCTCTCTCTGTGTCTCGATTCATCCTTTGTTCTTTGTGATATCGATCTGAAGCTCTAGGAGATTGTGAAAAGAAAAAAGAGGTTGGTTTTGATCGCAGAGGAAGTGATCTCAGGAGAGGTTGTGCTTGATTTCTCAGATCGGTCTCAAAGCGATTTCGATTTTGAGATTCATCTCAGAGTAATTTCGATTTTGAAGTTCTCTCTCTCGATTTCGAAGCTTCACTGCGAGGTATTGATTTCTCTCTCTCTCTCTCTCTCTCTCTCTCTCTCTCTCTCAAGCTCATCCTTCCCGTCTCTCTGGATTTGGTTATTGAGATCTATTGCTTATTTGTGTTGAAACATGTAATCATTGACATACTACTATTGCTGCTTATAAAATATTTATATGAGCCTGTCTTGAAATTTTTGTTGTTGTTAGGCCAAAATCTAACAAACTATCTTGTTGAACGGTTATACATGAAACTTAATTCTTGATACAACAATATCAATTGGAATGCTAGATTTTTGTACAGTATCCACAATTGTCCTATATCAAATGGCACTATATGATGCTAAGGCAACATAGCTTCTATCCATATTGTTCCCATATCAAATGGCATTATATGATGCTGGGGCAACATAGCTTCTATCTACGATTGCTCCCATATCAAATGGCTATATTTTGAAATTTAAATGTGTTATGTTATCTCCGAAGCAATTCTCTAGCATTGTCTTTCATCACTCATTTTACATCCAGCCACACATAGTTTCATGAATGAAGAAATGAATACTTTGTCTTTGAATAGATGGTTCCTTGATTCTAGTTGTTTATTGCATCACATAATGTTCATTGTAGCCAATTTGAACTTTTCTTAATGCACCATAATTGCTTTGGGGAATTAATATCATAGTGAATCTGTCACGACCCAAACCCGCCCCTATAGGTTTAGCGTCATAATTGGCCAGTAATCCGTAGATTACCTACGGCCTCAACGACAAAATTTCAAAATATTTAATTTTATCAAGGCTTAAAACGGAAGCAAAACAAAAATGATGATGTCCATCGAGCTGTGCGTACATGATCAACTACAGTAATTAAAACATTCTTAACACACTTTCATATATACATGTATGAAGACATATTTTATATCATATCTCACACACTACGTGAAGGACTTTTAACCAAGCACAAAGATTATCCCAAGCTTGACAAAACAAAACAGAACAAAGCCTCTACATAGGCACTCTTGGGTGGCTTGACAAAGAGGCGGACTCCTGGGCAAACTTTAATGTTGATCCTCTATTTGCTCCCCTACACCTACATATATATAAATAAAGAATGAGCTAATGCCCAGTGAATAATACCAAAGTAAATAGGTTATATGAATGATATTCTTAATTAATTAATTCATAAATTCATATTTATGCATAATACATGTGAATCCAAGTCAGAACGACTTTAAGTTCAATCCATCATGTTCAAGGTGTATCAGAGGGGCAAAACGACCTCGGGTCCAAGTTCTCTTTCATACAGAAGGACCTCGGGTCCAAAATACTTGTCCAATGATATTACAGAACGGCCTCGGGCCCAATCATAATACAGAACGACCTCAGGTGTATCATTTCCATATTCATATCTATGCGCATATTTATACTGAACGACCTCAGGTCCATCATTTTTATATTCATATCTATGCGCATATTTACACTCGTGATCATGATCGTATTAGACAGCCTGGGGCTCATTTTTTATCAAACATATCCTTTGTCAAATATACAGAACGACCATTTTGGCCCATTTTATATTCATTCAGAACGACCTTTGGTCAATATCATCAAATATACAGAACGGCCTTTAGGCCCATGTCATATTCATTTAGAATGACCTTTGGTTCATGTAATCAAATAATTTCGTACTATTCAATTTCATTACAGAGTCTAGCACAATCAGACGAATTGAATATTCATTCATAATTCGAATTCACCAATCCAAAAAACTTACACATGAGTAGTATTTAAAATAGCATATATGAACATATATTTACTAAAGTATTACTCACAGTGTTCAGATGCCTGGTTCGCCTTTGTAGTTGACCCTACACAATTCATCATACACATAGAAATCGAGTCACAATACAATTTATTCCGCTCTTAACTTGTTTAATCCTCTTAGGCTTCTTTTCTACTCTTTTAATTTATTTATAATGTTCAATGTATGCCTAAGAGTACTTAGAAATAAAAGAGAACGGAAACAGAGACATGAAACAGCTTTTCAAACTTTTCATAAACAGGGTTCCTTGCTTGAGCGTAACGTTGATCGCTCGAGCGGACTCCTTGGTCTGCAAAAATACTAGTTGCTTGCATTTTACGCTCGAGCGATGAAGTCGATTTATGGGTTTTCTAAAATGTTGTTTGAGCTTCAAAACATAACTTTAAATGATACAACCTACATGTTTTGTCCTATATGTCAACCATACAACTTCTAACATGATATAATGCCAATTCTACGAGATTTGAAGCTCAAATCTCCAAGGATTCATCATACAAGCCCGAATTATTTCAAATTCATTTCTATAACTTCAAAACTCATGCACTTAAATTCTATATTTTCATGGATTGTGCATGCATGTGAAATGTAGACTCTAATTTTATCTCAAATGGTAGAAATGACACTCAAATTCATGAGATTCAACAAAATTATGTATGCATGTGTGATTTGGTGCCATATTCTCCATGTTTCAAAAAGCATCTTTCTTTATTTTATAAAACATAAATTAAAGTTATAAGGCCCTTTAAAAAATATTTGCATGTATGAAATTTAATTCAAAATCAAACTAATTTTTTATTTTCAAATATAAATTAGAATTTATTTCCATATTTGTCCAAATTTAAATTTAATTCATGTTCTTCATATCAAGCCCAATTCCAATCTCACAAATTCTAAAACATGAATTCGACTTTCAAAATAATTTCATGACTTAGGTTCATACATGACTTGTTTAAAAACACACAAACTCTTAAATAATGAAGAAAATATGATCACTTTTAAATCATTTATATCAAAACTTCTTTAATTTAAAAATTAAACTCATTTGTTCACAAACTCATAATTGGCCAAAGTTTATTTCTTATTTCATCAAAACATGAAATCAATTCTAAGAAATCTATGATGCATGTAAATATAGACTCAAATACTCATAGAATTCCCTCATGCATGTAACAATAGAACTTGATTTCATGCAAGATTATAAAAATCAATCTCAAAATAATTACTTTCTCAATTAATTTCCATAATCATGAATCTAATTTAATCTTATCATCTTCTTGCTAATTTCCTTTTAATTACATGAAATTGAATCCAATTATTTCGTAAATTAAAATTTTACATGAATTTCTTGCCAGAATTAAGCTTAGATTCCTTATCTAAAACTTTAATTTGTTGAATCTCTTGAGTTCTTTCTTCAAATTTCCAGCACAAACTTAGATGATTCTTCTTCCCTCCTTGTTCTCTCTTTCTCCCTCTTGGTTCTCCTCCTTTTTTGAGCTTCTCCAGCAGAAAGAAAATGAGTTCAACCTCACTCTCTCATTTACACATTACACATATACACACCTCTCCCTTCAACACGTGCACACACACCTCACTTATTGAGGCTCCAGCACAACACTTCGCTAGGCATTATAATAATGTGCGAGCACACTCTCACAAGAATTATAATCCCCTACTCACAACTTCACAATTAATCACACCACATGGGTAAATTTAGCTTGTCTCTTGATCACACAATTAACGCAACAAAACTGTATTTTGTCTTAATTAACTTTGATTAACACATAACTTAATTAATCATACTGATCACAACCCATATAATTTAATTAGTCTAATTGACTTTCATTAGAGCCCAATTAATTATATTTAATTTTTTCCAATTTGAATTAGATCTTTAATCAAGCTCCCAAAAGGCTCCAAATATCAAATTGAATTTATTACTATCCTCAATTTTACTTCCTCAAATCATATACACCTTCAATTTCTGATCAGATTCAATATTTCCGCCAATAAATTACACATTCAAATTGGATACCTCATAAATAGATTCAATCCATAATAATCATAATTTCTCAAACCTTATAACATAATTAATTTAATTAACTCCAATTTGGACTCAATTAATCAATTCTTGATTTTACTAAACTTAACCAAATATTGATTAAACTCCCAAATGGGTCCGTATTTAAAATTCAATTCATTCAATTCATTAATTTCACTTCCCTAAGCCATTTGGGCCCTTAATTTTTAATTCCAAAATAAATCATTATTAAAATCAAATACGAATCAGACTCCAGAATTCTCATAATTCCCAAATTACATTAGAGTGACAACCAATTAAAATTCAAATCTTCTTAATCAATTAAACATAAAATCATATACATGATGTGGTTGGCTTAATCTACGATTTATGCTAATTAAACTCGATTAATTCATTACGAATTGAACTTTTGCCAAATTCCACCACATGCTCTAAAAAAAATGCTAAACATAGATGTAAAGTCGACTTTGGTTTCTGGCACCTCTAACGCTATAAATTCTCAGTTCAAGGCCCCCAATTTAAATAGATTTTTCTACACTCAATAGATAAAAATTCATAATCACATAATAACTCACATAATTAAGCATACAAATTCATATCAAACACATAATCATATGTATAATTAAGTATATTATGGGTTGGGTTATCACAGAACTGGTGAAATAGGAAAGTTTATCCCAAAAATGTCAAAGAAGGAAATCTTTGGAAATCCACCAAAAAAAAAAAAAAGAAAAAAAAAAGAAGAAGCTCAATTGCCAATTTAGCTCCACGTGATCATAAAGTAAGTATTGTCATTCAATAAATTAATTGTGGATCATTACATTTTTTATATTTAAAAAATCTATCATGAGTTTCTACTCGTGTTCTTGAGACCTATATATTTAGGTCCAGCATTGTAGGTAAATTGAGACACAACTTACCATTTGATTAAACATTGTGTGGCCATATTATGGTTAGAACTTCACTAAAAAACAATATTAGATCTAATAACACTACAAGAAAAGTGGGCTTATAAGACGAAACTTTTTGCGACGGCACATTTGCCGTCGCAAAAAGTCTTTTTTTTGTGACGGCACAACTTGCCGTCGCAAAAAATGTGCCTTTTTGAGACGGCACAGTTTGCCGTCGCAAAAAAAAAAATGTGACTTTTTGAGACGGCACACCTTATCGTCGCAAAAAATGTGACCTTTTGGGACGGCACAACTTGCCGTCGCAAAAAAAAAGTGACTTTTTGATAAAAAAAAAATAATAATAATTTTTTTCCATTAAAATAAAAATAAAACAAATAAATAAATTTTCAATCTATAACTAAAAAAAATGATTTTTTTTTTAAAATTCATTAACTACAAAAAAAAAAAAATTTTAACAAAAAATAAATTTTTTTGGCGATGGCAACCCCTGTCGCAAAACAAAAAAAAAAAACAAAAAAAAAAAAGGTTAAACTACGTTTTGTTGTTTAAATTTCATTTGTGACCGATTTTTTTTTTTTTTCATTCCCGCTATGTTTCCCCCTTTTTTTTTTTTTTTTTTTCCATTCCCCCCCTTTTGTTTTCCATTCCCGTTCTGTAACCCCCCCAACCCAAACAAAAAATCCTCAATCTCAAACCACCCCGCCCAAAACCAAAAATCCCTAATCTCTTCTTACCCCCTCTCTGTCTCTTTTCACCCATTTTTCATCTTCCTCTCTCTCTTCTCTTTCTCTCTTTCACTCATCACTCTTTTCTGTCTATCTGTCTCTCTTTCTCTCTGTATGTCTCTCAGTCATCTATCTCTTCTCTCATCTCTTTTCTCTCTGTCTCTTTCGTTCATCTCTCTTCTCTCTATCTCTCTCGTTCATCTCTCTTCTCTCCATCTCTCTCGTTCATCTCTCTTCTCTCTCTGTCACTTTTTCTGTCTCTCACTCTCTATCTTTTTCTTTCTTTGTCTCTATCTCTCTCTTCTCTTTCTCTCTCTAACTCATCACTCTTCTCTGTCTGTCTATCTCTTTCTCTCTTTGTCTCTCGCTCATCTCTCTTCTCTCTATCTCTCTCATTTGTCTTCTCTCTCTGCCTCTCTTACTCATCTCTCTTCTCTTTATCTCTCTCTCTCACTCATCTCTCTTCTCTCTATCTCTCTCATCTTTTTTCTCTCTATGTCTCTCTCGCTCATTTCTATATATCTCTCTCTTGCTCATTTTTCTTCTCTCTATGTCTTTCTCTCGTTCATCTCTTTTTGTTCTCTTTCTCTCTCTTTTTGTCCATCTCTCGCTCATCTCTTGTTTCTCTTTCTCTCGCTGTCTCTTACTCTCTTTCACTCATCACTCTTCTCTCTCTATTTTTCTCTTTATCTGCCTGTCTATTTGTCTCCCCCTTATTGTGTTCGCCTTGCTTACTCCCATCTCCATTCTTCTCTATTTACCAAGCTATCTTTCGATTTATCGAGACACTACAAGAAAATGCACTTTTGGTGACCACTTTGTCTTTCTATCACTCATCACTTTGTCTCTGTCTCTATCTCTCTTCTCTATCTGTCTCTCACTCATTTCTCTCTCATCACCCATCTCCTCTACCACCTTCACCACTACTGCAAATGACATTCCACTACCACAACTACTACTATTGTTGCCACTCCGCCTCCACGACTATCATTACTACCACCATCACCACCACTCCACTACCACCATTACTTCTACCATTACCCCTCATCCACTACCGCTACTCTATCTCCTCTACCACTACTACAACTTCACCACTAATCTTATTCGCTATCACCACAACCACCACTATCACCTCTTATCCACCACCTTCACCATTACTGCCGCTCCCTATCCTCTACCACAAAAAATTAGTTCTTGATTTTTAGTAACCAAAAAAAAATGGGTTGCAGAAAAACATTTTTTCATCTTCCTCTCTCTCTTCTCTTTCTCTCTATTACTCATCACTCTTGTCTCTCTGTTTGTCTGTCTATCTATCTCTCTCCCCTCTCTCTGTGTGTCTCTCACTCATCTATCTCTTCGCTCATATCTTTTCTCTCTCTATCTCTTTCGCTCATCTCTCTTCTCTCTATCTCTCTCGTTCATCTCTCTTCTCTCTCTGTCTTTCTCGCTCATCTCTCTTATCTCTGTCTCTCTCGTTCATCTTTCTTATTTATCTGTCTCTTTTTCTGTGTCTCATTCTCTATCTCTCTCACTCATCACTCTTCTCTCTATCTCTCTCTCTATTTTTCTCTCTGTCTCTCTATCTTTCTCTCTATCTCTTTCATTCATCTCTTTTCTCTTTATATCTCTTTCGCTCATCTCTCTTCTCTCTATGTCTCTCTGTCTCTCTCGTCCATCTCTCTTCTCTCTCTATCTCTTTTCTGTCTCTCACTCTCTATCTCTTTCTCTTCTTCTCTCTCTCTCTCTCTCCCACTATGTTTGCGTTGCTCACTTTCTCCCTCCCGCCTTCTCTATTTACTGAGCTCCCTCTCGATTTATTGATCCACTACAAGAAAATGCACTTTTAGCGACCACTTTGTCTATCTTTTACTCATCACTCTGTCTCTCTTTCTCTCTCTCTCTCTCTCTCTCTCTCTCTTTCTCTCTTTTATCTGTCTCTTACTCATCTCTCTCTCTCACCACCCATCTCCTTTACCACCTTCACCACTATTGCAAACGCCTTCGCCGCCGCCACCACCACCACCACCACCACCACCACCTCTTATCTACCACTACTGTCGCGCACTCTCCTCTACTACAGGGTAAATATACCTATATTGCTAGTTTTTCAGTTCTCAACTTTTTAAATCTATTAAGACATGATGTGATTTGGTGTTGACTTTTTAAAAGATTATGAGATGTTATCTTCAATGCAAATTTAAAAAGTTTCTGTGCATGTCAAAACTATCATACATGTGCATTGGGAAATTTTGTACATTAGCATCTTTTACATGCAACAAGTATTGGTTTTTTGGGTTTTTTTTTTTCATTCCATTCCATTTTTGTACTTAAATCTTATTCCTTTATAATGCCAAGACTTTTTATTACATACTCTTAGAGTACATGTGACATATAGGCAATGCTACGTGAAATTTAGGATTGTTTAGATTGTAGAAAATAGTTTCAAAACCTCTATTTTGGCTAGGGCATCACCGCAAGTTTCAAAACCTCTCTTATTGTAGTAGTATTAGTTTATAATATTTTCAAATTGGAAAAATAATATTAATAACATTGTAGACCTTAGTTTATAAAATTTCATATACATCAATGTATAAATTTTTTTGATTGCATATACATTAGTATATATATATATTTAAATTACATATACATTCATCCATAAATTTAGAGTGCAAATTTCAGTTTGCCCCCATGGTTCAACTCAAGCTTCATGAACTTTAATGGCCAACAATAAAACCAATACACAGAGTGCTACACTAGCATATGGTTAGCTCATAGATTGGTTGTCCAAATCTAGAACTTTTTTGATGCTTATATATGTCTTTTCTTAATTATTTTGCTGGATTTTTGATCAATTGTGTGGTTGGGTCACTGAGACATTGGTTAAAGTTTGGATTTGTGATAAATTTTTGGTCTGCTATATATGGTATCTATATTTATAATATATTAGACAGAGAATAATTCTTTAGGTTGTGTGCACAATCATATTTGGACAAAGAAACATATTTGTGTAGGGATTGACCAGGGCCTATGGTGCCCACCCATCAATATCAAACCAACCGTAGTTGGGGTTCCTTGTGATAATACTTGCTTCAAACCTGCTTCAAACCTACATGTGCTGCATCACACTATGATGATTGATAATAGCAATAGTAATGACTAGCAATGTAGGCTCTACATTATTGATCTCTCAATTACATCCAAATTTCAATTACATCCTCTCATTGACTAAGAGTTTGTCTCACATTTACTTCTTTGATGTTAGGTGTTGAAATCCTATTTACCCATTAATGTTGTTACTTGTACAGTTATATGTATCTTGTTTCCTATGATTATTATCTTGTTTCTTATAACACTTTGAAATTAGAAACTTTAAGTAATGTATAGTTAAATTTGAATATTCAGATTTTTTTTAAGAAATATTGAAGTTTAATGATTTAACTTTGAAGTAAATTAATTTAAAAATTATATGGAAATAAAGTTTGGTGTGTTTAATTATGCTTTTAACCCTGTGAAATCAACTTTACAAGTTAAATTGACTTCCCTTGAGAAGTTGTCTGTCAATGCAAAATGGATAACTTGATAAAGATATGGCCTGACGAACTTCAAGAACTAAGAGAGATGAGAATTCAATATTCTGCACCCTTATTTTTGTGCTTTTATAGATTCTTAACATGAAATTATGTTTTTTTTTAATGGAACAAGTGATATTTGAGAAATTGTTCTAATTTTTTTGTGGAAACTGATGTGTCCTACTGGATCGAAAGCTGGTGGTTCTCCATGAAAACAATATCGGCTACTATGTAATACATTGGCATGAAATTTTGTTTGTTCTTCTTGAATAGCTATGAGATGTATTGAGCTATGTCACAACCAGAATTTACTTGGCACCATATTTATGTATGTTCTCTTGAAACAAATACATTTGATTTTTTTATTTTTATTTATTTATTTATTTTATATTTGTATTTGTATTTGTAGGCCTGTTTTCCTTTTGCTACTGTACTTGCCAAAGTGTTTTTGAGGGCTTATGCATCTCAGAATTAGCACAATTTAAAATAAAAAAAAATTAAAGCTATAACGGCGTTTTTCAAATGCCACTATAGTGTTATATTTTTAAAATAGAAAAAAGCTATCACGATGTTTTAAAAATGTCGTTAAATACTAGCGTGACGTCATGTTACCGTTATATAACACATTTAGCGGTGTTTTATACTAATATAATGACGCTTTTAAAATGCCATAAAGATACAGCGACGGTAACATCTGCGGCGTTTGGTACTATGAGTCACAAAAAGAATTAGCGGCTTTTTTTTATAATTATAGCGACATTTTTTAAATGCCTCTAAAAGCCTCATTTCTAGCAGTGTAATGAGAGAAGAATTGGAGCAAAGATAATGCTTTAAATGGTCCAAGTTCAGCGAATGGAGTAAAAATATTTGCTATTTTTAAAAGTTGTGTTGGTTTAAAAATTTGAGAGAAAATTTGTCAAAGAAAAAGAAATAGAAGAAAAAGTGAAGAAAATTAACTTATATATCTTTATTTTATTTTTTCACTTTACTAATCTGTCGTTAATTTTTTTGGTCCAACACTACAACAAATAAAAATTTTAGAGACTAAATGTTTTGATCTCTAAAATTGAAAATTTTGTTACAAAAGACTTTTAGGGACCAAATTTTATTGTCATGAAGATAGTCGCTAAAAGGTCGTCTCGAAAAGTCCAAAACAAAATTTTAACGACAAAATTTTGAAAATGTCACTAATAAATAGACTTTTAGGGACAAAATAATTTGGTTTTAGAATGCTATATTTTTTGAGACAAAAAATTTGGTCCCAAAATAATAATGATTCATTACTAATATCTAATTTTTGTTGCTAAAAATATAATAACGACACTTTTCGTAACAAAAACATTTGGTCCTTAAAAAATAATTTTATCCTTAAATTTTGGTATTTAAAACTTTAATTTTTGTAGTGCAAACACAAATCCTTGACCCAAAAAGAATGAAACAAGAGTCTATATTGAAAGGCTGGGCCGGGTTTATGTTGGAAATATTCTAAGGATTGTCTCTCTCTTTTATAGGTTCAAAGGGCAATCAGCACACAACATTATTTACGTAAGGCCCATGTCATCAGGATGCTAACGACCTCTTTTCTTTTGCCTAAAAAAGTCACTAAAAAAAAAGAAGCCGATTTAAGTTTAATTTAGGATTCGACTCACAAGACCGTGTCTTGAACGAAAGCAACTCAAACACCATTTTGATCAATTGGTACATAACAAAATGTGTAATTCTTTTTGCAACAAACATAGGCCCAAAAATTCTAATCCATTTTTTCCATTTTATTGATTTTGTGACGAAAAGCATGGGGTTTTGTCAACTCTCCAAGTGTCTCGATTTTATATATGGTGGCATACTAGATGTTCTTTTGAGTATATTTTGCAAGAAATGTTCATTTATATTTTTTTTGTGGATACCCTTTTTTTTCTTCATAATAAGATAGACTTTTAGAGTTTGAGCAAGAGCTCAAAAAGGAGCAAATAATTTATTCCTCATCTTTTCAAAAGCAACCAAATTTCTCGGGTAATGGAGAAAGTTACTCTATTGGATGGATAATTGTTCACTCATCTATCAAGGTATCTCAATTAGATGCCAAAACTAGATAAAGACATTAAGGCCTCATTTGGAACCAGTTCTTAAAAAAAAAAAAATCAAATCAAATCAAATCAAATCAAATCAAATTTGTTTTCATTTCCCTTTTGGGTTTCAAGAGGTTATTATCGAGTAACTTC
Organism: Camellia granthamiana; assembly: GCA_036172215.1. Lineage (NCBI taxonomy): Eukaryota > Viridiplantae > Streptophyta > Magnoliopsida > Ericales > Theaceae > Camellia > Camellia granthamiana. The sequence continues at coordinate 9,019,697 of CM069905.1, forward strand.
ACTCGTTAAGAACTATGAAGATTTTAAGTACTCATAATATTATTTCACCCCAGAGAATACAAACTTAATACAAAGCTGAAAGAATACATCCTTGGCTACCTTTATTAAAAATTTGTTGTAACGGACGAACGCATGAAAATAAAAAAATATAGTGAAAATGAAAGCAATCATAAAACCAAAAACAAGAACAAGAGTATTAGAAAATATCGTAGAACAACTCCTAACAGTGGGGTAGATCTGGAGGAGGTGGAGGTAATGTAGTTGATGGTGTTGGACCATTCTCAACGACAAATGCCGTCGCTAGTTCCCATGGCAAGTGCACATCCAAGTGACAATGCATCAACCATACACCTATATCCACCAAATTTTCCAAAAAACATAAATTAGTTGCTTATACAATATACATGTACATTATTATATAAAATTAAATATCTACATGAATATTGTTAAAACTGTATCCACAAATTTTGTGAAAAATATTGAGCATCCTGACCCTGAAAAGTGTGTTAAAAATGAGAATTGGTTAGTGATTAAGCTATCATATTAAGATGATAGAACATGATTTACCTGGATTGTTTGCCTGAAATCTGATGACAGCCCAACCTCCGGCTGGCACACCAATAGTGTTACGTATTTGCGGATTGATGAGGTTGAACTTTTTGGGATCGTTTATTGGGTCATAGTTTCCAAACCCTTGAGCCAGTACATGGAAGTTGAATCCATGCAAGTGAATAGGGTGGTTCTCTATACCCAGAATGGCTGTGTTCTGCATCACAATCTGAATAGTCGAATTGAACTTGACTTTTTTCACTTTGGTCGACTTTGTTGTCATTATGATGGATGTGTTGAAGCTGTTATTAGAATTTGTGTAGTCAAACACCAATGGTGGTTGATTTGGAAAGTCAGTGGTGTAGATCCCATCAATATTGTTGAAGAAGGCTTGCAACATCGATAATTTCGTAGGGAATTGAAAGGATGCATTGTTCATGCTTGCAGCTAATCGTTGCCTGCCTGCACAAGTGGCATTCGCAGTCCCTCCACATGCTACCAAGCCCAAGCCTACTGTCACAAACATCTGTTCATCGATTTCGAGTGGGACTGGGGTCCAGTGAGGCCCATTCACAAGCCCAGTTAGATTGCTAGAAAACTTGTGGGCTGTTGGTGTGTCATTGAAAGCCGGTAGAACAGGCATCTGTGGGGTTGATGGAGTGGCATCCTCATAGATGATGATCCCGGTGGTGGTTGTATTATCAAATTTTGCACCTGCTGCGCTAGCATAGGGATGTGCCGCCATATAGTAAGAGGCTGGTGGTTGGTTGGCGGTAAAGAGAACGTCGGTGGTTTGGCCGGGTGCAATAACAACGACGTCACTGACTATTGGAACAGTATAAGTAGCATCAACGGCAACAACAGTCATGTTGTGGTTTGCTATCTTGAAAAAGAACTCGTTATTGAGTGCAGCGTTGATGATGCGCAAGAGATATGTTGTCCCTTTTACCACCTTGATCTTGTATGTTCCTAACAATGGAAAAATCATCATATGTTAAAAGTTAGGGATTGGTTAAGTAAAAACTGAGACTCGACATATAGCCAACTAACTTAGAAACTCAACATGCACAGTCGGAGCATGAAGTGTTTTTACTTATTACTCACTATTTGAAGAGCATGGATATAGATCGCCAGGCTGGCCGTTTATGGTGAAAGCATCAGAAATGTTGGGCACACCACCACTTGCAAGTGCTTGGTTCTCAACGTCAATAACATTAGCATTCCACCACTCCCCTGTAATCACAATTTAATGGATAGGACTAGTGTTAGCTCTTGAATAATCTAGCCACTATAAAATCAATATAACTAACAATTGGTGTTTCTCATTTGAGATGTGAATCTATGTCAAATATATATATATTTAATTCTTCTATAAATTACAAATGTGTTTTCCTTAATCTTCTAGAAGTCAAACCAGCCAAATGTTAATTCCAAAAGTTTCGAACCTCAAGATTACATATTTTACATTCATTAGTAAAAATTCTATTTATTTTTAGTGAAATTTTTTTAAAAATATTTTAACTAAATTTTTTAATTTTTATATACACCTAACCTAGATGTACTTAAAAAATAAAATATTTATAAAAAATACTTTAAAAAATCAATAAATACACAAGAATATGAAAATGTATTGAGTTTTTGTATTTTTGTTGATATTTTTGGTATTTAGTGAAATTTGTAAAGATTTTTTTTACAAATATTATAATTGGTAAGTGTATTTATATTAGGTATATCTAAAAACTAAAATTTTTTCTTAAAATATTAAAAAATTCAATGAAAAAAAAACTAATAAATTTTCAGAAAAGAGGAAGAAATCAAACAAGATTGGTTGTACAAAAGAAAAGAATAAAATACTAATGTATATAAAATATGTAATTTTGAGGTATGAATAAAGCTTTTGTAGTTAATATTTGGTTGGATTGACTTTTAGAGGATTAGAAAAATATTTGAAATTCTAATGATTAGCAAGAATTTTTAAAATTAGAAAGCATCTTATTTGTTTTCTTAAAAACTAGATAATGGAATTTTAATTCTCATGTAACAAGTTTATTATATTGGCCACCTTTGGTCATGAGCATCTCTAACGGTAGTAGGTATTTTACCTATCTAAATATTACTATAAAGTATATATTTTATTTTACCTATCAACTGCTTTATGTTTTTACTCCAACCATGTTGTTTATTTTAGCTGTTTATCCAAATACTATTAATTTTATAGAATGCCACGTCAACAATAAAGATGGAGGGAAATGATCTAAATGATTGAATACATTTTGTCTAGCGTTGAAGGGCTAGCTACATGTAGCTAGTGAATACGAGTTGAGCCAAAATGCCTAATCATATGCCTAGTGCATTGGAATTGAAAAAAGTAAATCACACTAGGCATTTTAACTAACAAGTATTATATGCCTAGTGCATTAGAGATGTTCTTACCTGTTAAATTGTCAACTATCGTCATAAATGTATTAATTATGAATATTAAATTATTAATTATTTAACTTATTTAAAAGAGCTTTGTTGTTTTTTTTTTTTTTTTTTTTTTGGTATTCTTTAAAAGAGCATGGTTATTTAGGTTAAAAGTTAGATTTACTTTCTAAACCCAGTAATGTGTCAAGAAATAGATTAGTTGATAATTAAATATTCTGTAATTATCCACCAATCGTCTTCTTAATACATCACTAAATTTAGAAAGTGAGTCTAAAAAGTGAATTTTTATATCATTTTCCTTTTTAAAAATTTAAACACAGAGAGAGAGAGAGAGAAATTGAAAAATGAATCATCCACACAATTTCTCTCTGAAATATCCCTGAATGACGTAGCAAATAAAATTTGAAAAGTTGACCCACACTTGAATATTCTCTCATAACTCTCCTTGCATACATTCTATCTTATCAGCTCATTTGAGGGGGTTTTTTTTTTTTTTTGGAGGAGGAAGAAATTGTGTGAATTTAACACTGCTGTAATTTTATTATTTATATTATATTCTCAACATGTCCCTCCATGTATGATCGGGTTTTCCTTCATTAACAAGCCAAACATGTAAAAGTATTACAATTACCAAGTAGACGAGGTTCTCCTTCCTTAGCAGACCAAACACGTGCAAGCATTTTAATTATCAAGTAGACAGTAAGGTTCGAATAGGGGCAACTTCATAATGTAAATTATATTATCTATTAGTGGGTAAAACCCGTGCAAATATTTTATTTATGACATGGATGATGAGGTTTGGGCCAGGACCACTTTATTATTAACATTAGAGAAAATATCATTTCGTTTCCCAAACTTTCACTCATTTTTCAATTTGACCGCTAAACTTCGATTAGTATCAATTTTATACATAAACTTTCAAAAATTTTATCAATTTGGCATTGCCGTCACATTCTATCTACAATTGGATGGAATGTGCTGATATTGGGGGGGCAAAAATTAATTTTTAAGGTATAATTTGGAGGACAAATTGATTTTTAAGGTTTGTTTAGGGGTAAAATGAAATCTCAAATGAATTTTGATACCATGTTAGCACATTCCTCAATTGTAGACGGAATGTGACGGCAGGAGCCAAATTGATCAAAATTTCTAAAGTTTGAGTGTAAAATTAATATTAATCGAAGTATGAGGGTCAAATTGAAAAACACGTAAAAATTTGGGGGACAAAATGATATTTCCTCTAAATATTATATTCTCAATACGCACCTTTATGTGTGGCCAAATTCTCCTTCATAAATTTGAGTGTAAAATTAATATTAATCGAAGTATGAGGGTCAAATTGAAAAACACGTAAAAATTTGGGGGACAAAATGATATTTCCTCTAAATATTATATTCTCAATACGCACCTTTATGTGTGGCCAAATTCTCCTTCATAAACTGGTTAGACACATTCAAGTATTTTAATTATTAGGTAAATGATCACTTTAAATCTATGTTCTATTGTTTGCTCTAATAGTATATTAAATTGTTGACCACCAATATATTTAAAAATTTAAGTTGTTAGAGAGATAATTTTATTATTTATATTATATTCTCAATAATGAAGCATGAGAAAATTTCAAACAGAGTCAACAAAGGGGTTGGTATGTGATAGCTCTGATAGCTATCAGATACATCAGATACAGATCAACCAAATACATCAGATATCAACCAAATACATCAGATACAGATCAACCAAACAGCAGCAACCAACTTACCAAACAGCAGCAGCAGCACGTCTAGCAGAGGAGATCATCACAGCAGAGAGCAGAGTTCAAAGCAGAGTTTAAGCTCCAAACAGAATTAGTTAGAGCAGTTAGTTTGCAGTTAGTTTGTTATGAATTAACCAGAGTTAGGTTACATTTTTGTTATATGTAAACTATAGTTTAGAAGTAGTTACGTATTCAATTTGTCTATAAATTTGTATGTACTGTACTCAAATAAAACATTGAATGAGAGTTTGTTATCTTCATATCTTCATCAGTATGTACCTAAAAGAATTGGAAATTCTTTTTCTGGTTTTGGGAATGGGTACGAATGACCAACTCTTGGACGGATGATTAATGCTCCGTAAACAGTTGCGCGGAGCCATTGGACGTGTGCATGCCACCAAAGTGTTCCTTCTTGGCCGGTGATGGTGAATCGATAAGTGTAGTTATTTCCAGGAAGTATCGGACATTGAGTTGCATAA
>CM069905.1:9025104-9185281 GCA_036172215.1 Camellia granthamiana
TTTGGTATTTGTGTAAATTTATGTATTTGATTGTTGCAATTTATTTTAATATAAGTATTCTTGTATATTTTGCTCATAATTATATATATATATCTTAATAAGTAAATTAATTTAAGTTTTTTTTTTTTGGTTCTTTATTTTCAAGCTTGAACTTCAGCTGCTTGAACTCGGCTCGTTTATGTAATCGAGCGAGCTCGAGTTTATTAAATATTTGATGAGCCGAGCTCAAGGTCGATTATTTAAGCTCGACTTGAACTCAAGTTTGACTAATTCTTAATAAATAAGTTTGAACACCCAAAAACTCAGTTTAGCTTGTTTCTAGCCCTAGTAATAACAAAGATTAGAATATATAATATTACAATTAACTTTGATAAAATAATATATGTTCAAGTTGTCAATGTTGTTGGGACTAGAAAAATAATGTTATAAAAGACTTTGACAAAATTATCAAAGAACAAATAGCATCCAATAAATGAAAAGTCGAGGTACATCTTCAAAGGGGTGGGTGATAATGAAAAAGATCTAGATATAAATTATTTGGTGTAACGTTTCATTAACTATCATACTCAGTCGCAATAAAATAACAAAATACTATCACACTTTGTCTAATTTTTAAAAAGCTATATTACCAGTGAATGGTAAGATTGTAGGGAGATTTGTTAAAAACATGAACAACGAGCGTGTCACCCTCGTGAACTTGTATTATTGGGCCGGGAAGGCTTCCATTTACTGCAGTAATGACATGTTGGTGGCACAACCGTTGAACAGTCAAGTTTTGCACCTGAAACAATGTAAACGAAATCAATATGTAGCCAAATTTAACATTACAAGTTTGAAAAAACATGTAAATATGTAAGACGGGATAGATTACATGAAAAGTATGCTCCACAACTGCAGCAGAGGAGAGTGAAGAAGCTAGAAAAGCTAAAGCGCAAGCTAGCAAGAACAAATGACGAGCCATTGCCATTGCCAAACCAAAGCAATAGATGAAGAGACAAAAGAGACAAAGATGAGAATAAGCTCTCTCTCTTTTTATATGAGAAGTGCTTTAGTTTCTCCTTAGAATGTTGGTTTTTTTTTTTTTAATGTTTTATAAAACAGTCTGTTGCTTTGTGTTTGTTATGCAATTCCTTTCCATAAGGTCTTATATATATTAAAAAAATCCTCGCCTTTCGCACGATTGCGTGAGAATAAGAACCAAAATGTTTTGAGAAGTAATTTGACTTAGGGTTTAAATATATTAATCAAAACGTAGTTGTCTAACAGCTTGAGTTAGCCATCAAAATAAATAAATGGAACACATAAGTCATCATAGAACTTTTGGTGGTTCAAGCAAAATATAGAAGCAATTTGATCCAATTAGGTAAATTTTGATTGCAACATCAATGGCTTTAAATTCCTAATGTAATTACGTTCTCATCATAGGACTTGACGTATGGGATGTAGTTGGTGTAATTTTAGGGGTAGTTTAAACACATGTTTAACTGTTTTTTCAAGCAACCTGATTTCAATTTGAAAACTATTGTCTAAGACTTATCTAATTAACTAAATGAAAAGTATTTTAGAGTGTTTGGTATTGTGATTGTTATCAATTGGACCTGTTTAGACACAAAATGCAAAATGAAAGAATAATAATATTGTAATTAGAATTATAGGGACAAAAAAAAAAAAAACCCATTACAAAAACTACCACTGTAATTTTCTTAATAATAATATTATATAAATTAGACATCCAAAACTCACCTTAAAAAAAGAATAAAGAATTTTGCCACATTCCAATGAGATTTCCCAATTCTTAATGTGGTGCAGACAAAGTGATGCAAAACTCCAAACTAACCACACTTGAGGATTTGAGAAGTTATAAAATATTAAGAAGTGAGTTGACTTTTAGCTATTTTAGCCTAGAGCTAAGATGATTTCTTCTTCTTCTTCTTTTTTATTTATTTAATTTTTTTTAAAAAAAGAAATTATTCATTTTGTATGAAAGTGTGTAATAAAAAATGAACAAATTTTTTAAACTTTGTTAATATCTACCTGAAACCCTCTTCTGATTGAGATTAGCTAAAAAATACCTTTTTCTAGTGAACCTTTACCATTGTTTTTTTTTTTTTTTTTCAAGGAAGTCTTGAGTAGAACTTAAAATTGTAAAAAAAATTTAATTAAAAAAATACAAAAAGAAAAAAAAGTTTAAACAAAATTGCTAAAAAGGCATTTTCAAACTCCAATTGTATGTTTGTTGACGAGACTGATACAAAATCCCATTGATGTTTGCAACCGTACGCTAACTAGCCAAAGCCTCATCATTATTATGGCTCCCTTTGGAAACTTTGATTATTGTGGTTGGCCTTTTGATTATTGAACTATTTTAATTTGATTAAAAAAAATTATGTTTTAGATGATAGTTGTTTTTATTTTTATTTTTATAGTTGATTTGATAGTTATAAGAGAAAAAATAAAATAATTTTGATTTAAATATAATATTTTATTTTATTAATTATTTTAATCTATTTTATTTTTATTAATTGTTTTAATCCAAACAAATCACAAATCTAAGTAAGTTACATTTAAAAAAGTAAAAAAATTATTTAAAATTTTAAAAATATTCATTAAAAAAAAAGAAAGAAAAAAAATAAAGTTTTCAAAAACTGAATTAAAAAAAGCTAAAGCCAAAGCCAAAGCCACTGAATAAGTTTGCAGACAGCTGGCAAGAACCAATGGTAACCTTGGGGACACAAGATTACAGCCCGACAAAGCAATGTGAGTGTTGAAATTTTTTAAATGGCCCATCTTATTCTCTCATATGTTTGAACACTATTATTTATTTATTTTAAAAAAATTATATATCTCAATTAAAAACTGAACAAATATTTTTATTTTTATGATAGCGTAAATCTCTTGTATTTATTATATGTTTTTGTGTGTATTTAGTATAAGTATTTTTTGTGAGTCAAATTTGTAAAAAAAAGGATTTCACATCTAGTGTAATTATTTTAAGAATATATCACTCATTTATAATTTTTTGTTTTTGATTTTGTTTTTGTGGTCAGCTATACGATGGTTCTGCACAGAATTTTCTATCATTTCTTTATTTTTCTGTTCTAATGTGCTTCTAAACAATGGATCATGTCTCAAGATTCAAATATGTTGATATTCTCACACATAATTTAATAATTGAAAATACATTGAGATAGAATGATAAAAAAAAATAAAAATAAAAAATTGAGGACAAAAGATCAGTAGCCAATTGATATTATTTGCATATAATTATCAAAAATATCATTCTTGCAAAATTTCTACACAAAAATGGCCAAAAGAATGCTATGGCATAGAAACTTTGTCCTGCTATAATCACTTTAGCAAGTGTTGATATATATTATTTATCAGTGCTAGGGCCTCTGCCTCGACAATTCCTCTCTCCTCCCTTCTTCTTCTTCTTCTTCTTTTTTTTTTTTTTTGGTTGTTTTTGGAAGGTGGACATCCTGCACCAACTCAGCCTGGGTTGGATTGATAGGGTGATAAAATTAATTGATCAGTTAGGTTGCTAGTTAAAATTTATTATTCTGTATAATTTTGTACGAGTCCTTACTATATTTTTATTTCTAGCTGATCAGTCAATATTATCATTCAACCAATTCAACTCAACTCACTCATCTTATCAAACCACATAAGCTGAGTGAGTGCAGAATGTTTAGTTTTTTGTCATAGCTTTCTGCATAACCACTCTTCCAAAAAAAACAAATAAATAAATAAAAAACCAACACAACCCAACAAATAATAATAAATAATTACAAAAAGAAAGGAATTCGAGGCATTTGAGCCTCGAGCCTCAACCATTCAAGGCCCTATACATTTTCCATTATTTATATAGCATATTAGCATAACACAATAATTATTATGTAATGTTTTGAGTAAATGATTAAAAGTTGGTTTTTAGTTTTTATCAAACTTTTTAACTTTTTCAGAAAGTCATTTGGAAAGTTGGTTATTTGTTTATACTGTCACACTATAATCAAATGACCAAAATACTCCCATCCATTTTGGAAAATAACCACTTTCACCCATGTGTCTCATTTAAACATGGAAAGTATAATTGGAATTTCACATATAGCTTTTAGCTACCTTCACAAATGGTTTGATGGCAAAAAAGCCATTTTGGCCAAAGCTGCAAAACACAGCTTTTTTCTTTTGTTCCCAAATACCTTCACAAATGGTTTGACGGCAAAAAAGCCATTTTGGCCAAAGCTGCAAAACAGAGCTTTTTTCTTTTGTTCCCAAATGACACCTATATGAGATAGTTATGTGTTGGTATTCGTGTTTTTTGGTGATTGAATGAATTGGCATTGGCTTTAGTAGTTTCGAAATATGAATACGTAATATTTTATGATATTGTGATTGGTAGAAAAAATGAATAGGTAAAGTATTATATTAAATTATTATGAAATATAAAAAAAATATAATAAATGATAATTGATTAAAAAACATAAATATGTAATATACCAAAAAAAGTATATAATCTTCTCTCATCATAAATGACACATTTCAAAATTTTCAATTAGTATTGATGTGACTTCAACTCAAGATTTTCAGGGCTGTTTTGAAAAAATGATAAAAAGTTATTTTTAAATTTTTTTTTGACTTTTTTGTAAGAGAGAGAAGTGAGTTAAAAATTGAGAAGTGACTTTTATCTCATTTTTCAAAATAATCCTCAATCTTATTGTTGAGTAAGGGTTCATTTCTTCTCCTTTGGTACCGATCTAGCCATTGGCTAATATAGAATTGGATAATGATTCATTCTCTAAAAATAGAGTTTTAAAGAAGGCTTTATATATTGGCGATAACCAAAAAAAAAAAAAATCAATCAATCAAAACATCATAGCAATTGAGTCCCATCATTCCTAAAACTTCATTAAAATTCTTAATTTAGAGCTTTAAAATGTTTTTAATTTAAAATTTTCAAACATTTTTGTGTAGAATTAATGCTGAGCATTTAATTTTTAATTTCACGATCATTATCATTAGATTTGACTTTTCTATAGAATTGGACCAGTCTTCATAGTTGTTGCAGTTGGACAACGGTTGCTTTCGTGATCTGTACTTCCTCATTTTTCAATCAACCCAGCCTTGCCTTCCTCATTATTCAATCAATCCAACCTTCCCTTTCTCTAATTATGATAATATTGACGATACTCCTTCGTCTTAAAATAATAAATTTTTTTTAGAGAATTTTCTTTTATAATACAATTATTGTATTTTAAAAATATTAATCTTTTTTAATAGTATATTTTTTTTAAATATCAATTATCATAATTGTACTTTTTATGTTATTAATAAATTTGAAAGGAGGACAAAATAATAAATTCATATTATTTTATTATTTAATTTTTAAAAAGAGACTAATATTTTGGAACAATAAAAATAAAATAAGGAGCTAATATTTTGGAACGGGAAGCACTAATAATAAGGATAAGTCTTAAATAAAGGTAAATTTTACTTACACTTCATGAAATTTGGGTTTAATACATATCACTCTCTGACGTTTGAAAAATTACACCAATCCTCTATCATTGTAATTTTTTAAACGGAATGAAGATATTGAATTCATGCACTCTCTCTTTTCTTGTTTTGCTTTACTTTCTCTAATTTTTTTTCTTTTCTTTGCTTTATTTTATTTTTTTTTCCAGTGTGATTTCCTATAAGAAGTTGTTGTCTTTTATATAAGTAAGAGAGTTTATGAAATGAGACTATTAATTGCAAGAGTGGAAATGCAATTTCCAGAATGTCAGGGGATGGAATGTAATTGGACCATATCTCAGGAGGTGTTAGTGTAATTTACCATTTAAATAAATAAAAAATTTGATCCTTATAATCAAATAATTTTTGAGTTTTTAATTTTATTAATTTAAATCTTAATTTTTTTAAATTTGTTTTCAATTTTAATTATGTCTATTTTTGTTAAATAAAATTGATAGAAAAATGATATAAAAAATGGTACTTTAGACATTTTATGTACATCTAAATTAATTTTAAGGGCAAATTACACAAATAGTCCCTATAGTTTGGGGCTTGTGTCACTTTGGTCCCTGACTTTTCAATTGTGACACATTTGACCCTGAATTTTGAATCTTATTCCAAATAAGAACAATTGAATATATAATTAGATTTTTCAAGAGTAAAATTGTCAATTTGATAAAATATAAACTAATTTGACAAAAATAAATGTCAAACAAATATTTTGGAATTTTTAAAAATTATTTCTATCTACTAAAAATAAAATTATGTAAAATTGATAAATCATTTAGACATTTATTTTTTTTAACTAAATTAATTTTTATTATGTGTTTGGATGATGATCATGTAAAATTAATTTTAAAAAATTAATCATGTAATTTTTATTAATTTTACATAATTTTATCATTGGTAGATAAAAATAATTTTAAAAAAATTAAAAATATTTTTTTGACATTTATTTTTGTCAAATTAATTTATATTTTATCAAATTGACGATTTTACCCTTGAAAAATCTGATGATATTTTCAATTGTCCTTATTTGAAATAAAATTCAAAATTCAGAGTTAAATGTGTCACAATTGAAAAGTCAGGGACTAAAGTGACACAAGTTCCAAACTATAGGGACTATTAGTGTAATTAACCCTAAGTTTAATGATTAAATATTGGGTATGTTTGGTTTGAGTTTGAGAGATGAGTTTGGGAGATAAAAAGTACGAAAAGTTGTTTGGTTTGGTTTTTTTTGAAAGATGTTTTGGAAAATTATTTTGAGAGAGAGTTTTGGAAAAAGTGATTGATTTGATGTGTATGAGAGAGAGATTTGTTTGGAAAACTTGTTTGGTTTACAAGTTTTGGGAAATTTTTTTGAGAAAATTTGTTTGGTTTAAGTTTTTTTGAAAACTCATTTGTAGAGAAATTTTCCCAAAAATTTTTGAGAAATTCAAACCGATTTGATCCATTATTTTTTTGTCAATTTTACTTAACAAAAATAAACAAATAATTTAGTTTGAAAACAAATCAAAAGATTAAGATTTAAATTTATAAAATTAAAAATTTATTTTGTTACAAAGGTCAGATGTTGAAGTTTTTTAATAATTTTTTCTAATAATAATAATAATAATAATTTGTTGGAACAATCTTCTGTGTAAATAAAATAACTAGAAATAAATCAAACAAAATAAATAAATTACATACCAGATTTATTTATTGAACCAAATAAAAATTACAAGACCAAGTCGAGTGTGTGACACTCTGTCCTTAAGACAGATTCGCCCCGCTACGGTACTTACGGTTGAGTGGCGTCTATCTCCCAGGATACAATGATCTTCACAAATTGTAGTAGTACTCCAAACAATTTGTTCGGCGAACCAAACCTGTGTTCTAACTCTCTGAATATTTATTCCTAAAACTAAATATGAGGAATAATACACTAAAGAAAAATTGGACAGTGAAGGAACAAAATTTCAGACTGAATTTTTCCCATCTCGGATGGAAAATTCGAATCACAAAAATACTCCAAAGAAAAAACCGGGGTTCCGATTGCTGAAATAAGGCTTTATATAAATAGACAAATGTCCAACAGGTGCAACCTGTTAAACCGTTTGCCAAACAACACTAATGTTCAAACTTTTTGAAAAAGTTGTCCGTTGGTCCAAGAAAGCAACCGCATGCATCTTTATTATTTAAACACTATTTAGAATATATATATATATATATATTAAATATATATATATTAAACTATTTAAATAGTTTAATAAATAAAGAAAGAGGTACAAATTTTAGGAAATATTTAAGGAACCTAAATTTAACTTTAGAATTAAATTAAATTCTAAAATTACAAACTTTAAGAAACCACTTAGGAACCCAAAATTTGAATTTAGAATTAAATTAAATTCTCACAATAAATTTTTATTGAAAAAATTCAAAAGAATTTTTATCTAAAAAATTAATGTTAAACCTGAAAACGACGTCATCTTCCCATTCACATATAAATGGTTTTGACGTTCCGTCTTCACCACTACACCTCTTCGGACCCACCCCAATAGACGTTTGGGGTCCACCCAAAATGGGTTAACAATTATGCCTATATAAAACCATTTTTCCAACAATCCCCCACATGAATGGAAGTTGACGGAGAGAAAATGCAACAACATGATCTAATCAGAGAGTTTAGAAATTGAAAATATTCTGCAAAGGATAGGTAGCTTTTGGCTTTGAACCTTCCCTTGTGAGACACTATCGGATTTACTAGCTAACCAGTGAACATGATGTCTTGAACTGTTCAGCCGTTTGTGTAAACCAAGACAATAGAACTCACACAGTATATTCCCAGACACAGTTTAGTTCTCACTATTGTGTTCATTTTGGCCCTGAACAACCTGGTCTTCATGAGTGCTCTAGAGAATTGTAGCCCTTCACAAATCTCATAGAACCGGCCCAGTTCACACTCACATAGGTGATTCTTATGAAGAGTATCCTGCCATACTCCACTAGGTTTACCTAGATATAAGAATCATTAAAAGTATTACTTAACCTAAAACGCTGCAGACATCACTATTTCATCATAGAAATGGGTAGGAGTTAGACTCCCCAGTGATCCTTCTGAGTCAATCACAACTCGGTTGTCCCTTTGAACCTAGATCTTGGGATCTCCAGTCAACTAGGTTGGGTTGCCGTTGTGGTAACTCTTATTTAATAGGCTTTAATCCCATTCCCCTCGATGAATTCTCAACTAACTCTCTTGCTAACCCTTTGGTTAGTGGATCCGCTATGTTGTCTTTTGACTTAACATATTCTATGGAAATAATTCCATTAGAGAGTAGTTGTCTTACGGTGTTATGTCGACGACGAATGTGTCGTGACTTACCGTTATACATATGACTCTGTGCTCTACCTATAGCTGATTGACTATCGCAATGTATGCATATAGCAGGCACCGGTTTTTGGCCAAATTGGAATATCTTCAAGGAAGTGGCGAAGCCATTCTGCCTCTTCCCCTGCTTTGTCTAAGGCTATGAATTCTGATTCCATAGTAGACCTAGCAATGCAAGTCTGTTTGGAAGATTTCCAAGATACAGCCGCCCCACCAAGAGTAAAGACATACCCACTGGTGGACTTCGAGTCTCTAGTATCCGATATCCAATTTGCATCACAGTATCCTTCAAGTACTGCTGGATATCTAGTATAATGAAGCTCAATGTTACGAGTAAATCGGAGATATCTTAGAACTCTTATAATTGCTTTCCAGTGTTCTACTCCCGGATTACTCGTATATCTACTTAATTTACTTACTGCATAAGCTATATCTGGGCGAGTGCAGTTCATCAAGTACATTAAGCTTCCAATAATTTGGGCATACTCTAATTGAGAAATACTTTCCTGTACATTCTTAGAAAGATACAAATTAACATCTACAGGAGTTCTAGCAAGATGATCATCATCTTTGCTAAATTTGTCAAGTATTTTCTCAATGTAATGAGATTGTGACAAAGTATAACCTTCTGACGTTTTGGTAATTTTCATACCAAGAATTACATCAGCAATGCCCATATCCTTCATGTCAAAATGTTTATTCAACATTTTCTTGGTAGTTTTAATCATGTCATTATTACTACCTATGATAAGCATATCATCTACATAAAGACATACAATGACATAACCTTTGTCTGTGTTTTTAATATAAACACATTTGTCACACTCATTAATTTTAAATCCATTTTGACATCATTGCATTGTCAAATTTCTCATGCCATTGCTTTGGCACTTGTTTTAAACCATATAATGATTTAACCAATTTACACACTTTCTTTTCTTACCTGGAACAGAAAAACCTTCTGGTTGTTCCATGTAAATTTCTTCATTTAACTCACCATTTAAGAAAGCGGTTTTCACATCCATTTGATGAATTTCTAGATTGTATAGGAGATGCAATGGCAATTAGCATTCTAATGGATGTTATTCTAGTAACCGGTGAGTACGTGTCAAAGTAATCAAGACCTTCTTTTTGTCTAAATCCTTTGACTACAAGTCTTGCCTTTGTATTTGTCAATTGATCCATCCGCTTTCATTTTCCTTTTGAAAATCCACGTGTATCCAAGAGGTTTACAACCTGGTGGCAAGTCCACTAATTCCCAAGTGTGATTTTGCAAGATGGATTCAACTTCACTGTTGACAGCTTCTTTCCATAAAGGAGCTTCAGGACTGGACATAGCCTCTTTAAAAGTTAAAGGTTCATTTTCTAACAAATATGTTAAAAAATCTGGACCAAAAGATTTTGAGGTTCTAGCACGTTTACTACGCCTAAGTTCCTCTTCCTCATTTTGATCTAACTCTTGTTCTTGATCATGTTCTTGATCATTACTAGTAATAGCATCAAAAGATCTTTTATTGTTACTAGTCTCTTGTCCCAGTCTTCTTTGGAAATACATGTTCAAAGAATGATGCATTCCTTGACTCAATAATAGTATTTACATGCATTTCGGTATGTTCTGATTTATGAATCAAAAACCGATATGCACTACTATTCTTAGCATAACCAATGAAAATGCAATCAATGGTCTTAGGACCTATCTTAGTCTTTTTAGGACTAGGAATAGCCACTTTAGCCAAACACCCCCACACTTTTAAGTATTTGTAGGATGGTACTCTTCCATGCCACAATTCATAAGGTGTTTGATTCACTTTCTTTCGGGGTATTTTATTTAAAATATAATTAGCAGAAAGTATTGCTTCCCCCCACAAGTTCTGAGGTAATCCAGAACTGATTAACATGGCATTCATCATTTCTTTTAAAGTCCTATTTTTCCTTTCAACAATTCCATTTTGCTGAGGTGAGTAAGGAGCGGTGGTTTGATGAATTATTCCATGTTCCTTACAAAATTCACCAAAAGGTGATTCATATTCACCACCTCTATCACTTCTAAGTTTCTTGATTTTCTTACCAAGTTGATTTTCAACTTCATTCTTATATTGAATGAAAGTTTCCAAAGCTTCATCCTTGGTTCGAATTAAATAAATATAACTATATCTAGTATAGTCATCTATAAAAGTGATTTCATACTTTTTTCCACCTCTGGTTTGAATTGATTTAAAATCACAAATGTCACTATGAATTAATTCAATTGGTTCCGTACTTCTTTCAATTGAATGAAAAGGAGTTTTAGATAATTTTGCCTCAACACAAATTTCACATTTATGATTTGAATCAATGTCAAATTTAGGTAAACAATTCATATTAATTAATCTACGCAAAGATCCATAATTAACATGTCCTAGTCTACCATGCCATAAATTTGAAGACTCAAGCAAATAAGAAGAAGATGTAGTATTATTAATAACAGAGGGTACAACAGTCATTACATTTAACTTGAAAAGGCCATCAGACATGTAACATTTTCCTACATACATCCCGTTTTTGGTAAGTACAAACTTGTCACTTTCAAAAACTAGCTTAAACTCATTCTTACTCAACAAAGATCCGGAAACTAAATTCTTGCGAATGTCCGGTACATGCAGCACATTGTTAAGAGTGAGTTCCTTTCCAGATGTCATCTTGAGTACAATCTTTCCTTGTCCTTCAACTTTGGAAGTTGAGGAGTTACCCATAAAGAGTTGTTCACCATTGTCCACTATAGAATAAGATGTGAACATCTTTTTGTCAGCACAAATATGGCGAGTAGCACCGGTGTCCACCCACCATTCTTTAGGATTTCCGACAAGATTTGCCTCGGAAACAACTGCAGAAAGATTTATGACATCTACACCATTGGAAATTTTATCCATTTCGGTCATTTTGGCTTTAGCAACCTTCTTACTTGATCTTCCTTTGCCTTTGCAAAGATCAGTTCCAGTAGCCATAAATTCTAAATTATAAACCACAATTATAATTAGAATTTAATACTACACAGAAAATTAAAACCAAATAACACAGAATTTTAAATTCTGTAAATAATAAAAGAAACAACAATTGTAACTTTTATTTCCAATTAATTTGAAAATAAAATAAAATTTTATTTAAACAAATTAAACCAAAACTACAGATATAAAATCTGTTAAAATAAAAGAAACAAAACAAAATGTAACTTTTATTTTCAATTAATTTGGAAATAAAATAAAATAAAATTTTATTTAACCAAATTAATTCCACACAGAAAACTAATCCAAATTCACAGAATTAAATTCTGTAAAAATAAAAGAAACAAGAATGTAACTTTTATTTTCCAATTAATTTGGAAATAAAATAAAATTTTATTCAACCAAATTAATTTCACACATAAAATAAAAGAAATAAAAACTATAACTTTTATTTTTCAATTAACTTGGAAATAAAATAAAATTTTATTTAACCAAATTAATTCCACACAAGAAATTAAAATCTCTTGTTACACTCTAAAAATTAAAATACTGAAAACAGAATTTTAATTAATGAAAACTCAGAAAATAATTTCTAAAACCCAAAATTAATTTCTGAAAAAATTTCACAAAAATATATTCTGAATTGTTAATGACACCAGTATCGTACTACTAGTTGTTGTCAAAGAAAAGAGACAGTATATTACTACTATCTGTCAAATAGCATATAATCACTATTTGTTTTTCCAACCAGAATATTATTTTGTAAATTTACAGAAAATAATTTTCTTTCGAAATTATTTACGAAGAAAGGAAAAAGGAAACAAACGAAAAATTCTGTAAACAGAATAATTCGGATCTGTCTTAAGATTGTTGGAACAATCTTCTGTGTAAATAAAATAACTAGAAATAAATCAAACAAAATAAATAAATTACATACCAGATTTATTTATTGAACCAAATAAAAATTACAAGACCAAGTCGAGTGTGTGACACTCTGTCCTTAAGACAGATTCGCCCCGCTACGGTACTTACGGTTGAGTGGCGTCTATCTCCCAGGATACAATGATCTTCACAAATTGTAGTAGTACTCCAAACAATTTGTTCGGCGAACCAAACCTGTGTTCTAACTCTCTGAATATTTATTCCTAAAACTAAATATGAGGAATAATACACTAAAGAAAAATTGGACAGTGAAGGAACAAAATTTCAGACTGAATTTTTCCCATCTCGGATGGAAAATTCGAATCACAAAAATACTCCAAAGAAAAAACCGGGGTTCCGATTGCTGAAATAAGGCTTTATATAAATAGACAAATGTCCAACAGGTGCAACCTGTTAAACCGTTTGCCAAACAACACTAATGTTCAAACTTTTTGAAAAAGTTGTCCGTTGGTCCAAGAAAGCAACCGCATGCATCTTTATTATTTAAACACTATTTAGAATATATATATATATATTAAATATATATATATTAAACTATTTAAATAGTTTAATAAATAAAGAAAGATGTACAAATTTTAGGAAATATTTAAGGAACCTAAAATTTAATTTTAGAATTAAATTAAATTCTAAAATTACAAACTTTAAGAAACCACTTAGGAACCCAAAATTTGAATTTAGAATTAAATTAAATTCTCACAATAAATTTTTATTGAAAAAATTCAAAAGAATTTTTATCTAAAAAATTAATGTTAAACCTGAAAACGACGTCATCTTCCCATTCACATATAAATGGTTTTGACGTTCCGTCTTCACCACTACACCTCTTCGGACCCACCCCAATAGACGTTTGGGGTCCACCCAAAATGGGTTAACAATTATGCCTATATAAAACCATTTTTCCAACATAATTAAACAATGGTTGTAGTAATGTAATTAATTGCATATATTAACGCAGAGAAGAAAATTAAGTGAAATTTTGTAATAATTAAACGTCTACTACACAATTAAAAAAGAAAAAAGAAAAAGTCTTCTTGAAAATCTCATTCCCATATCGCTCTTCATTCCAGAGAACATGAATGAGAGAGAGAGAGAGAGAGAGAGAGAGAGGGGACTAGCGGAAGATCTGCTATCATGTCATCGTAGCTGTTAAACTCCAATGAAGACAAAGTGCTGTGGATTTGATCCACTAAAACTGGGGGGAGGCTAAACCTTTTGTAACATGCAACACATGATGGTATAATTTTTTGATAACTCACATGATGGTATAATTGTGATTTATTTTGATGACAATGCCCCATCCCAGAATAAATTATTTTAATTTTTTTTAAAAAAATAAAAAAAATTAATATAATAATTTATAATGATTTTTTTAATTCAAATTGAACATGGTCAAACGAAACCTAATTTCTTAAGTTAAACGCCAATGAAGAAAAAGTTTGTGGATTTGACCCATTAAAACTGGGAAAAAAAAAACTACCTGTTGCAACATGCAATGACATGATTGTTGGACAATCTTCATTGTATTTAAATATATTAAATTATGTTGTGTACTAAATAACAACAATAATATAAAGAAATAAAAAAAATGAGAGAATTTGTTTGATTACATAAATCAAACTAGAAATAAATAAATAAATAAATAAATAAATAAAAACATATTTTATTTTGTTACAAAAATAAAAATTAAAATCTGATTTAAATAAACAAATGAAACAGAAAATAAATTAAACAACTTACTTGATTAATTGTTCGAATAATAATTCTGATCAAGTCTAGTGTTTGACACTGTGTCCTTAAGATAGATTCGTCCTCTCCACGGTACTTTCAGAATATGGACGTCTATCTCCCAAGATGAAATGATCAACTACAAACAATAGCAGCACTACAAATTATTTGCCTAATGAACACACTAAGTGTTTATACTCTCTCACAGAAGAAAATAATGCAGCAATATGAAGAGAATGTTTGCAGAATTATGAAGGACGAAAATTAGAGTTACAAAATCCAAATGAGGGCTGTCCTATTTATAGATACATTGGTGGCTGCAAATTTTGACTTAAACAGGTGCAAACCTATTTGAACAGGTATGAAACCTGTTTGGTTTTGAATTTAAACAGATTTGAATCTGTTGGGTTCACAATTCAAACAGATAACAAAAACGGGAAGGGCCCTGTTTGGGTGTACAGTAAAAAACCGGACCAGTTTATTTCCGGATTAATTTGAATTGTGGATTTTATTTTACCAAAAAATAAAATAAAATTCAAATGTTTTTGACCCAAAAAGATAGGTACTAGGCCGAACAAGCCTAACCCAACCACACACCACGCACCCGCGCCCAAGCCCAGCCCGCCCGACCTACAGGACGGACGACGGCGCGCGCGTGTGTGTGGTGATTTTTGGGTCCAATGGGTCTAGTCTATTTTGCCCATAACCTCCCTCTCTAAAACACTTGGGTACTCCTTGGGGCACACCCCAAGTTCCAAATCCATGCCTTATAAACCCATTCAAAACTTCCCATCAAATCAATGTGGGACAAGCCACTTTCAACATTAAGGAATTTCCACAAAAACTCCATTTTCATGGAGCATACTTTGGCTTCAATTTCCCATTCACTCGGTAATGGTTTTGAGCAACCAAATATACCACGTGAAACACAACGCGGCATAGAATGCGTTACCACTTTGACCCGTGAAAATCGACGCTCGGATCCCACCTAAATATTAGACCAAAGTTAGGAAAAAATCTGTTTTAAACCCAGATTTTCCAAACCATTTCCAAGAATCCCCCACATGAATGGAATTTGATGACATCGAAAATGCAACAATATGCAGATTTTATCGAAAGAGTATAAGTCGAAAATATCTTGCATCAGGATAGGTAACTTTCGGCCTTGAACCTTCCCTAGTGAAAACCTATCGGACTTACTGGCTAACCAAGTGGACGTGATGCCTTGAATTGTTCAGCTGTTTGTGTCAGCCAAGACAATAGATTTCACACAAAATATCTTCTAACACATCGTGGTTTTCACTGTTGTGTTCATTTTGGCCTTGAACGCTCCTGGTTTTCATGAGTGTTTCTAGAGAATTTAGCCTCTTATATTCTCATAGAACCGGCCCCAGTTCGACACTCATATAAGTGATTCTTATTGTGAGTATCTCTTTATACTCGTCTTGATTTTATGCCTCAATCAATATATAAGTAATCATTAAAAGCAAAACTTATCCTTATACCCCTACATACAAACAAATGTTGTAGATATCACTCTCACCATAGGAATGTGTAAGGAATTTTAATCCCTTGGTGATTTTTGGCGAGCCATACATAACTTAGTTGTCCCTTTGAACTTAGTTCTTGGGATCTCCAGTCATATAAGCAGGGTTACCATTATGACGACTCTTATGTAATAGGCTTTAATCCCATCCCCTTCGATGAATTATACACTAGCTCTTTTGTCAAACCTTTTGTTAACGGATCTGCAATATTCTCTTTAGATTTTATATAATCTATTGAGATTATTCCATTTGACAACAACTGCCTAACGGTATTATGTCGACGACGAATATGTCGTGACTTGCCATTATACATATGATTCTGTGCCCTGCCTATTGCAGATTGACTATCACAATGAATGCAAATAGCTAGCATAGGTTTTGGCCACATTGGAATGTCTTCTAAGAAGTGACGAAGCCATTTAGCTTCTTCTCCTGCTTTGTCTAAAGCAATGAACTCGGATTCCATTGTGGATCGTGCGATGCATGTTTGTTTTGTGGATTTCCAAGAAACAGCAGCGCCTCCCAAAGTAAAGACATGTCCACTTGTGGATTTTGAATCTTTAGTATCCAATATCCAATTTGCATCACAATAATCTTCAAGTATTGCTGGATATCGAGTAAAGTTCAAACCATGATCATGGGTGAATCTTAGATATTTAAGAACCCGAATGATCACTTTCCAATGGTCTTCTTCAAGGTTACTAGTGTACCTACTCAATTTACTGATAGCATAAGCTATATCAGGACGAGTACAATTCATTAGGTACATTAGGCTTCCAATGATTTGGGAGTATTTTAACTGAGACACTGCATCACCTTTTTTTCCAATAAATAAAGACTGATGTCTACAGGTGTTGTAGCTAAAGTCATATCATCCTTGATAAATTTATCAAGAATTTTCTCAATATAATGAGATTGAGATAACGCATATCCATCAGATGTTTTAGTAATTTTCATTCCTAATATAACATCTGCGAACCCCCATATCTTTCATATCAAATCTTTTGTTAAGCATTTGCTTAGTTGATTTGATCATGTTTTGACTGCTTCCAATGATAAGCATATCATCCACATGAAGACAAACTATGACATATCCTTGGTCAGTGTTTTTAACATAGACGCATTTGTCACATTCGTTTATCTTAAACCCATTAGCAAGCATTGCATGATCAAATTTTTCATGCCATTGCTTAGGTACTTGTTTTAATCCATAAAGGGATTTTACAAGTTGACAAACTTTCTTTTCTTGTCCTGGTACTACAAAGCCTTCAGGTTGATCCATATAAATCTCTTCATTTAGATCACCGTTTAAGAAAGCTGCCTTAATATCCATTTGATGTATTTCTAAATTAAACAACGCTGCTATAGCAATAAGCATGCAAATGAATGTTATTCTTGTCACAGGGGAATATGTGTCAAAATAGTTCAGACCTTCATTTTGTCTGTAACCTTTAACTACAAGTCTTGCTTTATACTTGTCAATTGAACCATCTGCTTTCATTTTTCTCTTGAATATCCACTTATATCCAAGAGGTTTAGAACCTGGTGGAAGATCCACTAATTTCCAAGTATGATTTTGCATAATGGATTCAATTTCATTATTAACAGCCTCTTTCCACAAAGGTGCTTCAGGACCTGTCATTGCTGCTTTAAAGCTTTGAGGTTCATTTTCTAACAGGTATGTCAGAAAATCTGGACCAAAGGATTTTGATGTTCTCGCTCTTTTGCTTTGTCTTGGTTCATCATCAGTTAAATCCTGTTGGTCAAGACCATTACTAGCCTCTTGTGTTTGATTGTCATTAGTCTCTTGACTTTGTGTACAATCATAAGTTCTATTCTGCGAACTTAATTCCTATCCTTTCTTGTAAGAAAAGACATGTTAAAAAAAACACAGCATTCCTTGACTCTATAATAGTGTTCACAGTTATATCAGGTATTTCTGATTTATAAGTCAGAAACCGATATGCACTACTATTCTGAGCATAACCAATAAATACACAATCTACTGTTTTTGATCCAATCTTAGTCTTTTTAGGAATAGAAACTTCAACTTTTACCAAACACCCCCACACTTTTAAGTATTTGTAGGAAGGCGGTCGACCTTTCCACAATTCATAAGGAGTGCTGTTGGTTTTCTTGTGGGGTATTTTGTTAAGAACATAATTAGCAGACAATATTGCTTCCCCCCACAAGTTCTATGGTAAGCCTGAACTTAGTAACATGGTATTCATCATTTCTTTTAGAGTTCTATTCTTCCTTTCAGCTATTCCATTTTGCTGAGGAGAATAGGGTGCTGTAGTTTGGTGAATAAAGCCATGTTGTGCACAAAACTCATTTAATGGTGCATCATATTCACCACCCCTATCACTTCTAATATAAATCAAAATATAACATCCATCACTTGTTGTCTATGATGTGCTTGATTCATAAAATTCAAATCATGATTCATAAATTTCAAATGAAAAAACCAAAATAATTATGATTACACAAATCAGAATTAATGTTTTGACAAAATTATATCCTCATAAAAAATTTTGCCTAAAAAACAAACAAGTCAAACAATCCATTTTATTGTAAGAGATACAATTAAATAATCGTGACAAAAGAAAATTACATTATCTCATCTAATTCAAGAGATACATTCCCATATTAATATTATGGTTTATGGTTTAACAAATTCTACTACACAAGTAAAATAATTATTAACGACATCTCATGTCACATAATTTAAAACAAACTAATAATCAACATAAAAGATTTCTTAAAATTATTTCCAATTAAATGGAACTATTTAAATCATTATGTTTACATTTCTCTGGTATTTAAATACCCATTCAAAAATTGATTGGAAAAACTCAAATTAATACAAGGTCAACATATTAATTTATCATTCCAAATCACATGAAAATATTTTTTAAGAAATAACTCGAGTTGATATCAATACATGCATATCAAATGCATCAAATAATGAATTAACAAAATAAATTAATCATGCATGATCCCATAACTTGCATTATGAAATAAAAAGATTCTCAACCTATAAATAAAATTCAACGCGTTTTGAATTTTAAACTCCAAAAATGACAAAACATACCTTCATTTAATCAGTTTGATTTGTACATAAATAAACTAATTATATACACATTAAAATGTTCTTGTGAATATATATATATATTTTCCGACTCATGTGCAAAAACTATTCACGACTATGGATCCATACACAGAAATTAAAGAATGAATCAGTAAACCAATAAAGAAAATAAACTTGCCACAAAGGTTTCTTCGTCATAAAAATGAAATTAGTTTGTAAAACTAATATTTAACTCCAGAATCAAATACTTTCATATATACTCACGATGAACTATGATAAATTAACAAAATTAATTTTCTTGTTACTAAAACCAGAAAATAAAATACCGAAATAATATCTGATTACAAAAATCAGAAAAACAAACCACAAATTAATTTTCTAGTTACTAAAACCAGGAAATAAATTATAACACAAAATAATTTTACTTTCCTTGTTACTAAAACTAGAAAAATAAAATACCAAAATAACTTTCTGTAACACCAAATAATATTCTGCAATTGTTAATGATACTAGTATATTACTACTAGTTGTCAAAGAAAATAGACAATATATTACTACTATCCGTCAAATAGTTTATAAATACTATTTGTATTTTCCAACCAGAATATTACTTTGAAAACACAGAAAATTAAATACAATGAAGACACCAAAAATATTCTGTCTTAAGATTGTTGGACAATCTTCACTGTATTTAAATATATTAAATTCTGTTGTGTACTAAACAACAACAAGAATATAAAGAAATAAAGAAAATGAGAGAATTTGTTTGATTACATAAATCAAACTAGAAATAAATAAATAAATAAAAACAGATTTTATTTTGTTACAAAAACAAAATTAAAATCTGATTTAAATAAACAAATGAAACAGAAAATAAATTAAACAACTTACTTGATTAATTGCTCGAATAATAATTCTGATCAAGTCCAGTGTTTGACACTGTGTCCTTAAGACAGATTCGTCCTCTCCACGGTACTTTCAGAATATGGACGTCTATCTCCCAAGATGAAATGATCAACTACAAACAATAGCAGCACTACAAATTGTTTGCCTAACGAACACACTAAGTGTTTATACTCTCTCACAGAAGAAAATAATGCAGCAATATGAAGAGAATGTTTGCAGAGTTATGAAGGACGAAAATTAGAGTTACAAAATCCAAATGAAGGCTGTTCTATTTATAGATGGATTGGTGGCTGCAAATTTTGAATTAAACAGGTGCAAACCTATTTGAACATGTATGAAACCTGTATGGTTTTGAATTTAAACAGATTTGAATCTGTTGGGTTCACAATTCAAACAGATAACAAAAACGAGAAGGGCCCTGTTTGGATGTACAGTAAAAAATCGGAATAGTTTATTTTCGGATTAATTTCAATTCTGGATTTTATTTTACCAAAAATGAAAAAGATAAGTATTGGGCTGAACAAGCCTGACCCAACCACACACCACCCACTCGCGCCTAGCGTGTCCTCTAGGACGGTGGTGCGCGTGTGTGGTGATTTCTGGATCCAATAGGTCTAGTCCATAACCTCCCTCTCTAAAACACTTGGGTACCCTTTGGGGCACACCCCAAGTTCCAAACCCATGCCTTATAAACCTATTCAAAACTTTCCATCAAATCAATGTGGGACAAGCCACTTTCAACTTTAAGGAATTTCCACCAAAACTCCATTTCCATGGAGCATACTTTGGCTTCAATTTCCCATTCACTCAGTAATGGTTTTGAGCAACCAAATATACCACGTGAAACACAACGTGTCATAGAACGCGTTACCACTTTGACCCGTGAAAATCGATGCTCGGGTCCCACCTAAATATCAAACCAAAGTTAGGAAAAAAACTATTTTAAACCTAGATTTTCGAAACCATTTCCAACAATGATTGTGTATACTTGTGATTTATTTGATGACTAGATTTCTTATAGTAGTTGAATAATAAAAAATAAAAATAAAAACTGCACAAATTTTTTTAGCAAATTACACTCCTAATTTCTGTAGTTTTAATTACACTAATATTATTCTTAATTTTTTATATTTTATTAATTTAATTTAATTGATAACTATCTTTTAAAAATTAGACAAAATCAAAGGATAAAATAATTCATCACTTTTCCCAAAGTGATTGAGAGGTTAGTAATTAATTTGAAATCGTCAATTCCGTTTGAATGAATTTGATTTTTATCAAATTTCTTAACAGATACTGGCGATTTCCGATTTCTCAAAGGGCGATTTCCGTCAAAGGGCGATCTCCGATTGAAAAGACGATTTCCGTTTGAAGGGCGGTCTCTGGCACAACAACATCCAAATTGGAGCTCGATTGCCTCAGTTAATCGTTTGCAGATCGATCATCACAGACATGGCAGGGGGGTGGATACCAGTCGTGAAGAGTAGAGGAAGATCAGGCCCATGGAGGTCGAGGGGAAATGTAAGCGTGTTCACCGTGTTTGTGGACAACCTTCCAGCATCGTTGAACCCCAAGGAGCTGTTCAATCTGTTTACAAAGTTTGGAGTGGTGTTAGACGTTTTCATACCGCAGAAGAGACGGAAGGTTTCTAACACGAGGTTTGGCTTTGTGAGATTTAATTGCTATGTAGCAGCCAAGATAGCTGTACAGAAGGCAAATGGCCTATGGGTGGACGATCGACCATTAAGGGTTAACCACGCAGAGTATGTGAAAGAAAAGGGAGGTGTTAAAGATGTAAGGCTACCATTAAAAAATCAAGTTCAGAGATCAGTAGCAACCGCGGTTCCAGCTGGAGTGGTTAGAGCTGGAGCTTGTGGCATCAGAGATAGAAGATCCTATGCAGAGGCTGTGGAAGGAAAAATGTCAGGGGAAATTAGGGGTGCAACCCGGGCGGGCTCAACCCGAGCAACTCGAGCCCAGCCCGAGTTTTTTTAGGACTTGGGCAACTATATCTTGTAATCTGGACGGTCTTGGACAGATTTTTGATGCCCGAATTGTAATTCGGGTCGGGCTTGGGCAGAACCAATGGCCAACCCGAGCAACCCGAACCCGAATTAAATTTAATATATTATATAAATTATAAATTATATAATATATAATATATAATATATATAATTTAATAAATTATATAATATATATAAATTAAGTAAAAGAGTTAGTCTTAATTTTTAATTTTTATTTTTTGGTGACCAGAAAATAACTTTGAATAATTCTCAATTTTTTGTTAATTATCAATTCTACCTACAGGTTTCAAAACAAATCTACCTACAAGTTTCTGGGCAATTCGGGCAATTCGGGCTAACCCGAGTTCAAAATACAAAGCTTGGGCCGGGCTTGGGCAGCAAAGCTCGGATTCATGTTCGGGCTTGGGCGGGCTTGGGCACTGCTCTGGGCAATTCGGGTCGGGCTTGGGCAGACCCCCAACCCGACCGAACCCGCCCGAGTTGCACCCCTAGGGGAAATAGGGAACATCCTACTAAAGGCAGAGGAGGCAGGAAATGGCTGGTTGTTTGAGAGTATCATTGTAAGATTGAAGGCCCAATTTGCTGAAGTTAGTCTGAAAAAGGAATTGGCAGCAATAGGAGTGGAGGATATCATGGTAAGGGAAAGTGGGGGAAGAGGTATGGTAATTACGTTTAAATCTAAGAAGGAGAGGGCATTGAAATTATCAGTGATTACGGAACTGATCTCGGATTGGTGTGAAGATATTGCTGAAGGACAATCTGGGCAGGTACTGGAGCAGGAAAGATGTGTATGGTTAAGTTGCTATGGAATGCCATTACATTTGTGGAATAGTGCTAATCTCAGTAAGATAGGTGGGATCTGGGGGCAGGTGCTGTGTTTTGAAGGTGATATGAGCCAACCACTATCCTTTGTGTGTGCTAAGATGAAGGTCTCCACTAAATGGATGGATCCCATAAACTCAGTTGTGAAACTGGAATGCAGAGGTATGGTATTTCCAGTAAGAGTATGCGAAGAGCAGGTGATAACCGTGAGAGCTCTGAAATTTACATGTAGATGTCATAAGCAGCAAGTTGTAGATGAGTTGGGGAGTTCAAATGTGGTGGGAGGACAAGATGAGGTTAGAAATTGCAGTAAAGAAGAAGATGATGCTGCTGGCATGGAGGATGAGTCAGCGGCTGACCTGGAGGTTGGCTATGGGGTGGACCAAGAAATCAGACCAAGTGGTTGTAGTGTGAGGAATGAGGTGGAAAATGTGGCTCGAAGTGATGGGGGAAAAGTAATGAGTGATGAGGCCTGTACAGAAATGATGGAAGTGCGATGCCAGAGGATCGGCTCTACGGAGGAGACGGTTGTCAGTGAGAGTGTGGAGAACCAAGTGTGCACGCCAGGTTTTGTTAGAAGTCTTGGAGGGTCTAGCATTGAAAGGCCAGGTGTGAATATAGAAGTAGTCTTGGGCCATACTAATATATTACAATAGGTGGGTAGGCTGTGTCAAGCAGAAATTGGGCTGGGGCCAATACAAATTGGGCTGGGGCAGTAGGAGTCAGCTGAAAGAATTAACTCTGTTGAAGTAGGGCATTGTGGGAGATTGTCAAGCCTCTCTGAAACCCAAGAGAAGGAGCCAAGTAATAAGATTTCAAGACGTAGAAAAGGGAAGGAAAAGGAAAAGGAGAGGAGTAACAGTAGGAGAAAAGCTAATCAGAACATTTTAAGGAGAAGACCCTTCGAGTTGTTGAGAAAGTATGGGAGCAGAGGTGCGTCCACTAGTAGAGCCATGCACAAGGCAGCAGCTTGGCGTGCAGCAGTGGCGGCAACGTCTCTATCTGCTTCAATAGAGGGTGGAGTCGATAAAGGGAGGTTTGTACTGAAAGAAGCTGAAGCAACCGTAAAAATGGGAGAAATTCTCGGAATGCAGTTTAATGGCAAGAGAGCTGAAGTGGTAAAGGAAATAGTGGATCTTGAATTGAAGGATTTGGAGCGTATTGAAGGGGGGAAGAATGCTGGGGTATAAAAGTACACTAGCGGGGGGGTATTTAGGTGTAAAAATGGTTTATTATGAAGCTGATTTCATGGAATGTTAGAGGGTTGGGAAGGAAGGAGAAGAGAGGCAAAGTCAAGAAGCTCTTAAAGGAGAGGAATGTAGACATGGTACTGTTCCAAGAGACAAAAAAATCAGAGTTTTCAGAGGAAGATGTCAGATCTGTATGGATCAGAGCCAAAATGGAGTTTATGGTGGTGGATGCTATAGGCTCGGCAGGGGGTTTATTGTGTATATGGGACCCAGATGTATTCCAAGTGAAGGACTGCTGCAGTAATAGAAGGTTCATCTTATTATCAGGTACTTTATATTATCAGTTCAATTGTGCTATTATTAACATTTATGCACCGAATGATGTGGGCTCAAGAGGGAAGCCGTGGAATTGTTTACTAAAATTGAAGGAGGAGTTTCCTGACCCTTGGTGTTTAGGAGGGGACTTCAATGAGATTAGACAGATTGGGGAAAGGAGAGGGTGCTCAAGGAGGGATAGAGGCATGAAAGAATTTAATGAGTTCATTGATAAGTGTGAGGTTTCTGAATTACCTTTACTTGGAAGGAGATTTACTTGGTGCAATTCTTTTGTTGGGGAGAAGTGGAGCAAAATAGATAGAGTGTTAGTAGATCCAAAATGGCTTGAGGTGTTCAAGTTAAAGTTATGGGGCTTGCCTCGATTGGTCTCGGATCACTGCCCCCTTCTTGTGATGGAGGATGAGAGGGATTGGGGCCCAAAACCTTTTAGGGTTCTAAATGCTTGGTTCTTGCATAAAAACCTTAGAAGTTTCTGGGAGTCTAAATGGGAAGAGGCCATTGTTGTGGGTTGGGCTGGGTTTATACTGGCACAGAAGCTTAAGTATTTGAAAAATTGTCTTAAAAGTTGGAATGTGGAGGTATTTGGTAATGTTACAAATAAACTGAAGTTAGTAGAGGGTGAGCTTCATAGCTTTGATCTGCTGGCTGAGGGTAGAGACCTTGATGGAGAGGAAAAAGTGAGGAGAAGTAAAGCTAGAGCTGAAATGTGGAGGTTGAGTAGAATGGTGGAGTGGCTATGGCTGCAAAAGTCTAGGCTCAACTGGGCCATGAAAGGGGACAAAAATACAAGATTTTTCCATGTAGTTACAAAGTGTAGAGCAATAAGAAATGAGATAAACTCTATTTCAGAAGGGGAGGTGGTGTTTGAAGATCCAAGTCAAGTGAAGAGTAAAGTGCTTGAATTTTTTAAGCTCCAGTATGCAGAACCATGGCCTTCAAGACCTGTGCTAGGGGGTCAGTTTCCAACAGTTGAAGGTAGGGTGTGTTTCGGAGAGCTAGAAGCAGAATTTACAGAATCAGAAATTAAATTGGCAGTGATGGATTGTGATGGGAATAAAGCACCAGGTCCGGATGGGTTCAACTTGCTGTGTTGTCAGAAGTTTTGGAAGGTTATGAAGGGTGATGTCATTAATTTTGTGAAAGAATTTCATACGAATGGGAAATTGGTTAAAGGTATTAATAGCTCTTTCATAACCCTCATTCCGAAGAGGGATAATCCATCAGGGCTTCTTGATTACAGACCAATAAGTTTGGTAGGCTCAATGTACAAGATCATAGCAAAACTGTTGGCAAATAGATTGAAATCCATAATGCCACATATTATCAGTGAGCCTCAGTCTGCATTCTTAAGCGGGAGGAATATTCTAGATGGAGTACTTGTTGCTAATGAGGTTGTCGAGGGTTGGAAGAAGGCCAAGAAGAAGGGTGTGCTCATTAAGCTGGATTTTGAGAAAGCATATGACTCTATTAATTGGGGTTTTCTGCTTGACATGTTATCCAAGTTTGGGTTTGGAGCTAAATGGATTAATTGGATGAAGGAGTGTGTCACAGCTGCAAGGGTCTCAGTACTCGTCAATGGTTCTCCTACCGAAGAGTTTAGCCCTCAAAGGGGTCTAAGGCAAGGTGACCCCTTGTCCCATTTTCTGTTCAATCTAGTAGCTGAAGGCTTACACATGTTGTTGAGCAGAGCCTGTGAGTTAAACCTTATCAAAGGGGTAAAAGTAGGTTGTGAGGGTGTGGTGCTTACTCATTTACAGTTTGCGGATGATTCACTCCTATTTAGTGAAGCAGAGGTGGAGGAGGTGAGGAATTTGAAAAGGGTGCTAAGGTGCTTTGAAATCATGTCTGGTTTAAAGATAAATTTTCACAAGAGCGTGGTATATGGTGTGGGTGTGTTTGCGGAGAAGATGAATGATATGGCTGCAATACTAAATTGTAAAGTTAAATCTTTGCCACTTACTTATCTAGGGATGCCTTTAGGAGCTAATCCAAGGAGGTTAGCACTTGGAAACCAGTAGTGGATAAAGTGAAAAGTAAACTAGCTGGTTGGAAGAGGAAGATGCTGTCTTTTGCGGGGAGGTTAATACTGGTTAAATCAGTAACTTCAGCTTTGCCTGTGTTTTATTTATCATTGTTTAAAATGCCTGAAGGGGTTGCTAAAGAATTGGAGAAGCTTCAAGCTAATTTCTTATGGGGTGGTACTGATTCGAAAAGGAAAATTCATATGATAAAATGGGAGGAAATGTCAAAAAGAATAGACCAAGGTGGTTTGGGCATTAGAAATTTGAGGGATGTAAATAAATGTTTATTAATCAAGTGGTGGTGGAGGTTTGGTAGCGAAAAGGATGCTTTATGGAAAAGGGTCATTTGTAGTAGATATAAGTTGAAGGTGACTAGTTGGATTCCATCTTTAAATCCATCAAATGGGTACTTAGCAGTGTGGAATGGAATTATCTCGGTTGCTGAGCAGAGCAGTAGCTTAAAGGAGTTTTATTTGCATAACTTCAAATTGAAAGTAGGGGATGGGGTGAGGATTAGATTCTGGTTAGATGCTTGGTGTCAATCTGTGTGTTTGAAAGATGAATTCCCAACTCTGTACAGGTTGTCTTTGGAAAAAAAAGGAGTGCTTGAGAGTCTTGGTTGATAAAAAAACCATAGCAGGGGTTTGGTCTTTTGATTTTCGAAGATAGCTATATGAATGGGAGGAGATGGAATTGGATAGGCTCATTAATCTCCTAGTGGCAGCCCCTGATATATGTGTTGAATGTGAAGATCATCCAGTCTGGTCAGCATCACCTCTTGGGGTCCTAAAAGTAGCAGATCTGTATAGTTTTGTTGTGGATAATGTTGGTGCCACCCTCAGAATTACTAAATTGTTGTGGCTCAAACATGTCCCTCCTAAGGTGCAGGTGTTTGGGTGGTTTGCTTGGAAAGGGAGAATCAAGACCAGGGAGTTCTTGCAAAAGGTGGGAGTGATCAGTCAAAATGACTCCACAGCATGTGTGTTTTGTAACAGTGAAAGTGAATCATTGAACCATGTCCTAATCTGGTGCCCATTTGTGTGGAACATATGGACTAAAATGCTAAAGTGGTGGGAGGTCCAAGCTGCTTTGCCTTGTTCTGTGGAGAGTCTTCTCCTATGGTGGGCTAGGGGAAAGTTTAAGAAGCGAGAAAGGTTGATTTGGAGTGCAATTCCATTGGCAGTGATGTGGTCAATCTGGAGATGCAGGAATGAGTGTGTCTTCAGAGCAACTCACCCAAATTTAGAGGATCTTTGTGAATTAATTAAGACTAGGATTGCTTTTTGGATGAATCCATATTTCAGAGATTTTCAGCTCTCTGTGCAGGACTTTGGTTCCAATCTGAGGCAAATTAGGAGGTGTTTGGGAGGGGTAGGTGGCATGGGCTGAACTGCTGTGATGTGCCTTTGCTGTGCTGTTCTAGTCTGTTTCTGGAATTACCAATCTGTATGCTGTTGTGTGTTGCTGTGCTGTGATGTTTTGGCCTGCTTCAGAAATTACCAATCTGTGTGCTGCTGGATTTATGAGCTTTTGAATCTGTCTGCTGAATTCTGGTTTTTATCCTCAACCCGCTTTGCTCTGTTGTGTAGTCTGTGTGTTTTGGGGTCTGAGCTTAAATGTTGTGCAGTCTGAAGTATTTATGATAGAGGCATTATATCAGTATGCTAAGTATTTCTGAAGTATTTCTGTGAAAATGTGCTGCTGAGGGTGAATTTTGTGGTTGCCTACTTTTGGTGACTTCTTTCAGGTTGGAGGCTTCCTTCAGATTAAGAACACTTTGATTCCTAGGTGGTGCACACTTTGATTCCTAATCAAGATTAGAGATGGGGATCCAAATCAGTAATTGGTCTGGTATGTAACCTGTTTGGTGTCCACATCAGAGTTGGGTTTCCAAATTAATAATCTGCTTGTGGTTGGCTCTAGTTCTGATATGCCTATGGTTTTACCCTGGCTTTTTGCTGCTATATAACATTGGAGTGCCATCACTGGAAGTGTAATGGTTTTTGCAGGTGTGAAACTGAATTACTCCCTCATTCTGCAGTGTAGTTCTTAGCTCTAGTGTTTTGACTGCTTCATTGGCTGATACATTGGTCTGGATTCAGTTTTAACTGCTCCTATTCAGAGTTGCTCTCAACTTCAGTGCTGGTTTGGAATGGTTTTATTCTGTTTTATCCAGGGTGTTTGTGGTGCTAAAGTGCAGTTTTGTTCATCTTAGTTGGCCATTTCGTAGTCTGCTTCATAGTTTTGTTCTGCAGCTTTGCTCTCTAATCTGGTGCTGTCATGTTGCTGTGTTGCTGCAGTGAAGTGTTGGGCAGGTCTGTTTGGCAGTTGAGTGGAGGTCTGAGTGGAGGTGTGCTTGTTAAGCTGGATTTGAGCCAAAAGGGTGTATGCTTGTTGTTTGGGTTCTGTCTGCTGCCCTCTGTTTCTGCACTGATTTTTGCTGATGTGTTCCAACCTCTGGGTGATTTTACTTTTGCTTGTTGTTTTTCCCCTCCTTTTCTCTTTGTTGGTTTCTCACCAACTAGCGCTTGGGGCTTTTTAGACCCAAGCTCCTCTTTATTGATGTAATCTTCATACGTTGTATGTTTCATCAATAAAGATTTTCTTTGCCGATCAAAAAAAAAAAAAAGGGCTAAATTGACATTATGTACAAAATTGAATAATAAAATTGATACAATTAAAACTATATGAACCAAATTATAACACAAAAAACAAATTACACGAACCACTTGTATAATTTATCCTAATTTTTTTTACTAATAGACGTGGCACACATATGGATAAAACATTTAGATTTGAAATATAACCCGTCAAGATAATATGATTGGAACAACTAAGAAAAAATTGTAAAATTTGTTAACTTGTATATTATTAGTGAAATAGTCACTGTGCCTAAAGGCACTTCATTATTTTAATATTTTTTTATTTTTTTATTAAAAAAATATAAAAAAATAAATGTAATAACTTATAATAATTTTTTTTATTTATTAAAATTGAACGTCGTCAAACGAAACCTGATTTCTTACGTTAAACCCCAATGAATAAAAAGTGTCGTGGATTTGACCCATTAAAACTGGGGGAAAAAAAACTACCTGTTGCAACATGCAGTGCAACACATGATTGCATGTAATTGTGACTTATTTGATGACTAGATTTCTTATAGTAGTTGAATAAGAAAAAAAAAAAAAAAAACACACACACACACAAACTAAATTTTTTTTAAGCAAATTGCACTCCTAATTTCTGTAGTTTTAATTACACAAATTATTCTTAATTTTTTATATTTTATTAATTTAATTTAATTGATAACTATCTTTTAAAAATTAGACTAAATCTAAGGATAAAATAATTCATTACTTTTCCCAAAGTGATTGAGAGGTTAGTAACTAATTTGACAGCATCAATTCCTTTTGAATGAATTTGATTTTTATCAAATTTCTTAACGGACACTATCAATTAGACTGAATTCTTAACGGATACTATTAATTAATTAACATAATGCACAAAATTAAATAATAAAATTGATACAATTGAAGCTATACAAACCAAATTATAACACATAAAACAAATTACACGAGCCACTAGTATAATTTATACTAATTTTTTTTTACTAATAGACGTGGCACACATATGAATAAAACATTTAGATTTGAAATATAACCCATCAAGATAATATGATTGGAACAACTAAGAAAAAATTGTAAAATTTGTTAACTTGTATATTATTAGTGAAATAGTCACTGTGCCTAAGACACTTCATTATTTCAATATTTTTTTAATTTTTTTATTAAAAAAGTATACAAAAAATAAAAAGAATGATGTGAGAATTTATAGTAATTTTTTTTATTAAAATTGAACGTTGTTAAACGAAGCCTGATTTCGTACGTTAAACCCCAATGAAGAAAAAGTGTTGTGGATTTGACCCATTAAAACTGGGGGGAAAAAAACTACCTGTTGCAACATGCAATGCAACACATGATTGTATATAATTGTGATTTATTTGATGACTAGATTTCTTATGGTAGTTGAGAAAAAAAAAAAAAACCTACGCAAACTAATTTTTTTTTAGCAAATTATACTCCTAATTTCTTTAGAAATTAGATTAAAATTAAAGGACAAAATAATTCATTACTTTCCCCAAGTGATTGAGAGGTTAGTAACTACTTTGAAATCGTCAATCCCTTTTGAATGAATTTGATTTTTATCAAATTTCTCAACAGATACTATCAATTAGACTGAATTAACATAATGTACAAAATTAAATAATAAAATTGATACAATTGAAACTATACAAACCAAATTATAACACAAAAAACAAATTACACGAACCACTTGTATAATTTATCCTAATTTGTTTTACTAATAGATGTGGCACACATATAGATAAAACATTTAGATTTGAAATATAACCAGTTAGGATAACATGATGGGAACAACTAAGAAAAAATTGCAAAATTTGTTAATTTGTGTATTATGAGTGAGTCACTGTGCCTAAAGGCACTTCATTATTGGAAAAACAACCGTTAAATTTATTTGTTCTTAATCCTCAATTATATTACATAGTATATTTTTAAATTGATTTGTTTTATTACTGTTGGCACCATAAATCTACAATTTTTATTATTTATATAAATTGCAGGACACGTGGCATTCTTCAACTCATTTGAAAGTTATGAGAAGTTATGAATAATTAAACATATGTGAAAAAATGATGGAGAAATGTAGAGGATCATGAAACATAATTTGGAAGAACATGGAGGACAAAGTGGAGAATATGGAGCAATGAATTGGAGGTTAAAGGAAGTTATGAAGACATGGAAGGATATGTGGCATTGCGGGAATGAAGATGAAAGAGTGGGTAGTTTTAGGTGGTTATTGGGTAGTTTTAGGTAGTTTTTTCCTACAAATATTTGTTGATAAATAGCTATTCATGGCTACATTGTAAAAGATCCAGAATTCAATCAAAGACAATTAATTTCAATATTTCTTGTCATTTTCCTTATTTTAGGAGTAGTTTAACATATATTTATATTTTGAAGCATTTATTTTCAGCATTTCCTTTTCGAAACATTTTATGCACTTTCTTTTGAAGCATAGGAGTAGAGGTAAGTAATTATTACTTTGATTGTTCACTCAATCTTCTTTCTCCGTCTCCCTCATTCCTCTTTTAATTTTTCTTTTTTTCTACACTTGGCACTTTTGAAGTCCTCTTTGTTGAGCCAAAAGAACCGTCAACGCAATCGCTTAATAATTGGCTTGAATTTAATGTGTAAGGATTTTTCAATCCTTGCTAGCACACTCGCATTTATAATATTTTCCTTCGTAGAAAAATAAGCCAACAATTTTTGACACGCCCGGTGGGACCGCCAAGTGTAAGAAATGACAAACGATTTAGATTTCGCCATTCGAACTTGTCAATATGAAATATATTGGCGTAAAAGAAAAATTTTGGATCTTCAAGAAAAGATCTATTTTCTTGATGAAAAAAATTTCCAAATTGTTTCTTCATTACCATATTATTTGGTAAAAGAAAAAATACACCACTTAATTAGAGTAACTCATCAACTTGATGTAGAAATTTGCCAATGGAGACATGAGTTATTAACCCTTTTTGTCAAGTCTTTAATGACTGAATTTTGTGGGGTTTTACAAAATATTTTAAAGCCATTTGTGACTGAAATTAATGAAAATATAATTTCATCAATGGCTCGGGAGTCGAAAAACCCATTTTTAAAAAGCCAACTTATGAAAATAATTTGTATTAGTTGTGTTGCTTTGTTATTTGTTGGTGCCAGAAGATGACTTGTTGTTTTTTGTGTTGCTGAAAGAGAAGTTTTGTTAATTGTACTGATTTCTTGTTTTTTTCTATTCTTGCAGTACAGGAAGCAACTTAATGACTTTTCGAACACTCCTATTGGAAAAAGTTTTGCTATATCACCCAATTTCATGTTGCATGCTGTGCACTTCTTGATTGAACTATGTGGCATGATGTTGTTCATCATGTCTAATGAACTTTATGGTGGGTCAAAGTTAATAGAGAACAACAGGTCCATCCAATAGTTTGGATTAGATTTCTAATCTATTATGGCTGCTATATTGAGAATTTGAGTTTTGCTTGAATCAGCAAGTGTGATACATAATATTAATTATGTAAATATTAGTCAAAGGGAGCACCTATTCCACGATGAGTATATTAAGTTGGGAATAGACAAGGCAATGATTTTAATTTTGTTTTTGAAACCAATACTGGTAGCGTAATATTCATGAATTACATTTAAGTATTTCAATTTTCATATATTGTAGTCTCTGGCTGTGCAATTTTCTGTTAGCTCACTTTGTATTTATTTATGTGCAGACAATATTCTTCATCTGGTTTGCACTATCTGGATAAATGTTTCGTTTCTTGATATTTGCAACATGGATACTGCCATTTGCAGGTCCTCTTCTTATTGGAACAGTTGCCAATAATTTAGTCATTAAGGTAAAACAGGCTGCCATTACTTTTCATATACATTTGTGTTTTTGTATTGATGAATTATTGTTGTTCTTATTTTGTTAATTTGCCACCGTACTGGTAATAATGTAATGTACCATCTCATATTACACATGGGGCAATTGGATATGAACTTAAGTCCTCTTTTAGCATTCAATAAATCAACTCTGGCTTGTCTTTGGTTTTGCCTCGTTACACATCCAAATATTGTTGGGTGGTCTTGGGCCTCTCTCAACCCCAAAAGCTAGCTCAAGAGGTGAGGCTTTCCCTCACACTTATAAACTGACCACCAGCCCCTTCCACAACCGATGTGGGATAACCCCAACAAATATGCCTCTGTCCTTGGCTTCAGCTAGGATTCACTTTTTCATTAAGAACTGCGACATGCCCACTCTTCGTTAGAAATTTTCGTCAGACATTTTGATTGCATTTGTGCCCCTCTCCTATACTTCGTGTTAGTTGTTTTTTGTTGGTGATGGTCTCACATGTTTGTAGCCAGTTTAGTCAAATACATTATAAGTAGTCTCACAGGCGGCAGCTGGCTTGCTCTAAATTCACTGACAACTCTTCTACAATGCTTTGCATTAATATGGGTCCCTCAAACACTTTCTCAATCAACACCTGCACCCCATGCATCTTTTAAATCAGTTCGATCATCTACGCTGCACCCATTTACATCAGAATCAGTGCATGAAGTTACGTCACAAGTTTTACACATGAATACTTCATACATTTCAGTAGCTTGAATTAAAATAGTTGATTATTTTAATTCAGGGGAAATGTATGTGTTAAAATAGTTGATTATTCAGTAGCTTGAATTAAAATAGGGCCAAAAAAGCTACTGAAAGAGGAACATCTCTACACCAAACTGATCCTGCTGCCAATTACTCTATAATTTTTGTATTGCCTGTGTGTGTCTATACATGCATGTAGCTTACACTTGGTGTTGTAGTAATAGGAATAGTTGTCTTGTTTGTGGGTTGAGATATTTGAACTGGTTACCCTAGCTGATGTTGGCTAATATTGGGGAAAGTTGTAGGGTACTTTGCTTTCACCATTGATGGTACTAGTCTTGAAAAATGATCATGTTTGAAGATGTGGGAGCTGGTCTGTTCTCTTATACGAGTAAAGTCGTTGATATGAGAGATCTTTTTATGTAATTTTTCTCTTCTGATTTTTTATTATTATTTATGTCTATTTACGCTCTGTTTACACGGATAGGTGTTGGAGTCTGACAGTGTTACACGTACACGGGGTAGTATCTGATAAATTTAAATGTGAAATAACTTGTTTCTTATATTCTATTTGGTGAAAACAACTTGCTAGCTATTTAACCATTTGTTGCCATCTATATGCTAAATGAATGAGGTGTTTTCATTTCCAATATTAAGCCTTTGGACAGAATTCAAAGGAGTAACTAGTAGTTGTTAACTGTCCAGTGGTGGACTTGGGTAAATAGAGCCTCAAAAAGCTTTAACCACCAGTAATGTATTATATGTATATGCATATTTATTCCTCCGAAGTAGCTATAGTTAATTTTTTTACCATTTCCTTTGCTAATATACATGAATGTAATGTGCATTTTTTTTTAATAAACGGGTTGTTAAAACTTTCACAATTAGTTGCTAACAAGCCATTTTTTATGCTGACATGTTTTTTTTCTTCTCATTGTCAGGATCCTGAAAACAAGAAGGTCATACTCTGTGATGAAAACTTGAAGAAAATTTTTGTAGGGCGAGGCTGAGTTGGGTTTCTTGAGATTGCGGGATTGATGAATCCACACTTTCTTAAGTGAGCCCTTGCAGGAGAATGGATTTTGAATTTCAAAGTCATCGGTGAATCTGTTCTTTTGTAAATGAGGGGTCTCAATATTTTGTTGATGATACTACTTGTAGGATTTAGCAATGCTCTCTACATGCGACGTAGTAGTTTTTTTTTTTTTTTTTGAACTTCTTCCAATTGCCTACGCATGAGCCTCGCTCTGTTTTGGTTTTAACAAGTGTTTATGCTCGTTTTGTGTTCTTGTTATATAGGCTACGGATTGGAATGCAATATTGTAGTGACTGTCAATTTTTGATTTATATATCACGTTAAGTTTTAGAGGAATCTGATATTCATAAGTTATTGTTGTTCTCTATCCCTATGATATGCAAGCAAAGGCATCTTTTATGCAATGTTAAAAAAGTTTAATGCTTTGCCAACCCACAAAATAGTCAAGAATTGTTTGCAGATATTTTTTGTTTGATTGTTGAGAAATCAAGATAGGAATATAAGTTGA
The DNA here is from genome assembly GCA_036172215.1 of Camellia granthamiana. Taxonomy (NCBI): domain Eukaryota; kingdom Viridiplantae; phylum Streptophyta; class Magnoliopsida; order Ericales; family Theaceae; genus Camellia; species Camellia granthamiana. The sequence continues at coordinate 9,060,339 of CM069905.1, forward strand.
TGTTCAAACTAGTATTTTTATAGTAATTGTTACAAAATCAAAAAGGCAAATATATATATATCAAACTTTTAGAGACTAATTTTAGTTGTATCAAAAAAATTATAACCTTTACAGATCACTTTTAATTGTTTCCAAAATTCAAATTTTTGTCCACCACTTTCATTTGTCTCAAAAACTAAAACTTTTAGAGACCAATTTTTGTTGTCTCAAAAATTAATTTTTTGTCTCCATAATTGCTTCTTTTGACCTGGAATGTAATTAGACTTTTAGAGACAAATTTTAGTTGTCTCAAAATCAAAACTTTTTCGACCACATATTTTTGTCTCTAAAAGTCAACTTTTTGGCTTTTTTGGACGAGGCATTTGGGACAAACTTCGCGACGGAAGAAATTAGTTGGCTAAAGTTTTTCCCAATAAATATTACATTTTAGGGATGGAATAAATTTGTCCCTAAAAAGTTGATTTCTTGTCTTTGAATTCAACTACCCAAAAAGTCAAAAAGTTAAAAAGTAAAAGAGTAAAATTGTCATTTTGATTTTACTACAATATTTTATTATACATCTTTCGTAAAAAGTCAAAAATTTATCTTAAATATATATTTTTTTCTCTACTTTTTTAATTAAAAAGTCAAAAAGTACACTTATATAGCACATCTCAAACAATTACTTAGTGAACCTTTTCCAGTTTTTTTTTACTTCAAGGTAGTCTTGAGTAGAACTTAAAATTGAAAAAAAAAAAAATTTAATTCAAAAATTTCAAAAAAAAAAAGTTTAAACAAAATTGCTAAAAAGGCATTTTCAAGCTCCAATTGTATGTTTGTTGACGAGACTGAGATGCAAAATCCCATTGATGTTTGCAACCGTACGCTAACTAGCCGAAGCCTCAACATCATTATTATGGCTCCCGTTGAAAACTTGATTATTGTAGTTGGCTTTTTAATTATTGAACTATTTTAATTTGATTAAAAAAATTATATTTTAAATGATAATTATTTTTATTTTTATTTTTATAGTTGATTTGATAGTTACAAGAAAAAAAAAAATATGATTTAAATATAATATTTTATTCTATTAATTATTTTAATTTATTTTATTTTTATTAATTATTTTAACCCAAAGAAATTACAAATATAAATAAGTAACATCTAAAAAAAATAAAAAATTTATTTAAAATTTTAAAAATATTTACTAAAAATATAAAAATATAAAAAATATAATTTTCAAAAAATTAAATTTAAAAAACTAAAACCAAACCCATTTAATAAGTTTCGAAACAGCTGGCAAGAACCAATGGTAACCTTGGGGGACAGAAGAATACAACCCGACAAAGCAATGTGAGTGAGTGTTGAAGTTTTTTAAACGGCCGATCTTATTCTCTCATATGTTTGGACACAATTATTGATTTATTTATTTAAAAAATAATTACATCTCAAAAAGTGAACAAATATTTTTATTTTTACGATAGTTTAAATCTCTTGTATTAGAATACGTTTTTATGTGTATTTTAGTATAAGTATTTTTTGTGAGTCAAATTTGTAAAAAAAAAGGATTTCACATCTAGTGTAATTATTTTAAGAATATATCTAGGGATGACAATAGGGGTTAATGGGGTGGATATTAATTCCCCATCCCCATTACCCTATAATAAATTTTTCCCATTCCCCATTCCCACATTTCCCATGGGTACCACCCTCCCCATTTCCTAATGGGTCTAGATTTTCCCCAACCCACTTTAATCCCCATTTTTATTTTATTTTTATTTTTTATATTTAATGTTAACAATCACTTTTTTTTTTTGGAAAATCGGTCTAGGGTCCCTCTCCCACTTTTCGTAATGGAAGAGATCCACAAAATTATTTTTTGATGTCTAAGGTCCTAAACATATATCAGACAAATTTCAGTCAAACCCACCGCCATTCTTACCCACAACACCTTCTCATCCGACTCTTTCCTGCGCCTCCCGCCATTGTCGCAGACTTCCGCGCCGCCCGGATCCACGACCCGGCCTGCCTCTCCTTCTCCAATGGCGGTGTCAATACCTACAGAACCGCCACAGTGTCAATACCTAAAAATGGAGAACGTTCCACTCAAATTAATTGAAAAAACAGAAGAAGAAGACGAGCTTTCCAAACATCATGACGTCGACGACTTCATGGTGTGGGCTACAGATGACAAAGTGGTACTTCTTTTACAGAGAGAAAAGCCGTTATATATAAGCGTTACATATGATATATATATATATGTTTGTGTAATAAATAGAGAACAAACCCAAGAGAGAGAAATGCTTTGTGATATGGAATCAATTGAAACTCTCCTTTTTGTCTCTCTCTCTATAGTGTATGTTTTTGGGTTCTGTGTGTAGATTGCATGCTTTGTGATATGGAATCAATTGAAACTCTCCTTTTTGTCTCTCTCTCTCTCTCTCTCTCTATAGTGTATGTTTTTGGGTTTCTGTGTGTAGATTGTAATATTTTCAGCGGCTTGTCTTGGAATTTCTCTCCAGAGAAATTCTGGATTTATCTCCAGAGAATTTTTTTAACTTCGGAATGTGTTTTAATCAAATTTCTCTGACTTTGAAATTTATCAAATGTGTTTAATTAAATTTTTCTGACTTCAGAATTCATTTCTAGAGAAATTCAAAATTTATCTCCAGCTAAATTTTGAAATTTGTGTTCTGTGCATGTGTGTGATGGGTCTGTGAACTATATTGCTGATGATCCCTCACCCATGGTTCAGAGCAATTTGCCTCAGTCCAACAACCCAGAGAAAATTCAGACCAACCAAACCAGAGAATTTCTCTGGACCAACTCAGAAAAAATTCAGTTCAGACCAAAGAAAATTCAGTCTAAACCAAAGAATTTTCTCTGGACCATGTAAACAAACCCATGGTGGTAACGCTACAAATTCAAACAGGTGAAGAAATTATGAAAATATTGAGGAATTTTCTCTGGACCAATTTTCTCTGGAAATATTTATGTAATACACACACATATTTATTAGTCAGTTGTTGAATATTCTTCATAAATAATTTTCATATGTTATATAGGTATCTGGTAGAATAAGTAATCAATGCTTAAATTCTAATCTGAAACATTTGATGGTTTGGGTAAAAGGGAAGGGGATACATCCAAAATTCTTGTTGACATCTTTATACCTGTAATGTATGCTTGAAATTTCCAACAAAGCAAAAATATAAATATAAAATGAACGAAAATATAAATAAGTTGTTTATGCCTTTTATAAGGTGAACCTTGTTTTTCCAACACTTGCATTATGTTGTCTGTCATGTGCAGTTGGTTAGACGACTGCAAGGCCAGGAGGAAAATGCTGCTGGAGAAGAGGTAGCATCTACACCAAAGAAAATTTTTCAACTTTTGAATCCAAAGAAATTTGGTCCAGAGAAATTTCTCTGGGCTAGAATTTCTCTAACCAATTTTCTCTGGACTGAAATTTCTCTGGACCAAATTTCTCTGGGCCAGAATTTCTCTGGACCAATTTTCTCTGGACTGAAATTTCTCTGGACTGAAATTTCTCTGGATCAAGGTTGAGGGACCTTAGACATTATGAAAATATTTGGTGTCCTTTATACTATAAAATCATAATACCAAGGACCTGAAAAAAAATATCCCTTTTTTTTTTTTAAGATTCACAACCAAAACTAAATATACATTCAATCTTTTTTGTTTTATTTATTTATTTATTTTTCAGTTTCACAACCAACTTCTTTTTTTTTTTTTTTTTTAAGATTCACAACAAAAACTAAATATACATTTAATCTTTTTTCTTTTATTTATTTATTTATTTTTTCAGGTTCACAACCAATTTTTTTTTTTTTTTAAGATTCACAACCAAAACTAAATAAACACTCAATCTTTTTTCTTTTATTTATTTATTTATTTTTTCAGGTTCACAACCAACTTTTTTTTTTTTTTTAAGATTCACAACCAAAACTAAATATATATTCAATCTTTTTTCTTTTGTTTATTTATTTATTTTTTCAGATTCACAACCTTTTTTTTTTTTTTAAGATTCACAACCAAAACTAAATACATTCAATCTTTTTTCTTTTATTTATTTCTTTATTTTTTCAGGTTCACAACCAACTTTTTTTTTTTTTTTTTTTTTTTTTTTAAGATTCACAACCAAAACTAAATATACATTCAATCTTTTTTCTTTTATTTATTTATTTATTTTTTAGGTTCACAACCAACTTTCTTTCTTTTTTTTTATTTTTTTTTATTTTTAAGATTCACAACCAAAACTAAATAAACATTCAATCTTTTTTCTTTTATTTATTTATTTATTTTTTCAGGTTCACAACCAACTTTCTTTTTCTATTTTTTTTATTTTTAAGATTCACAACCAAAACTAAATATATATTCAATCTTTTTTCTTTTATTTATTTATTTATTTTTTCAGGTTCACAACTATTTTTTTTTATTTATTTAAGATTAACAACCAAAACTAAATATACATTCAATCTTTTTTCTTTTATTTATTTATTTATTTTTTCAGGTTCACAACCAAATTTTTTTTTTTTTAAAGATTCACAACCAAAACTAAATATATATTCAATCTTTTTTCTTTTCTTTATTTATTTATTTTTTCAGGTTCACAACCTTTTTTTTTTATTTTTAAGATTCACAACCAAAACTAAATATACATTTAATCTTTTTTCTTTTATTTATTTATTTATTTTTTCAGATTCATAACCAACTTTCTTTTTTTTTTAAGATTTACAACCAAAACTAAATATACATTCAATCTTTTTTCTTTTATTTATTTATTTATTTTTAGGTTCACAACCAACTTTTTTTTTTTTTTTTTTTTTTTTTTTTTTTTTTTAAAGATTCACAACCAAAACTAAAATATACATTCAATCTTTTTTCTTTTATTTATTTATTTATTTTTCAGGTTTTTTTTTTTTTTTGAAAGATTCACAACCAAAGCTAAATATACATCCCTTATTTTGGTGGGTTGAGTGCTCAACCCTATTTGAGGCGAGATGGGGATTTTTGAAAGAACATCCGGAATGTATACTTGAGAGAAGCTGCCTATGCGAGCAAACAATTCCCTGCAACTGTATTTGAATTTAATATTTTTCAAAATAGTGGACTCAATCATCTTTTTCGAAAAAAAAAAGAATAAATAAAAATTGAATAACTACTACACTAACAATGAGGCAAAGCCAGCCCTGCGTGACTCTTTTTTGATAAGATTAACCTAAAATCTTTCTTTGTAGCATTTGAAAAAGTAAAATAAATTATTAGAATCTCATAATGTTCTATAATTTATTTGATTTGGTATTAGGAAAAAAATTATTATTAAATTTACCAATTTTTCATTTAGGTTGTATACAATTATTCAAAAGTGAACATTATGTAATAAAAGCGCTGGCATGAATCAATTTAAAATGTTAAAATGCTTAATTGAACGGAAATTTAGTCTACAGACATAATTGATTTAAAAAATTGGCATAATTTACTCTATTTATATTGGAAATAGAAATTTTGTTATCACTCTTCCAACGAGTCATACTCATCATTCAGTACCTTACAAACTTGTGTTGGTTCTATTATATTTTTTTAACCCAAAAAAAAAAACAAACAATAATTTTGTTTTGATATTAGAAAGAAATTAATCAAATTATTGTCATACTGATCTCTCTTATAATTGTCAATGACAATTTTAAACTTTGAATTATTATGGTATTAAATTTTATCATTCAAAACTGGAAAAGAAAAATTAGTTGTAAGACAAGATCATCATACTTTCCTAAAATCTTACAAGCGAGTTAGTGTTGTGATAGAAGCATTCTTCACAATCCAACCACATTTCTGTAAGACCTAAAAAGAGTACAATCATATGCAATCACGTCTATTTCAAGCCAATTAATTGAAATAAAAAAAATAAAAAAAAAGTTGTTAACATTAAATATATTAAAAAAGAAAGAAAGAAGATTGAAGGTATATTTAGCTTTTGTTGTGAAACTTTAAAAAAAAAAAAAAATGGTTGTTAACATTAAATATATTAAAAAAGAAAGAAAGAAAATTGAAGGTATATTTAACTTTTCTTGTGAACTTAAAAAAAAAAAATATTGAATGTATATTTAGTTTTGGTTGTGAATCTTTAAAAAAAAAAAAAAAGGTTGGTTGTGAACCTGAAAAAATAAATAAATAAATAAAAGAAAAAAGATTGAATGTATATTTAGTTTTGGTTGTGAATCTTCAAAAAAAAAAAAAAAGTTGGTTGTGAACCTGAAAAAATAAATAAATAAATAAAAGAAAAAGATTGAATATATATTTAGTTTTGGTTGTGAATCTTAAAAAAAAAAATGGTTGTGAACCTGAAAAAATAAATAAATAAATAAAAGAAAAAGATTGAATGTCTATTTAGTTTTGGTAGTAAATCTTAAAAAAAGAAAAAAAAAAAAAAAAGAAAGAAAGTTGGTTGTGAACCTGAAAAAATAAATAAATAAATAAAAGAAAAAATATTGAATGTATATTTAGTTTTGGTTGTGAATCTTAAAAAAAAAAAAAAAAAATTGAATGTATATTTAGTTTTGGTTGTGAATCTTAAAAAAAAAAAAGAAAAAAAAAAAAGAAAGAAAGTTGGTTGTGAACCTGAAAAAAAAAATAAATAAATAAAAGAAAAAAGATTGAATGTATATTTAGTTTTGATTGTGAATCTTAAAAAAAAAGAAAAAGAAAAAAGGTTGGTTGTGAACCTGAAAAACTAAATAAATAAATAAAAGAAAAAAGATTGAATGTATATTTAGTTTTGGTTGTGAATCTTTAAAAAAAAAAAAATTGTGAACCTGAAAAAATAAATAAATAAACAAAAGAAAAAAAGATTGAATATATATTTAGTTTTGGTTATAAATCTTAAAAAAAAAAAAGAAAAAAAAGAAAGTTGGTTGTGAACCTGAAAAAAAAAAAAAAAAAAAAAAGATTGAATGTATATTTAGTTTTGGTTGTGAATCTTTAAAAAAAAAAAAGTTGGTTGTGAACCTGAAAAAATAAATAAATAAATAAAAGAAAAAAGATTGAATGTATATTTAGTTTTGATTGTGAATCTTAAAAAAAAAAAAAAAAAAAAAAAAGGTTGTGAACCTGAAAAAAATAAATAAAAAAAAAGAAAAAAGGTTGAATATATATTTAGTTTTGGTTGTGAATCTTAAATAAAAAAAATTAAAAAAAAAAACACGTATGGGGAAATTAGTGGGTACCCATCCCCAACCCATCCCCTGTGGATATTTAAAGAATATCACCTACCCTACCCAATGGATAAGAAAAAAAGGGGAAAACTCATGTATTGGGTTGGGTCTCCATGGATACCCACAGGGTAGGTTATCCATTGCCATCCCTAAATATATCACTTATTTATAATGTTTTGTTTTTGTTTTTATTTATTTATTTATTTATTTTTGTGGTCAGCTATATGATGGTTCGGCACTGAATTTTCTATCATTTCTTTATTTTTCTGTTCTAATGTGCTTCTAAACAATGGATCATGTCTCAAGATTCAAATATGTTGATATTCGCACACATAATTTAATAATTGAAAATACATTGAGATCGTTCTAATGTGCTTCTAAACAATGGATCATGTCTCAAGATTCAAATATGTTGATATTCGCACACATAATTTAATAATTGAAAATACATTGAGATCAGTAGCGGAGCCAGAAAATCAAATTAGAGAGGACACTTATTAATTACAATATCAAAATTTTTTACAAAAATATTTCACGCAAGTTTTTACGATTGATTTCGAGAACCATCAAAAAAATAATGTTATTTATAACTAGTGTATCATGAACAATATAAAAACAATATAGATATAAGTATTAAAATAAATTATATAATGATAAATTTTTTTTTTATACAAAATTTGATTAAAAATTCAATATAATGGTAATGCCACGTCATCTTTAGTATGTGATATCACTAACTAATAGTAAATAAACACATAGAGAGTGAACCTCACATGTCAAATGTAAGGGAAAGTCTACAATGTGCACCTTATAAAAGGGCATATGATATACACTTATTGTGTGGTCCATATCGTGCCACATCATAAAAAGTGACCTGCTAAACCGGTTATGTAACAGGTTACAAAAAGAATCATAACTTTTTTTTTCAAATATCATAACAATACTACAATGAATCATAACAATGTTATAATATTCACCTAAGTGTCATAACAAAGACACTATAAATCATAACAATATAATGACAACTCATAACAAATATAGTTATTTGTAATTAATTATCATAACATTTGAATCGTAACATTTTTTATTATGATTCACCATGACAAATCGTAACTTTTGGTAGTACAAATCATAATTTTTACTAATGAATCATAACCACAACTTTTTTCTTCACAATCATAATAAGATTAAAAAAATGTCATAACTTTTACTAATGAATCATAACACTACAAGAATTTCCACTTTTGGCGACTAAATTTTTAGTCGCCAAAAGTTAATTTTTAGTCACCGAAGGGTTTTAGCGACTAAATTATTTGGTCGCAAAAGTAGTCATCAAAGAATTATCGGTAAAGGTAATTAGTGACTAAAATTATTTTAGTCGCCAAATGTATACAATTTCCGACTAAAATTTTAGTCGCCAAAAGGTTGGACATTAAATTAAATTAGACCATTTTCAGCAACCAAACTTTTAGTAGCCTAAAGTTCCACATTTGTAGCTACTAAAATTTTAGTCGGCAAAGAGTTCTTCTTTTGGCTACTAAAAATTTGGTCGCCTAAAGTCCCACATTTTTGGCTACCAAAATTTTAGTCGGTAAAGAGTTCTTCTTTTAGCTACTAAATATTTGGTCACCTAAAGTCCCACATTTTTTGCTACTAAATTTTTAGTCGGCAAAGAGTTCTTCTTTTGGCTACTAAATATTTGGTCGCCTAAAGTCCCACATTTTTGCTACTAAAATTTTTGTCGGCAAAAGTGTTTTTATTCTTTAGCTTTTGTTTTTAGCTACGAAATATTTTAGTCACCAAATGTTTGATTTTCTTTTGGCTACTAAACTTTTAGTCGCCAAATGTCTATTTTTTATTTTATTTTTTGGCTACAAAACTTTTAGTCGCTAAATGTCTTTTCCCAATTTCTTTTTAGCTACTAATTGTCTAGTCGCCAAAAACATAATATTATGTTTTATTGCAAAATTATAATTTCTCCACAACCTGTCCATATTCCATGCAACCTGTAATATGTATATAAACAAAATGATACATACTATCAATCATTCCACAATCTGCATCCATATACAAAAAATAAATAACTTTAAATGTCAAAATCCATACAAATCAACTATTGTCCAAACTAAAATAATAATTATATAAAAAATATATCATACAAAAATCAAAGCCCTCCGTATACAAAAAATACATTTACTACCAAACGAAATTACCATTTGGCATGGTACAAATTACCATCGTAATCTGTACCATGCAAAAGGTGATATATGTACCACGACAAAAGTTTTCTATAGACCATGACAAAAGGTCATATATGTACGCCGAGAAATGGTATACATGTACCACGACAGAAGGTGATCTATGTACCACGACAGTCATTATCTGTTGATTGCCAAAAAATTTCTGTATCAGTAATAATAAACTACACAAAAGCTGAGGACAACAAAAGTATTATATTAGTTTTACACAAAAGTGAAAATTCTTCTCCATACACCAATATGGATTATCCACAAGTCCACGCAACAAAACCATCTACAAAGAAAAACAAAAGACGAAACATTAGAATTGGTTAAAAAATATCAATTCAGTCAGCTATATGGAACATGTTCTAACATGCATTTAAGGTAGAACAATCGAGAAATGTCTTCTTGGAAATAAAAGAAAGTATATATATATATATGTATCATGCAATATTTATTCCAACCAACTGCACAAACGGAGATATGCCTCAGCCCAATTATCACGCTTGAGATGAATATCCAATACCCAGTTATTGTTCTCCAACTTGTACTGTTTCACCATAGCAGCCCAGGCATTGTCAAACTCATCAATTTTACATTTCTTTAACATCAACTGTGCAAAATCAATTGTAAATTATGGTATGTGGACATTTATTGAGGCATTTTTCTCCAAATGCCAAGAATATAAATGATGTCTGTAGTTTGGAATAACTCTTTTGATTGCCTGATGCATTGCCCTATCACCATCTGTTACAACGGAGACGGGTCTTTTACCATCCATGGCCTCCATTAACATTTCCAACACCCACGTGTATGTCTCCATTGTCTCATCAGGCAACAAAGCACATCCGAATATAGTTGTCATAAAATGGTTACTCACGCCAACTAGAATTACAAATGGCTTCTTATATGCATTTGTACGATAAGTTGTATCAAATACCAATACATCACCAAATGCAACATAATCCATTCGAGACCTACAATCTGCCTAGAAAATCTTGTCCAACTGCTTGTCCTTATCGATGTTGTATTTGAAAAAAAATAATGGATCTGCATCTAATTTAGCTGATAAGCATCTTAACGCACCCTCTGCATCCCCTTCTGCGAGTTGTACTTGGCGCTCAGATTGGAATTGATTGTGCAAATCTCTGTAAATGAAGCCCACCTTCTCATTACCCCCTGACTGGTGGATCATAAAATCCATGATCTGACTCATTTTCATACCCACATTGCGCATGGCCTTTGCTTGAGCTTGGTCTGCACTTGTTACAAACCTATGAGACCAAAGAAAAGGGACGCAGTGTGGTGCTACCAAGGGATGGTTGTGTTCCCCTACAAAGTAGGTCACAACATATTTCCTAACTATCTTGTCATTACGCACGCGAAATGTGGCACTACAAAAAAGTCTAGTTTTGGCCCTAGGAGTTCTTACCCGTTCCACACGTTGCAAGTATTTCTTTTCTCTTACACCTTCCTTTGAACAAACCCATTTCCTACTCTCTACAAATTTGTTGTCTCCACTAATTCTTTTTCTACTTCTTCGTACGCTAAAACCGATGACCTTAGCGTATGCATTGTAGAAAGTATAAGCATCATCCTCTGAATTGAATTTCATTTGCAACACATCTTCCTTAGTAAGCATTCGTAAACTATCATAGGTTTGGGAAGCTAACCCTTCTTTCACATCAACAACATCATCCTTGCCATCTAGAGCAAATTGATCATCAATTTCAGTATTGACCTCTTTATGCCTACTATTTTCAGGTTCATTCATTGTATATACACTTGTAAGTATCCTATTAGTAATTAAAACGAAACAAATCAACTGAAAAACACACCTGCCATTGCGCTGCTATAAATTAAATCTTCGAAACAAATAAATTAGCACACCTACCAGTGCCTTGCTATCAATTAAAAAAAAAAAATTCGAACAAGACGTCTGCAAGCACCCTACTATCAACTAAAACCAAACAAAAAACAAAAAAAGCACACCCTCCAATACTGTGCTATCAATTATTAATTCTTTAAAGAAAATGAACAAATAAGCACACCAACCAGTGCTCTGCTATCAATTATGCGCCAATAATAAAAAAGCACACCTGTAAGTACCCTACTATCAATTAAAATAAAATGAATTAATTAAAAAGCACACCAGCTAATGCCCTGCTATAAATTAAAATCAAAAAAATAAATAAAATAGCACACCCACCAGTGCCCTGCTATTCATTAAAATCAAATAAATAAATAAGCACACCAGCCAGTGCCCTACTATCAATTCAAAGAAAATAAATTAAAAAACACAAAAGCAATTACCCTACTATTAATTAAAATGAAACAAAAAAATAAAATGGCACACCTGCCAGTACCGTGCTATTCATTAAAATCACACAAGTAAATAAGCACACTCACTAGTGCCCTGCTATAAATTCAAAAACACAGAAGCAAGTACCCTGCTATCAATTAAAATGAAACAAATAAATAAAATAGCACACCTGCCAGTGCCCTATTATTCATTAAAATCAAACAAATAAATAAGCACACCAGCCAGTGTCCTGCTACCAATTCAAAGCAAAAAAAATTCAAAAACACAGAAGCAAGTACCCTAATATCAATTAAAATGAAACAAATAAATAAAATAGCACACTTGCCAGTGCCCTGTTATTCATTAAAAGCAAATAAATAAAATAGCAAACTCGCCAGTGCCCTGCTATTCATTAAAAGAAAATAAATAAAATAGCACACCCGCCAGTGCCCTGCGATTAATTAAAAGCAAATAAATTAAAAACAGACCTGCTAATGCAACCTCTACGGAGGAAGGGATGGAGGAGGTATAGGTTTACTTCTACGTTAAGATGGAGAAATTGAGGACCTACGACAAACAAAAACAGAACATCGAAATAGAGTTAGTAAAGAAGACAATACTTAAGGAAAGTAATGATTATGGCGAGAAAAGAAAGAATCTATGTATGAAAAATATTATTTTACACATCTTTTCACATTAACAAACTGCATAAGCAATAATAGAGATGAAAGTCTACTACCTTTGTTCAAAGTATGAATAACCATTACATAAATAAACATTTACACAAATGTACCACAACCAACCGTTTGACCACTTCAAACAAAAATTAAATAAAAATATCTACAAAAAAGGATTATTTGATTGTATGAACTATTGGATTATTTGGTAGATCATTTTTTGGTTAATTTCCTAGTATTTCCTATGTCACAGGTAAAGCTGGGTAGCTTATAAATCGATGGACTACTGGATTGTTTTTCTGAAAACTTCGTATCCGGCCTATTGAACTATTGGACTACTAGATTTGGATTATTGTTATTGGATTTTCTGATCTTGATAGAACCTTAATGTTGTGCTTGCATCATGTATATGCATAGATATTTGAAAAGGAAGTGGGAAAATGTGGGTGAAATGTCAATGAGCTATAATTACATTTGACACACATTTTCCATTGCCTTTTCCAAATCCATAGCTAAATCCATGATCCAAACATAACATTAAGGACATATGATGGTTTCAATGTCATAGAAAGCAAAGCACATTCACATAATTTTCTTCTCCTTGTGTGCTAGTTTATTATTTTCCAAAACAATTTAAAAAAAAAAAATGGGAGTGTATTTTCCAAATGTTTTGAGCAAGCTTCAGTCCATATGTCATTGTTACATGAAGTTATATATCATAAAGTGAGTAATTACAGATGATAGCAACTATGGATTTGGTTATAATTTTTGATTAATTATAAACAACAGCAACTAGGACTCACTTTGCTAATTTAATATAAGGTTTTTTTTGGTTAAGTGGGGAAAGAAATAATTTTTCAAAAATGCACTCGTTCATGTGGTTAGTAGACAACATTAAGGTGTAAACAAGAAACTCACGTGTGTTTTGGTCTTTATGGTCTTCAAGTTCATATTCACTGTTTGGGGTGAATATTTATTCTCACGACTTTCACCATCTAATATTGACAAACAAGAAAGGATAAGCTTTGTACATCTTGGAGATTTTGCATGATAGAAGATAAGTTGGAAGTCTTTGTCAAAGAACAAGGTAAACAGATATAACAAAAATTGAATTGGAATTTGAATTTTAATATACAATCTTCACCACCACAATTACAAGCTTGCTTTTCTACCCAAGATGAACTATAAAAGCCGACACCAGTAGTTTAGCGGTATAGGGTTAGACCCTGCGATGAACTATAAACCTAGACATCTTAGTTTGACTCTCATTAGTGTTTGTCGGGCTTAACCCATACATGTGGTTTACCAATGATTGCAGGTATCAAAAGTTCACTCCATAAGGATGGGTCAAATGTGGCCCTGCCTTTCAATTGCGTTGTCTAAATCTTAGTGCTGAAAAAATGGACCATCAAATACCTTAAAAATGGTTAAATAAGCTGCATGGGATATAACATGGAACTAGATTTTTTTTTTATTTTCTCACCTGTTATACAGATTTAAACTTTATACAATTTGAATCATACTTAATAATAATTTAATCCGTATATTTTTAATTTTAATTTTAATTTTTTTTCCTTTCTGAATATAACATTGATGGGATCCAATGTGGTTGATGAGGGAGGATATTTCTTGAACAAGAAATGATTTTGGGATGCATATAGGATCCACATATGGTTTCACCAAAAAGAGCTACCAGGTGCACAAACCCTTTGGTGGTTTTGCACTTAATACCACCAAAGATATTGGCATAGCTGGAGAGCCATATGAAAAAGCAATATTCATCACAGCTAAGAGTAAAACCCACATGCATTTGAGCTTATTTGGATAATAAAAACACTAAAACGGTGTTGTGATTCTCTATAATCTTTACACTTGGTTGGTCTCTGTTAGTAGTTTAGTACACATACCAATGTCATGCCACTCAATTAAAGAATAAATATCGTTAGGCAGTATTTGAAATTTGAATTTTAGTAAAAATTTGTAGAAGATATTAAAAAGAGAATAAAAAGTATTAAAAATTTAGTAATTTAGTATCTTGTGTCACGTGAGTCAAGTAAACCAAAAATAACAATGCTATGATTCCAAGAAAAAAATATTAAAAAAACTCTGCTAAATTTCACATCAATAGTCAAGATTCATTTAGAATGTGGTCCCACAACAGCAACTTTCAATATACACTATTGATTTGAAATTCATGACAATTTTCTGGTGCTATAGACTTTTTGAACCAAAAATACCCTATTTGCATTTTCGATTTGAAAAAAAAAAAAAAAAGGAGATAGAAAGGAAAAAAGGAAGGAAAAGTAACAAATATTTAATAGATTTTGGTACCCTATGCCATGTGAGTCAATTAAACAAAAATACCTTTAGATTGTATTTGAATCTTGAATTTGTGGACAAAAAGGAAAAACAAGGGAAAAATGACAAAAATTTAATAGTTTAGTACACCATGTCATACGAGTGAATTAAACAATAAGTATTGATAGGTTATGCTTGAATCTTGAATTCGAATAGGAATTGTGAATAGAAACGAAAATAGATGAAATTAGACAATTTTTAATTCATGCCAT
This sequence comes from Camellia granthamiana, assembly GCA_036172215.1. NCBI lineage: Eukaryota > Viridiplantae > Streptophyta > Magnoliopsida > Ericales > Theaceae > Camellia > Camellia granthamiana. The sequence continues at coordinate 9,075,342 of CM069905.1, forward strand.
TTTTTTACAACACTAAATGATGGAACAAAGAAGTGGATGATCCCATAAAAAAAAAGTTCATATGATTATGATGTTACTAGGCAAGCGTGCTTTCTATTGCCTACCTTGCTAGCCATATCAGCAAAAGATGCATTACCTCCATGTTCACTGTTAATACATATTTTTGTATTTTCAAACAATGTCACAATCAATTTAAAAGGCTGTTGAGGCTTATGGATTAAGACTCACTTCGAAGATCAAGGAAAGTAGCTTACAACAAAACCTTGCGGCTTAAAAAACCAAAGGCTCGAGCCCAAGAAGCAAGGCTCTTATAAAAGACAAGCATCACACTTAGACTGATCTTATGCCTGCAATGCATGCTTCTCAACCTAGCCTAATGGAAGCAACCTATACTGATCATCACAAACTTACTTTTTAACTATCAGTCTTGCTAGTTTATTTCAACACGTTAAGATACACACGTTCTACAAATCACACCACTAGTTATAGATATCCCTATTTTTACTTCTTTGCACGGTCAATTAGAAGTTCAAATCATAACAACTTGGTAGCTAAATTAAAGGGTTAATTACACTAATAGTCCCTATAGTTTGGGACTTGTGTCACTTCGGTCCCTGACTTTTCAATTGTGACACATTTGACCCTGAAGTTTGAATCTTGTTCCAAATAAGGACAATTGAAAATATTATTAGATTTTTCAAGGGTAAAATCGTCAATTTGATAAAATATAAACTAATTTGACAAAAATAAATGTCAAAAAAATATTTTTAATATTTTTAAAATTATTTTTATCCACCAATGATAAAATTATTTAAAATTAATAAAAATTTACATGATTAATTTTTTAAATTAATTTTACATGATCATCATCCAAACACATAATAAAAATTAATTTGGTAAAAATAAATAAATAAATGTCTAAAAGATTTATCAATTTTACATAATTTTATTTTTAGTAGGTAGAAATAATTTTTAAAAATTCAAAAATATTTGCTTGACATTTATTTTTGTCAAATTAGTTTATATTTTATCAAATTGACAATTTTACCCTTAAAAAATCTAATTATATATTCAATTGTCCTTATTTGAAACAAGATTCAAAATTCAGGGTCAAATGTGTCACAATTGAAAAGTCAGGGACCAAAGTGACACAAGCCCCAAACTATAGGGACTATTTGTGTAATTTGCCCTAAATTAAATTTCTATGAACTTTGCACAAATAATTTGCTCCTCAAACATAGAATCCCAAAAATAGTTGTAAGACATTGGTGTCCTCATATAGTTTTAAAAATCTCATCATTTCATAACATTTATTCTATTGTTAATACCTTGTAGATTTTCTAATTTAGGCCTTAGTCCTATCAAATTTTGGCATTTCATCGTCTCCAAGGTAACTCATAAACCATTTTAGAGCATCTCCAACCTTTCACCAATTTTTTCAACTAATTTGATTTCAAATTTGACTAAAAAAAACTTGATTTTATATGAACTACTCAAATCCTTTCATTAAAATCTTTTTAAAAACCTTCCTCTTATCCAAAATTCCCCTTTTCATCAAATTTGATCAAGAAAACCCATCTCCAATGCTTCATTTTTTTTTTAATCAAATTCAGATTTACTTTATTGGTTCTCAATTTGCTAAAAAAAAGAACTCTCCCTTCATGAGATTTGATGAAATAATTAGAGATAATTTTTTAACACTTCTGATGAAAAAAAAAAAAAAAACTAAATGGGTATTCAACTAAGTCACAGTAACATCAAAATATCCATTCGTTTCTCACTTTCCACAATTCCCAAACAATTGCTAAAGGTAATACATCCCAAACCACTGTAATTTTCTTTCTAATAGGAAAAACAAGCCACCGCAAGAGTAATTGTTACAAACATAAACAGATTTCAATAAACAAATAAAAAGTTACAGTCTCATATCAATTACATGAGTACAAAATTCAATTACCCACACATCAAATTTCACACACTCAAGCCAAATTTCAAGTATATATATATATGAAATCAAAACAACTACCAAAGAAAACAAACATCAAAAACCTAAACCGATTCAATTCATATTTTCCTAATTTTATAAACCAACCTAGTGAGTTCACAATGGTGAAAGGGGCAGTTTCGAAGAAGGGGATTTCAGTCTAGGGTTTCATAGAATGGAGATGGAGAGAGAGAGAGAGAGAGAGAGAGAGAGAGCGAGAGAGAGAAAGACATACCTTAAGGCGGAGTCAAGGGCACGCTATGTTCGCGGGATAGTCTTCGAGGGCGAAGAAGAGCTTCGAAGTCGTGTCTGAAGAAAGCTCTAGAGTCGTGTTTGAAGAAGGCGAAGAGGAGCTTCGGAGTCGTCTCTGAAGAGAGCTCTAGAGTCGTGTCTGAAGAGGGCGAATAGGAGCTTCGGATTGGTCTGAAGAATAAGGGTTTTGGGAAAACAAAGTGAAGAGGGTTTGTGGAACATACAACAATCGGTGAACAAAATTGTAACCAGTTGAGAGGGTATTGAATATTTTCAATCAAATTATTTGATGGTTGAGATTAATTTATAAATATCTAATGGTTTAAAATAAATGTGTACATGATGTGCACTATTTAATAAGGTGCACATCTTAACAGCTCCCCAAATGTAACTAACAATCTAATAAATTTCATATCTTTATAATGAGATTACTTATACTTACATGTCAATAATAATGATATCACCGTTACATTCAAAATTTTTCATAAAATTTTCATAAATATTATGATTTATAATAGTCTCTTCATTTTCAATCAAAATAACTATTACTGTTCTCATAATTTTTAAAATGTCATTGACATTTCACTCTAATAATATTTTTGTAATTTTTTTATTTAAAATATTTTCTTTATATTTGTAAAAAAAAAAAAAAACCCAAAATCCACGGCGCACGTGACCCCCTGATCCTCATTTCCCTCCGCCACTGATTGAGATAGAATGATAAAAAATAAAAATAAAAAATTGAGGACAAAAGATCAGTAGCCAATTGATATTGTTTGCATATAATTATCAAAAATATCATTCTTGCAAAATTTCTACATAAAAATGGCCAAAAGAACACTGTGACCTAGAAACTTTGTCCTCTTATAATCATTTCGGCAAGTGTTGTCGGCAGTGCTAGGCTCGAATTTTCGAGGTTGGAATGGCTCGACAATTCCTCTCTTTCTTTTTTATTTTTATTGGAAAATGATTTTTTTCCCGAATTTTGTCCCCCCTAATCCCCCGAATGTCCAAAACGACGTCGTTTTGGGCATTCTTTTTTTTTTTTTTTTTTTCTTCTTCTTCTTCTTCATGCAGGTGCAAGTCTGAGACAGAGGGAGAGGGAGAGGGAGAGGGAGAGAAAGAGAAAGAGGGAGAGGGAGAGGGAGAGAAGAGAGGCCGATCGTCACAACACTCCAGTCCAGTCTGATCGGCAGCCGATCGTCGCAGCTCGCAGATCGTCGCAGCTCGTCGGCTAATCGTCTCCGCCCCGCCTCCGCCTCTGCCTCCGCCCCCTGCCCAGCCCGGTTGATGTTGGCCCCTCCAGTCCAGTCCTTCTTCTTCTTCTTCTTCTTCCTTCTCTTCTTCTTCATTCTCTTCTTCTTCTTCCTTTTTCGAATTCGGGGGATTCCGGGAGGGGGGGCTTTCGAGCTCCCTAGCACGACTCATTTTTATTTTATTTATTCAACTCTGCTACGTAGCTCAAAAATGGGTTGGCTCGAATAGAGGTGCCAAAACGACGTTGTTTTGACATCTTTTTTTTTTCTCTCTCTTTTGTCTCCGAAGCATGGGAGGTTTGGTAGAGAGAGAGGAGAGAGAATCCATTGATGAACAAAACCAAAAAAAAACAACACAGAGAGAGAAGAAGAGAAGGAGACAGATCATACACATAGAGGAGGGTTGCGAGCGACGGTGATGGCAACTAAAATCGAGTTTCTTGTCGGTGGCGCCGCCGTCGCAAATAGTCCCGCCTCCGCCGCCTAAAATCCCGTCTTTCATGGCTGTTTTCAGATCCAAGAGATCACACTTCACATTCCTATCTCTCCGACGACTAAATGGCTGATACATAGGCATTTTCACACACCCTTTTGTTGACAAAACTAGGAAAAGGAAAGGCTTATCAGAAGAGCAAAAAAAGAACCCAAAACAGAGCAAACCCTTGAAAATCACTTACTACCAACCAACAAAAAATAGTAGTATTCTTTGAGGCACATCATGAAGAGTTTTACACTCTTTTATCTCTCTCTCTCTTTCTCTTTTATTTCTCTCATTGACAATTACAATCAACAATAGACATCAAAGGGGACATCTTTTCTTCAAGATTGCCTTTTATTTTTTATTTTTTTGCTTTACCTGATCACTTTATCTGGTCATTTGCATCATCATCATGACCTAACACATCATGAACATGTAATCTTCTTCTCTAATACCAAAGCTCACTTCCTCTTGAAGCTCAAAAAGAGTGAAATCATTCAAACCTAGATTAGAGAGAAAAAAAAGGGGGGGGGGGTTTTCTTCAGTTGTTTGACTGGAATGTTAAATCTAGGAAGAAGCTGTTCTCGAACAAGTCTGAATTACTCGGTACAGATTTTATTTTGACCTTTTTGTACATTTTGAACATATGTGTTCATCTTTGTTCTTAATTTTTTGCTTTTCTAATGTCTTGTTTTGCTGATTGAATGGAGAGGAGAGGAGAGAGAAAAAAACCCAGATTTATAGAAAGTGCTTGATTGGGATGGTGTGAGGGAATTGTTATAACAAGAAAGAGATTGGGATGGTGTGAGAGAAAGAGAGAGAGATACACTAGTGCTGGCTATAGACAGAGAGAGAGAGAGAGGAGGTTGGAGTGCTTGAATGGAGAGGAGAGGAGAGGGGAGAGAGCACTTTTCGGGCCATTCGAGCCTTCATAAATCGAGCTATGAGACATTTTTCTTATTTTATTTGTTGGGCATTGCTTTTATTATTATTATTATTATTATTATTATTATTATTATTATTATTATTATTATTATTATTATTATTATTTGTTGGGCTTGGTTGGTTTGGCTGTTTTTTATTTTTTTTTATTTTTTGGAAGGATAGACATCTCGCACCAATTCAGCCTGAGTTAGACTGATTGGGTGATAAATTGACTGATCAGTTAGGCTACTGGTTGAAATTTGTTAATTTCATATAATTTTCTACGAGTTCCTATTATATTTTTATTCCTAACTGATCAGCTAATTTTATCATCTAACCAGTCCACTCAACTCACTCACCTTATCAAACCACCCAGGCTGAGTGGGTGTGGAATGTTTAGTTTTTTTGGCACACCATTACACATAATCACCCTTCAAAAAAAAAAAAAAAAAAAAAAAAAAAAAAAAACCAAACCAACACAGCCTAACAAATAATAATAAATCCTAACAAATAATTAAAAAAAGAAGAGGAATTCGAGGAATTCGAGGCATTCGAGCCTCAACCATTTGAGGCCCCAAACATTTCTATATTAGCATAACTCAATAATTATTATATGGTGTTCTGGAAAAATGGTTAAAAACTAACTTTTGGCTTTTAATTAAACTTTATAGCTTTTTCAGAAAGTCATTTGCAAAGTTGGTTATTTATTTATGCTGTCACATCATAATCAAATGATCAAAATACCCCCATCTATTTTAGATAGTAACCACTTTCACTCATGTGTCTCGTTAAACAACATGGAGGGTGTAATCGTAATTTCACAAGTAACTTTTAACTACCTTCCCAAATGGTTTGATGGCAAAAAAGCCATTTGGCCCAAGCTACAAAACATAGCTTTTTTCTTTTGTTCCCAAATGGCACCTATATGAGACATTCATGTGTTGGTATCCGCATTTTTTGGTGATTGAATGAATTGACATCACCTCTAGTAGTTTCGAAATATGAATACGTGATATTTTTTGATATTATGATTGATAAAAAAGATGAATAAGTGAAGTATTATATTAAATGATTAAAAAATATGAAAAAAATATAATAAATGATGATTGATTAAAAAATATAAACACATAATACATCAAAAAATTTATGTAATTTTCTCTCATCATAAATGACACATTTCAAAATTTTCAATTAGTATTGATGTGACTTGGACTTAAGATTTTCAATCTTAAGACACTTAAAAAAAATAAAAAAAAAAATAAAAAATTAAAGTTTTAGAGACCAAAATTTAGGAACAAAGTTAATTTTTAGGGACAAAATATTTTTATTGCGAAAAGTGTCGTTATTATATTTTTAGCAATGAAAATTAGACATTAGTGATGAATTATTATTCTTTTAAGGCCAAATTTTTTATCTAAAAAAGTAAATAATTTTGAGATCAAATTATTTTGTCCCTAAAAGTCTATTTATTAATGACATTTTCAAAATTCTGTCGCTAAAAGCCTTGTTTTTGACTTTTCGAGACGATCTTTTAGCCACTATTCTCATGACGATAGAAATTGATCTCTAAATGTCTTTTGTAACAAAATTTTCATTTTTAGAGATCAGAACATTTGATCTCTAAAACTCTTATATGTTGTAGTGAGATTTTCAATCTTATCATTAAGCAAGGGTTCATTTCTTCTTCTTTGGTACTACAAGAAATTGCATTTTTTGCAACGCAACAAAATATGTTGCTAAAAGGGAAAATTCGTCGGCAAAAAGTTTTGCCGACACACAAAGCTACGTTGGTAACCCGTAGGCAAAAGTGAGTCGGCAAAAGTTTTTGCCGACGAAATTATCATTGCGTTGGTAAAAGTAATGCCTTTAGCGACGAACATAGTCGTCGTTAAAAGCCTTCATCCATCGTCGGCAATTTACCTTGCGTCGGTAAAAGTCATTCAAATATGATGATTGTGTATCACTTTTCGCGACACAAATTTGCGTGGGCAAAAAACATACTTTTAACAACAAAATATGCGCCAGCAAAAGTAAACTTTTGGCAACAATAAAGCTTCACTTTTGGCAACGACAAATTAGCATTGCCAAAAAATATACTTTTAGCAACACAATATGAGTGGGCAAAAGTAAACTTTTAGCAACACATTTACGTCGAGAAATATTGCCATTTGCCGACGATTTGTTTGTCGATAAAGGTTTACTTTTGGCAACGACAAATTGACATTGGCTAAAAATACACTTCTAGCAACACAATATGAGTGGGCAAAAATAAACTTTTAGCAACACATTTACCAACAAAAATAATTGAAAATAATTTATATATTTTTATAAGACTTACAGATTTACAAGAGGCATCCCTCAGGCACCACTATTACAAACTAATAACATTGATATGAAATCACCTAAAGTTGATGTGCAAGCAAAAAAAACACTACTAATACTGCTTTTCGAAGCAGTGTATAAAACCTAAAAGGGTAAACTCACTAAAATACCCAAATACATCCAAATTGTGAACCCATATTACAAACAACAGACAATAAAATGAAAACATGAAACTAACAAAGACAGGCCAAACGACACGAAAAGTATCCACAAACTTATCTAGCAGACCAACATCTAGTAGCAGCAGCAGCCCAGCAGGCATCAACCATAAAGGCAGTAGCAGCAACAAACCAGCAATTGCAGCAGACGAATTTGATTCATGCATCTCAGATGAGCTTGGTGCATCTGCAACCTCCAGGCCAGCTGCATTATTTGACATTCCTAGGGGCATTTCAGAAGAGATGACCAACACATAAAGGCATTTTAATAGGAGCTACTCAAGCCAAGTTCTTTGCTAATCCTCGCATTATAAATAGGAGAAAAAAAAAAAAAAATGTAAAATACCCACTTTGGAGGAGAACGTACTTTCTTCTCTACATGATACAGGTGCATTAGCCTCTTGTACATATGAAAATATTGTCAACTTCTGAATATTGGCTCCGCTTGGTAGATTTTTGGAGCTCGCCCTCCTTCCGAAAGAAAAGGAGGATTCATCAGCTTCAACAAGACCACCCTACACAAAACTTTTGCATTTGCAATTTTGTTGAAGCTCAAGGGTTGTACAATGTGATGGAAAATCTGTTCTATGTGTATTTTCAAGCAGGAGGGACATTCCTAAATTGCTACTGCAAGCTTATTCCGATCCTCAGTTTTTGTTCTTATTAAGAAGGTACGTGCCACAACACCGTCACTGTCAATGTTGTTGTTTCCCACGTCACCCTACAAAAAACACAAGTGAAATTTCCCACTATAAAGTGCATTAAAAAAAATGCTTCAGAGAAAATTTCCGTAAAAAGCAACCCATGAGAATCCTTCCCACATATATATGTACAAGTGGTGTGTGCAAACGCTTTGCAAGTTTATATTTAAATTTTTGGATAGTATGATGGTTGAGGAAAACTAATAGCAATTTTGGACGGTTTGACAAAAGAAACAATTATTCTTATTGTTATTAGATGTGATGGCTACTGAGTGGGAAAGAGTGACAATTACTAGGTATAAAGACATTCTTGGAAAAGTTGAAAAAAAGAAAAAGAAAAAGTGACAGCTTCCGACACAACTCAGGTGCACTTTATATAATAGAATAGTTATCCCATTTATTTATTGGATAAATAGAATAGTTATCCCATTCTAAACAAGTAGTGTTGTCAAAAAAAATCCTATAGTCAAATAAGTGTTGTGGTTCTGCAGTATATAGACATCTAACACCTAATGTCCCCAAAAGTTGTGTAGCCGATAAAATAAGGTTACACTCTCACTTTACAGCAGGGGTATTGAGAGGTATCAGATATCTTAAGCATTTAATGAAATAATGTCTGATATTAAGTATGAAATGCATGATGGCTTCATCAAGGAACAAAGATACAGCGAGTGGAGCTACTCTCAATGCGTCAAAAAAAGATATGCATTAGCCAAAAGAATACAAAATCAGTTCAAAATGGATGGGGGTATTAGTCAGAAGAGAGCACTTAAAAGCCTACATCAGATGTTAAATGCCAACGTTGTTCATTCATGCTGTGAGTTCTACTTTTTGTGTACCCGGAATCACCACCAACCTCATCATCAAAGAAATCACCACTAAAATCAAGGAGCCATCTATCATGAGATCGTAGGCTATCATTATTATCATCATCAGTCGAGAAAACAAATGTTTGGGAATCAATAAGGCTTCTAGAACTAATTTTCAAAATATATATATATATATAAAAAATAAGCCTTCTACTTTCTCAAAATAATCTTCTTTTGTAACTTGTAAAAGAAAAAAATAAAACATAAATTTTTTTAAAGATTCATCATGCCTTTACTTGTTTAATTTTCACATGTGAGCACTAAGTTGTATGCACAACTCTACTTTCCTTCGTTAAACACAACAAAAATTTATAAGAAACTCTTGAATATTAGGGAGGCAGTCTTGAATGGGGGGTAGCATCCCTTTATCACTCAAATTGAGCTTTGGTTCATCCTTTTTCCTCAAAGAAGTGAAATATCCTCTAGAACTTGTGACCTTAATAGCAATAGTTTCCGGTTTATAGCAAGTGAATTCAAATCCAACTTCTCTCTCTCTCATTGTCAAATTTCAAATGGTTGATAAACAACCCCGAGATCCTAATATTTGAAAATGAGGGTTTGAGCAGCTTCTTCAATTTGCTAATATAGTTAAACCCAATTTGAAGAAGACCTGGTTAGCTCTTCATAGTAAATCCTCTGACTGGTTCAATCCATAATTTGTCTTTGTTTTTTTTGATGTTATGTTAGGGACTGTTTGATGCCAGGTACTCTAGGTCTGGCTGAGTTAATTTGTAGACTGTTGTTTAATTAAACTAATATTTTCAGGGCTGAATTACTAATGCTAAAGATTTTAAGTTTTCCAAATTAAATTTAAGGATAAATTTTTTAGTATAAAATAATTTAGAAACCACTGGTTACAAGCTTTCTTATCAATGAGTTAAGATAATAAGGTGGATGCATGACATTCCACTCAAACTGTTCTGAGGAAATCTACCAGTCTCTATCTGATTATTGTTGATCTTGCAGCCTAATTATAGGAAGTGGGAAGTACTTGCATTTTCATGAAAAGCTATGCAGCCGGTAACTAATTGTGCATCATAAGGCCTAAGAGTCAAAGGGGCTAAGTACCCTGTGATAAAAGGCTTAACATGAACTAACTTCACTTTTAATAGGGATTTCAGTTTCGTGCCCTCAATAGAAGTTATAAACAGTCCAATTCTTAGAAGTCTTTCTGCATGAAGGTCTTTATAACATCATGGGGAAAATGGTCCATCAAAATAAGCAGTCTCTAAGATGAGTTTCCCAACAGTTTCCTCGTGGTGTTGTGGTTTCACCACAACTAATAACATCCTAAAGTGTCTGCAACAATAACCGTCACTCCTTAATAATTTTCTCTGAGTGTTGTTGTACTTGAGTTTTTCTTATTTGTTTACTCAGCTCAGACGAGGAATCTGAGACACCAGACATTTTTGTTTCCTCCTTCCAAATGTAATTGATCTAGCAGGAGTATAAACGTCTGACGTTGGAGTGTTATCAGTCTGGAGGGAAAAAAATTTGAAATTCATAGAGGTGTGTTTGATTTGCTTACCAATCAAAAAGCCTGGAGTATATTGTCTTTGCCAGGGCATCACGACTTGTGACAGCTGAAGCTGGATCTAGTGGTTTTGTAATATTTCCATCTGGAGTTACTATCACACGCTTGCAAAGTGAGTCTTCAAGTGCTTTCTCATCACACCTGGATATAAGCATATTAAGATGATATAAGTATATAGTTGAAGTCTTGAAGATGTACCAAACAGTATTTAATAGGTCAAGTTGATTAGAGTTCTGACATGAGTAGCTCTGCAGCTGTTTGAAGATGGTAGTGTGCTTTCTCATCTTTCAGTTTTGAAGAATCTGTTTCATTCCTTTTGACGAAGTCAATGTTTCCAAGATGAAGTATTGCAGCTACCACACGGAATATAGCATCCTACAAAAAAAATTAAAATAAAATTCATTATATTAATTTGGATTCATAAAATGGCTCATTTCAATAATTTTCTCTGTTTTTGCACATAGTGGATACACACACATACACACACACGCATCTGCTCGTCCTGGCTGATTCCTACAATATCCATGGCATTTCTGGTCTCCAGATATTCCCTTGCATCATCCACATTTGCCACTTCATAACAATTGGTTTGATTTAGATAGTGGTATGTTTTTGGGTCTCCTAGTTTGAATTTCTTTGCATCCTGGAATAAAATTTTACTGTTAGCTCACTATATATGGTTATTGTGTGTCATGTCAACGGTGATTTAGATTCGATTGCATAAGCTCACTTCAGGTGGGGCTGCACAGAGCATGTAAAAGCAGTGGTAGTTCCTCTCTGGGTCAGAGACTTGGCAAACACGCGATCTTCCAAGAAGATATGTTTGAACTGCAGCTCCAGAGATCTTCCCATGCTTATCGAATTGGATCTCTACAAATTTACCAAAACGACTGGTACAACCATTCAGTCATGTAAATTTTCTTGTAAGTCAAACCATAGAAGTAGATAGAATGAAAAATAGGTTATATTTGAAGGAAAAAAAGCATCCAAATTATCTTAGGATATATTTGGAGGAGCAATTAATCATAGAATGGAAACAAATTAGTTACCTCATTTTTAGCAATTGCTTTCTCCATAGCTTCACATAATCCCTTTGTATCCTGACCACAACATTGCAAAGTCAGCAACATTTGGACTCACCACAGATCCCTTCATAAAAGACATATAATCACAATGCTCCTTATTACAGGGCCTCACTGTCCCGGCATAAGCACAGTTAGTCTACACAACCATGTAGATGAGATGTAATATCAATAAAATAAGCATTTTTCTTGCATTCACATACCACCAACAAGGTAACAAAGAATATTTGCAGAGGAAGCACATAACATTAATTATCATACAACAGGAGAAGTAACAGTGTGTAGGATTCTATTATTTTGATTTCTATCACTTTTTCTCTATGCATTTTTTGAGAGAAAGATTGGGGAAAGAATACACTACAGTGAGAAAAGCAGGTACCATAACAGATAGAGACAGCAATGGCATAAACATTTTTAGAAGAAGTGGAACCAAAGTATTTGAATATGGAAAACAGAATAGCACACAAGCAAAGCAGTATTAGTATAAAGATGTTACAAAATGGGACAGAGTTAGAAGCCAACAGGTGTGTAAAAAATAAAAAAAGAACAAAAAGAAAAGTCTACCAAATGGATGCAAGACTTATGCTTTCTCTTTTCTTTTCTTTTTTTCCTTTCAAATTTTCATTTGATTGCTTACTTCATTCAGGACGTAACTGCATCTTCAAAATGGGAGGACTGCAAACAACTCGTTGAATATAGACAAGAGACATGGTATTACTTGTCAAATATTAAAATGTGAATTTAAGTCATTAGAAGAAAATCTAGAACTTGTTCACATCTCTTTCTATATATGTATATATTATTTCTCTTCTTTCAGGAAATTAAAATTGTTGTATAGCCTTAATGGTTTTGTGTTACTTTACATTTCCACAAGAATTCAAACCAGCATTAGTGACATGTACAGACACCTGTTCGCCTGAATTTAGTGTTCATGTGTTTGGCACCTATTTAGATCTATGGAATCCTGCACCCTGTACTTGCTTTCGAAACATTCGGAAGAATGTACATTTGGTGCCATTATTTCCATTTATTAGGAATTTGCTGCAGCAATACTATTCCTCTCCTTGTACTTTGATCATTCCTGATGCTTTAATGGACCCATGTCCTTTTTTGTTGGTTATGTACAGATGGATGGGGGAAATGATTGACAGTAATGTGTTCTTATTTATCTACCAAAAAAACCCGACCATAAACAATCATGCTTAGTAGCAACTACATGTTATGACTAGCTAAGATGCCACATTCTGTGTCTGATGCCCTGTATCCATGTTAAAATGTAACAATTGTGTATATAGCAAGAAATTGCACCCAAAAATTAGTCTAATATTGTAGATCAAAGTATTTGCAAGCCTACCCTTTTTTATTATTATTATTATTATTATTTTGAACTCCCACAAACTTCTATGAAATAATTTTCTCTCTGCTCTGTTTTTCGTCATGAACTAGCATTATCACATGCCCTTGTGCAGGTTCAATGTGGAAGAGAGCTTCTTCAGGGAGATCTTTGAGAAATACAAAACAGAACTGAAAGAGAAGGCAAAGGAGAAGGAACAAAAGCGAAGGGATGATAAGGTATCCAAAGATTTCTATCTCATTGTAGTTAAGATTTTTCTTCTCATAAATTATGAGCCTTAGCATTTTTTTTCCATTTTCGGCATAGCATTTTGGCACTGTAGATACAAACATTTACTTAAAACTATTTTTGCATGTTTGCGTGAGGCGCAGTTGTGTATAATTCAGTTTTCCATACAGAATCTGATATTATTCAAGTATTTTGCCATTATGACTACAATTCTTTGTTAGAATATGGCAATATGCTCAGTAAAAGTTGTGTTTTGTACCTATTCCTGTTCTACTTCAGTTCGCTTTGTCAAACACAATATTCTAATGTAGAGGTGGGGTGAGGCTTTAACGTTGTGGTGCAAGTGTCTGTTCCTTATATGGATCAAATTTTTTGCTTAAGCCAAGAATTTTAGTCATGCATGATTGATGCTGGAGCAATCTTCCTTGAGGAGAAAAAAGTAGTGCTTATTGTTCATACTGCAGTACTGTTCACAGAATTGCAGCAATTTCTGCTCACATGCACTGTAGCAATACTGTAGCCCAACATTTGATTATCATTGCATCCTCAGCAGCAATACTATTGATCTCCATTCAACAAAGCCTTGTCCCTACTGCTTGGGTCGGCTTCATGAATCCTGTTTCACCATAGTTTGGGCTCATTTTGTAAATTACATTACCAAGAAGTCTCTGAAATTTCTTGACGGTGCACTATACAATGTTAATTGGTTGGTTTGTTTTTAAAAAATGTTCAACAGTAGATTGATTGGTTTAATACCATTCCAAGCCTTTTGTTTCAGTCATTTCCTTGGTATTGATTCTAATGGTTGCACCTACTTTACTTGCAATTATTTTCATGTTCTAATATTCCTCGAGAAGTGAAATCTTGGTAATGAAACCACTTCAAACAAACCCATTTCAGAAATGAAGACAAAATTAAACTGAATGGGTAGAATAAACAACCAGAAAGCAAGAGTTCACAGTTGGGTAAATAGAAGAAGGGGTAGAGAGAGAGAGAGAGAGAGAGAGACCGAGAGTGGGAGCGAGAGAGTGAAAGGGAGTGAGAAAGAGAGCGAACCTGTTAGCGTCGGTGGCGGTGCTGATTTGCGGCGTACGGGGACCAACAGTGCTGAGGATGCACAGTCGTGAGGCTTGCAAAGAATTTTAAACTTGAAATAGATATTGCAAGACAAGGTGACAACATAAATGACAAGCTCCACTGTAATTAAGTGACATTCAACAAACCAATTACATGACTGAAGCAAGTCTATTACAGGCATCTCAGGTGAGGCCAAAGAATAAACAGTTGGATTTTAAACTATTGAGCATAATGGTAAAAGATATATATAATCAAAATTTCAAGTTCCATAGATAAGTACCTCTTCCCCCAACAGTTTGAGCTGCTTCCCTGCAATGGTGCAATTTTGTATGAGCAAAACAAGAAAATAATGGGCTAAATTCTAATCACCAAAACTGTATGTGATTGTCATAAAGGTGTATTAAATCAGAAAAGGCAAAGTTCAAATAATCTGGACACTAACATGGCCATAGTGATTGTGTCAAAAATTGTGTACTGCTATATGAAAAATAAGTGTACATTGATAAAATAACTGGTAATAATAAGATTGCCAGGCTTGAAGTTAGCTTCTGTTACCAAACAAATTTAAAAGTAAAATCACTTACTGGGTTGGTGGTTGCCGACCAACCTGAGATAGAAGAGTTTGCTGTAAAGTCAATCGTTGATAAAATAGAGAAAACAGAAGTTAAGAAAGAGATGGAATGAAGAAATAAAGAAACAACCCAACAATCGAAAATTAATCATTTTAGAAAATTCATTTTAGAAAGATGGTTTTAGAAAATTAATCATTTTACAGATGATAATGAGAATAGAACAACACTCACAAACTAAATCCACAATCGAAGCAGTTTTTTTAATTTAAAAAAAAAAAACCCTAACTTTAAGCTAATTCCAACAACCCAACACGCAACGCAACACATGAACAAAATATTGAAACTCCAATACAAAACCCTGGGACAAACAATCACATTAATCGCGAATTTCGATCGCTAAATGATGGGGAAAAAAACGAAAAGTTTAAAAATTCCCCTCGAGTTTTTGCAAGGCGACCGACTCAGAGGCGCCGGTGCTGCTCATGAAGGTCTCGATTGCTTCTTGATTGGGTCTCACCCGAAGTCCACGAATTTGCAGAGAGATTGAGAAAGGGTCTTGATCGTATTCTCCGAACTGATTTGTGTATTTTTTTGAGAGAGAGAGAACAAAAGAGGGGTTTACCTACCTTAGAAAAAAAGAGGAAATTTTGAGAGGTACCATGGCCTCCTTTTTTAGAGGCAGATCACCAAAAAAAAAATAAATAAATAAAAATATTTTTTTGTTTTTTTTTTTTCAAAATTAAAATTAATTTGAGAACTATAAAAATTAAAAATATATTTTTAAAATTTTTAAAATTATTTATGACTTCTTAAAAATAAAATTATACAAAAATAATAAGTATTTTTTTTATTTTTCACAATTTTTTTTTTAGTTTTCAAAAAAAAAAAAAATTCCAAACAAGTTTCTGCAAATAAAACCAAACATATTGAAATTGATAATTTAACATTCTTTGGAAAAGTTTAAATTATCTCAAATTAGTCATCTCAACTTAAGACTGTGTTTGCCTTGGTGGGTTCATTTTGTGATCTAATTCAATGATCACTTTAATTTTACAATTCAATAACTAGAATATTTAAAACTCTTTGAAAGTCATAATAAAAACACAAATCACTAAATTACATCATTTCACTAGCAAAATTTTTACCGACGAATAGTGTTATCGTCGCTAAATGTTTAACTCTTTGCCCACGCCAACTTGTCATTGTCAAAAGTAAGCACACTAATAGCGACACTTATTGTGTTGCTAAAAAATAAGCCTCGTAGCTAAAACATTTTAAATTTTGGCGCCAGTCAATAATTTTGGCGCCTAGTGAATGTTATACTTTTTTAGCGACGGTAGTAAATTGCGTCGGTAAAAGTCTACTTTTACCAACGAAATTGATCACTACGTCGCCAAAAATATAGTTTTGCCTATGAGAAATTGACGTCGTCGCCAAAAGTAGTCGCCAAAAGTGCAATAATATAGAATTGGGCAATGATTCATCCTCTAAAAGTAGAGTTTTAAAGAAAGTTTTATATACTTTGAAATGAAAAAAAGAAAAAAAAATAAAATCAAAATATCACATCAATTGAGTCCTACCATCCTTAAAACTCTATTAGAACTCTTAATTTAGAATTCTAAACATTTTTAATTTAGAGTTCTAAAATATATATATAATATATATTTTTTTTTGTATAGAATTAATGTTTGAGCATTTAAGTTTTAATTTCACCATCATTATCATTAGATTTGACTTTTCTATAGAATTGGACCAGTTTTCATAATTGTTGCAGTTGGACAACGGTTGCTTTTGAGATATGTTCTTTCTCATTATTCAATCAATCCAACCTTCTCTTTCTCGAAGAAAAATGAGTCTTTTTAGAGATTTCTATAACTTTTAAAGTGATTCATATCATTTATTGTTAAGTTTTTATTCTTGACAATTTCGTTTGACAAAACTCTTTTCAGTTGTACTTGTAAACTGGCATTTTGACTTACTACGCACATAGCTAGTAGAGTGAAGTTGGTTGCAGTTGTTTCAGTATATCCTTGGCTTGCTAAGCACATAGCTAGTAGAGCAAAGTGAAATTGTGGTTGTTTCGTTGTAACTGAAAATATCATGGGCTTGATTGGTTACGGTTCGGGGGGCTGAGTTACTCCATTGATTGATTGTATACATGTTGGGGGGTTGTAAATTTATATTTTTACAAAGTTATGCTTGTATGGTTATGATAGTAGTGGAAACGAACCAAAATGTCTTTTGTCTTTTGGAAAGTGAAAGGAGAACGAATGTTTTGAAAATAAACATGTTTGAAAAGGTACATCTGTGTATGTATAGGAAGGGAAGAGAGTATCGGGCTTAGTGAGATTATTTCCTAAGTAATTGTTAATCTTATAAAAGATTGGGAACGGGGATTAATGAAAGGAAAAAGGGGAAGTCAAATCATTTGTAACGTTGAGTGAAATGGTTGTTTTCGAGAAAAGTTCATACATATATATATTTTGTATAAACTGTCACATTACTATTCTAGTATGAGAATGAGTGTTCATGATCATAGCTATCTGTAAGTTGTTATTGTTAAGGATCATGTTGAGTTCCCTACTGGACTATATGTTCATCCCACGTTGTTGAATCTTTTTCAGGTGTTAAGCAGGTTGAGCTGCAAGATTTGGATCTACTTATTTATTGGCCACGGGGCCTCTTATAACAGCGCCCGCGTGGGACCTCGCTACTACAGTTCGGACTCTTCCTTTTTGTTTGTTGCGGTTCTAAATCTGAACCAAAGAGTCCAACTCTGGCAAATCGTTTTGAAGAAAAACAGATTTTGAAAAGAAGTGCCAAACATGGACTGCTTTGCCAAATACAGAGTCGCCACCTAAATATTTTTTATGGGGAAATTTAGGAAACCCTGACTCGGTGCCAAAGGCCACGTGTCCGTCATCACCAAAGTTGTCTTGGCTCGGGAGCTTGGGTACGATTGGGGAAGGTTAGCTATGAGCACCCCCTTTCGCCCGGTCCGAAGACCGGCCTCTACTAACCATGATATCCGATTTTGAAAACGTTATGTGTTCTTATTCCGATTAATTAGCCTAGAATTACTATGTTATGCGCACAGCAAACAAGTATAGACTAGGTTGTCTAATTTGGAAGTAAACATTGCATATCCGTTGGTTTTGAAAACGCTTTGGATTTTGCTACTCGCAAGTAGGCTAAAATGCGGATTTCAATGAATTATCCCAACTCAAGCAATCCAACCTTCACCCACAGGCATTCAAGCAGTTTATCTCATATAAGCACTTAGCCACATGGCAAGCATACTGTCATGTTAACATTCACACGCATGCGAGATGCTAAAGCATGAATACTTACATTGTACTCCGTGCCAAAACAATAAATTAGTTAGCAAACATGCATGTCCCTAGTTCATGTTAAGTGGCTAATGCAACACAGGCAAGGATGCAATTTAGAGTAGGCTCGGCTAACCCTAAAATAGCATGTGAAATGCGATCACTCGATACACGTATTCAATTTGTAATTGAAAATACAATGCAGTTTGTATGATGTACCGAGCCCGGTGCATGTAAACAGATGCATGAATGCACGCATGCATAGCATAAAGGATGCTAAAATAAACGTGCCTTAATCTACCATCATAAGCAGGTAAATAAAAGGGAAGAAAGACGTGGGATTGGAAAACATACACACCACTCACACACGCTTATTACAAATTTGCCCTCACTCGGAGGGACCAAAAGAATATACAAATTAATTAACTACGCAAGCTAATTAAATATTATAGACCCATTAAATTAATTAACAAATTAACCAATGCTAAGAAAAACAGTAAACCGCCTCGGGGAGAGGGCTCAATGCATGCGCGCTCGGATTCCGCTCGGAATTGCACTGCCATGCCTAGCCTACCTCTGTTTTCCCTGCTTTTCTTCTCTGAAGACTGCTAAAGTCTTAAGGATGCCTCCCTGGACATTGGAGATCACCACCGGCTGAACAGAATAGCCACCGGCTGCTATGTGTGGCCACCGGCACGAAATTCATCCATCGGCTGTTGATTTACTGCCGGTCGGCACTGAATACTGCCGGTCGGCAAAGAATGCCTGCAGAACCTGCAACTCACAGCAGCAGAGGGCAACACTTGCATGGCAATACAATTCAAGCCATGTATGCACCAAACACATTCCTTATCATGTTTGTGACTCAAAGGAGGATGTGCCTCGATTCTCGGGCCACCAATCACACATTTCCATGCATGATGGCCCAAAGAATCAAGTGTACAATTTTCATGTCAAATGAAATGCAAACCAAACAATCAAAGAGCCCAATCCCTATCACCAAATAAAGGGACAAGGCATGCATGTCTAAGTGTGTAATCCTAAGCATGTCAACTAGTATGCAACATGGGATGTAAGCAAGAATGCTAGTATGCAAACACACATACAAGGCAAGCATGTAAACCAAGCAAAGGAGTGGGCTTAAACATGACTTAGGCAACTCCAATTAGGCCTAAAACCAGTGGCGAAAACCAAGGAAATGGAGGTCAAAATGCAAACACACATGCAAGCACTCATGGTCCAATACTTAAAGCATAATGAGACAACTTTTAAACACATTTAAAAGGGCACAACAATGGACAATTAGCATGCAATATAAGCTCTGAAATCATGCTATAGAAGGTACTAAACCAACTCAGAATAGCCAAACAAAGCATGCAAATGGTTCAAGACTTAAGGCTAACAAGCCAAATATGCAAAGGGGGGATACAATGCATGCTAGGGTCGGCTCAAACAACCTAAGGCAGACCTAAAGCATGGCAAAATAAGCACATAAGCTTCACAAGACCAAGCCTAAAACATGCTAGAATAAAGGCACACAACCTAAGGCATGTTAAAGGATCACAAGGCATTACATGGCAACTATGCTAAGCATGCATGGAGTACCAAAACCAACACACAACATGATTACATTATGGCATAATAAGCAAGAAATGCAGCCTAGACATGCTCAACACATACTCAAACATGAGGCTCCTTAAGGAAGCAAAATAGGTCCTTTTCAAGGACATTAAGGAGAGGGGGTGGCCCTCCCCTTTTAGAGACTTCAAGGCACCATCTCTACCACTGAAATCCCTCAAGATTTCAGTGGTGAAGAGGCCCAAGCACCAAAGTCTTGAAACTTGCACAAAATGGCACAAAACAAGGGCCTTACAAGGCCTAAGAGGGGTCAAACTTCCCCAAAGCACAAAACACTCTTAATAAACTATCAAGAGGGCCTAAAAACAGAACTTTTCTATGTTATACACTAAGCACAAAAACAGCTCTAAGATAGGTAGAAATAGGATGCAAAAATGGGGAATAAAAGACAAGTTTCTCACCCTTGTTGACCTTCTTCACAAGTGTTGATGTTGTTGCTTCCTTGGGCTCAAATCTAGCCAAGAACACCAAGAACAACCTCTTGGAACCTCAGTAGCCAAAGAAAGGTGAAACACTAGGTGTTGATGTGCAATAGTAAGACACAAACAGCTAGTCACACCAACAATAGAGAAATATAGATATAGGATATGTATCAAACCTAAACCTAAAACCAGAGCTCCCTCTGAGTTGTTTTCTCTCCAAAAAAGCCAACCCTAAAAGCCAAGGGGGAGGCCTCCTCTTATAGAGGAGGCAATCTTATAAGCTTAGTCACTAAGCAAACAAGAAGTGCATCCCTCCATACACGTGTATGGAGGGGAAGTCAAAGCCATACAGCTGTCTGAAAATATCTCTAAAAGCAGCTGAACAGTAGTCGGCCGGCCAAAAATGTCATTTTGACAAAAATGACTGCCGGTGGCAACAAAAACCAGCCGGTGGCCTCTAGCCACTGCCGGTGGTGTGTGGGGATGCCTCACAAGGCATTCCCTGCCCCTCCAAGGCAAAACACAGGTGTTTGGTGCAAAACCAGACACAAAACAGTCAAGTTCGGAGATCCTGAGGTAAGGCGCGTAGCCGAGAACTCCGGGAACTCCAAACAAACACAAACATGGATAATCACCGAGTGTTCAAGCGGTGACGTCCAAGCCTTGAGGGCGGTCAAAAATGGGGTGTCTACAGTTGCCCCTCTTTGACAGAACTCGGAAGTCATAACCATGACGGGAGTGAATGTCAAAGCCCAGAGACGACCCATTTTTGACAAGGCCGAAGACTTAGACAAACATGCAAGACAAACAAGGTATGCGCCCGAAGGCAGGGGCAAAATGCGAGACAATGCAAGAAGCTGAGCATAACTTATGATCATGCAAAGAAAGCTGTAACGAAGCACACATGCAACAGTTATAAGCTAGCATACACCAGACTACACTACAATGCAGAAAGGATGTAAGAGAATTATGCAATTCTCAATACGTCTCACTCGGAGGATACAATACCTGTGCGGCTCGTCCGGTTGCACTGGCCTCAAATGAACCGTACATACAATATCGTGCCTGAAAAGAAAACAAACTTAACAGGTACAATGTCGTTAGCAATATGCATGTCATGCAATCGAAAGTGCGTGACAACGCAAGAAATGTATATGGCAAGATAGTAGGGTTGAACACATGTGAGTAAAGCAATGCACGCATGCACGCAATGTGTATGTAAAGGGACTTGAACACATGTGAGTAAAGCAATGCACACGTGCACGCAATGTGTATAAAAAGGAACTTGAACACATGTAAGTAAAGCAATGCACACGTGCACGCAATGTGTATAGAGGAACTTGAACACATATAAGTAAAGCAATGCACACGTGCACGCAATGTGTATAAAAAGGGACTTGAACACATATAAGTAAAGCAATGCACACGTGCACGCAATGTGTATATAAAGGAACTTGAACACATATAAGTAAAGCAATGCACACGTGCACGCAATGTGTATAAAGGAACTTGAACACATATAAGTAAAGCAATGCACACGTGCACGCAATGTGTATAAAAAGGAACTTGAACACATATAAGTAAAGCAATGCACACGTGCACGCAATGTGTATAAAAAGGAACTTGAACACATATAAGTAAAGCAATGCACACGTGCACGCAATGTGTATAAAGGAACTTGAACACATATAAGTAAAGCAATGCACACGTGCACGCAATGTGTATAAAAAGGAACTATGTAAGACAATGCAAATGAGGCACGCATGCTGATGCAAATGAGGAGGCACACGTGCCGATGAAAATGGGGCACACGTGCCGAATGAGAATGCGGCACACGTGCCTATGTAGACGTGACACACATGCCGATGTAATGTGAGGCACACGTGCCTATGAAAACGTGGCACACATGCCAATGTAATGTGAGGCACACGTGCCTATGAAAACGTGGCACACGTGCCGATGTAATGTGAGGAGGCACACGTGCCTATGGGAATGAGGCACACGTGCCGATACAAACGAGGCATACGTGCCAATGCAAGCGAGGCACACGTGCCTGTGAAAATGTGGCACACGTGTCGATGCAAGTGAGGAGGCACACGTGCCTATGGAAATGGGGCACACGTGCCGATACAAACGAGGCACACGTGCCAATGCAAGTGGGGAGGCACACGTGCCGAATGAGAATGAGGCACACGTGCCGATACAAACGAGGCACACGTGCCAATGCAAGTGGGGAGGCACACGTGCCGAATGAGAATGAGGCACACGTGCCGATACAAACGAGGCACACGTGCCAATGCAAGTGGTAAACGATGCAAGTGTGACATGCATGCCATATGGAATGGAAAATGATGTAAACGATGCTTAATGAAATAAATGAGATACGCATGCCTCATAAGAATGTAAAATGATATAAGTGTGACACACATGCCACACGGAATGTAAAACGACGCAAGTGTGACACGCATGCCACACGAAATGTAAAATGATGCAAGTGTGACACGCATGCCACACGAAATGAACTCAAGTGCGCGACAACGCACGTGTTTGTTTTTTTTTGAAATGCATGATAATGCAAAATAAAGAAATGCACGACAACACAAATGATGTGCGAGGCGACGTATGTATTGAGGTGCATGACAATGCATGACAATGCTTGTAATAAAATGCATGACAATGCATGAGGGATGCGCATGATGGCGTGACGCAACGCAACGCAACGGACAACATGGTGAATGCATGCAACGCACACAGGGCAACTTTTGAATCTTGTAAAAGGCAAAAGGATACAAAAGGATACAACCCTTGCACGAATTTGAGTGCTACTCACAGCAGACGTGGTTCGAGGTCAAAACGGAGGCCGGTTGAGCGTCGGAGATACACTTTCTTGCACTTTCTTGAGCTATGAAGACCCAAAACAACTCATATTGCCTAAACAAGGCTGTGGGAACACCACCGGCTGGGCTGGGGGGCCACCGGCTACCTACCGGCTGAAATAAATTCCATCGGCACAATATTCTGCCGACCGGCACAAAATGTTGCCGACCGGCAAAAAGTTGCTGAGTCGGGGCAGATTCGACTTTTCACCCCGGGTCTTTTAAAATAGGGTTTCTAAACCCTATTTCCTCACTTCTCTTCCGCCGAAAATCATCTCTCTCTCTCTAGAGCTTTTTTCTCTCCTCGTTTTCTCATTTCTTTGTGTTTTCGCGCCTTTTCCGACGTTCGATTCGCGAAGTTCATCGCGTTTTGGACATTTTCGACCGATTGAAATTTCATTTTGGCGCTCCCTTTGCCATTTCCGCCTTTTTGGGACTTGTTCCCCTCAATTTCCTCTTCATTTCCATACATTTTTCCATCCCGACCTTTCCGGCCATTTTCCACCCTCTCGGGGGTTGACTTTTCAGTTGACTCTTCGTATTCCGACCCGATTTCCATTCCTCGACCATTTTCCCATCATTCTCGATATGGCCGATGATATTCCACGCGGTGGGACTCCCTCGGATCACGAGATGGATCCCGAGGTTGAGCTCCTCCCGTTGAGCGAGCGCCCGTTCGACCCGGCGACCTACCGGCCGGCGATTCACGTTCTACCACCCGACGGACTACGCCAGTTCAGGAGCTTCGACATGGCATTGGACCCCGAGCTACTGCTTCGCGAGCCTACCTCTCACCTATCCTCCGGTGCTTCCGAGGTAACTTTCTTTTTCTGCTTTATTTTTCTGCACTGTAGAACCTTTAACTATCTAGCTCAGATACTCTGACACACTGTGTATTGTAGTCGATTACAAACGCGTTTGCAACTGATTATCTGTTTAAGACTCACATGCGCACACACTACACTAGCCTTGAACCACTCAAACCACGGCACACACCGTATTTCACTGCAAACACCGACACCTGATACCTGTTTGAATCTGAAAACATGCACGTATGCTACATTTGCATTGAACCACACAAACACGCTGACGCATCACACGTTGTAGTTCACTGTAAGCACACCGGCACCCGGTATCTGTTTGAATCTGATAATCTGCACGTATGCCAAATTTGCACTGAACCACTCAAACACGCTGACGCGTCACACGTTGTAGTTCACTGTAAGCACACCGGCACCCGGTATCTGTTTGAATCTGATAATCTGCGCGTATGCCAAATTTGCACTGAACCACTCAAACACACTGACGCATCACACGTTGTAGTTCACTGTAAGCACACCGGCACCCGGTATCTGTTTGAATCTGATAAACTTGCACGCATGCCACATTTGCACTGAACCACTCAAACACGCTGACGCATCACACGTTGTAGCTCACTGTAAGCACACCGGCACCCGGTATCTGTTTGAATCTGATAAACTTGCACGCATGCCACATTTGCACTAGTTTTGACTGTTTCTTCAAAACTGTACATTTTATATTGTTTCGCAACTATTTGTTTGAAAACAGGGAGATTCCCATACCATCCGCGGGTATGGGAACACTGTTGCTCGCGAGTGGTACGGTGAGCTACCCGACGCAGTTTGCCATATTGTGGACCAGGCCGGCTTTGGCGCCTTCTGCAGGGGACTCTCCAGGCTTACTACCTGCAGGCCTCTCCTCGCCGCTCTGGCAGAGAGGTGGTGCGACACCACCGATTCTTTTCATTTGTCCGCGACCGGGGACATGACGATGACCCCTTACGATTTCTCGATGCTTACAGGCATCGGGGTAGGGGGTGATCCGATCCCCTTTGACATTGATATGGACGAGTGGACCGCGGCCCAGGTCTACTTGCTCGGCGCGGCACCGCCTCTTGCGCGTCCGGGCTTCGTCCGATACTCCTGGTTCGAGGTGCAGTTCAGGGTCCAGCCCCTCCTTGTCGATGCAGCCTCGATGACCCCAGAGGCCGTGGACAGATACGCACGCGGCTTCCTTATGTTCCTGTTCGGGACGACCATCTTCGCCGACCGGGCGAACACAGTGCCTTTCTGTCTTCTCAGCGCACTGGTGGACGTCAGAGACATTTTACATTTCGACTAGGGTGGCGCCGCTCTGGCCACCCTTTATGGATATATGAGCTCAGCCTCCCGCGGCAGCGGACAGTTGCTCGGGGGTTACTGGCGTGCTTGGGAGGTACGTCTATTTTCTGCTTTTCATTTCTGTTCTATATTTTCTGTATTCTGTGCACTGCACACACTGTAGTCTACTTTATACTTGCTGTATACTGTACACACGGCACACATATACTCTGCTTTACACTGACTGTACACTGCTCACACTGTACACTCTGCACAATACACTGCACAACACACGGCTCTGCTATTTCTTGCTTTTATTCTGTATTCTGCTTTATCTGATAAATGCACTGGTATTTGTCTTGCAGTTGTGGGTTTACGCCTACTTTCCCAGGCTTGCTCCTGTACTCGATGCAGAGACCCCTCTGGTCGTCCCCTTTTCGCGTCGCTTTGACGGGAGATGCACCCGGAGGCCGCGGGAGACATTCAGCTTCTTCCGGCGCTACTTCGACACTATCACCCCCGCAGAGGTATGTTTTACTTGCAATTCATTTAAACTTCGTGTTTCCACTGCGTGTTTCCACTGCATGTTTCAATAACAGTAGATAACAAACTGTATTTCAATTTCAGATCACCTGGCAGCCTTGGGCTCCTTTGCCAGCGATGATGCGAGATCGGTTTGCCGGTGCCATTGAGACCTCACGTTACCAGATTCTGCTAGAGGGCCCGGTCTGTCGGGCTTGGTACCTAGGCGAGCACTTCTTGCGTCAGACCCTGGGCTTACCTGAGCAAACAGTCCCGGTGCACCCTCCTGAGCACATGCGGGATACAGAGAGATTCACCGCCGATCAGATGGCAGACTACACCCTTGGCTGGGAGGCGGACCATTTCAGAGGCGAAGGCGATTACTTGGAGTACGTCCGGACCTTTATCATGCGACCTCTGAGCGGCGGCCACCAAGCAGAGAGAGAGAGACCAGCGGCGCTAGCGGCTGGAGCGGGAGTAGGGGTTGGAGGGGGAGCGCCGAGGAGGGCCCGAGTCTGCGGTAGGGGCGGAGTTCAGAGAGGACGAGGGACCGGTTGGCCTGCTCTGCCCACTTTATTGACATACAGAGGGCAGGGTGAGGCGACCTACCAGATCCCCTTCGCTCCCCCACCGGCCGATCATGAGTTAGTTGGTATCCCCGTCTTGCCTCCGGTATGTACTATTGCATTCTGCATCTTGCATTACCACTTCATTTCAGTCCATTTGATATTCCGCAGAATATTGATGTATCTCATATTTTGCAGGCTTCATATGAGTACACCCAGCAGTCATTGGAGATGAATGCCTCCATGATGGGGATGCTGCAGCGGACCTTCGACGTCTTGGCCCTCTACGGTCTTCCGGTATGTTTTGACCACAGTTTCAAACCATACACAGACTGTTTTACATAATTTGCTGCATAACACAACATCTGATAAACTATTCACGGCATCTGATACACTGTACTCATACACTGCATTCTGTACTGCTTCACGGCTCACGGCATTCATACACTGTACTCATACACTGCATTCTGCACTGATAAACTGCATTCATGCATACTATATTCTGTACTGATTCACTGTTCACGGCATTCATACATTGTACTCATACACTGCATTCTATACTGCTAAACTGCTCACAGCATTCACACACTGTACTCATACACTGCATTCTGCACTGATAAACTGCTCATTGCACTCATGCATTTGCCTTTCATGCTTTTTCAGCCTCCCTTCCAGATTCCTCTGGTGAGTGGCACTCCAGTTGGCCCTTCTGTATCTACCCGGGATGGTAGAGCATATCCCCACACCAGAGGGGGACGCACTCATGTCGGGAGCAGCTCGCGGGCTCCGGTTCCAGATGACGAGTCTGAGGCAGAGACAGAGGCGGAGGAGACCGGTGATGGCTCGGACTCGAGCTCAGATGGCGATGCCCCTAGTGGTGCCCCTGTTGATGACGCTCCTGGACCTTCATCCAGGAAGAGGACCAGGACAGATTGACAGCCCCGGAGCCATTTTGACATTTGCTACAGATTTTTACTGTTTTTCTTTTCTTCTTTTTGTACTTTTCTCTTTTTGGTAGTTGGTAGCTTGTACTGCAGCAGGCAGATTTTGTTTCCTTCGAAACTATGTACTTGAAAAGATAATATGAAATGAAACAAACTTTTTGTCTGAAAAAGTGTTATATCTGTGTATTTCATACTTTGCACTGTATTGTCTCATATTACACCTCAAATGTAAATGATATTGATCTGCCACCTGAAATTTGAACACTTGCACTGCATTAATCAGATAACCAACCAACTAACAGCAAACAACTCATACAAACCAACTATTCAAACTGAATACACAGCCCGTACTCTACTGGGGATTGATCTGCTGGGGATTGATATGTACACAGCCCATAACACAACATTCGATTCATTCTGCACACGGCAAATCCTGAACAAACGGCCCAATCTAACAAGACGGACTACAAAGGCTGAAACCGATCAAAATTGAAGCATACTCCAATGCCCCAAATTTTCCCTTTTCTTCTTTTACTTCGCATAGATGTGAAGGATGGCACAGCATTCTGAGCACAGGCGATTTTTTTGAAATAAGGAAGGGTTTTCAACCGGGGTGTCGAGCCTACCACAAAACACAGCGAGACAGACTCAAAACAAAGAAACAAAAGGCACACGACCTGAACACAACGAGACACACTCGGAAAAGACTCAAAGCCAAGAATCGAGACCGACAGATCCAAAGACACGACACACGGACATGTTTACGAAAAGACCTCAAATCTCGAGGAGCCAATTCCCCCGGGTATTATGTCCCACCTTTTCTGATTTGTGATACTCACATCACTCGGCCCTCAGGCTCGGTTTTTCTCTCAAAAACCCTTTTCTCACTTTTCCTCTCAACTTACACCTCTCTATTCTTTATTCTCTCATTTTTCATCCCTCCCCAGGGTGGTTAATGGATGAACAGGAGGTCATGGGTTCACGCCCAACACTGCTAACTCGCGGCTATTTCCTCTGACGACGTTCAGTCGATGCTCCGGATGGGGAAAGCTTCTTTCGGCGAATAGGATGCCTTTCTGGCAAGTACATTGATGGCAGGGGAGAGACAGAAGACCTGACCCAACTGTGCCCCTAGTTCGTCATTTTGACCATTTTTTGTTTTGTAAAATAGTTTTGATCAAAAGTGAGAGTTGGATTAACACACTTATTCGATTTTTGATTTGAAAATCATGCAAGTCAGGCTGTGAGCACTGAAAATTTTCCTTTTTTTGGGTCCAAACATGGTCCAATTTTGAAAAATGAAATAGTTTTCGAGAAGATAGTCAACTTCAGTAAAAATTTTCAAAAACTATTTTTGCAAACAATCAACGCTTAACGAGCGCGGAACTTACCCTCGAGACGTGCAACCTCGGATCGGGGACGATGGAAAATTGCCCCTGGCTTGAAGGGGGGGTAAGGCAACGGAAAGTTGCCCCTGGTTTGGACGGCAACTCAGGGCAACTTATGGCAATGCATGGCAACGGAAAGTTGCCCCTAGTTTGGATGATGCCGCGGCATGCTGTAAGCCAATCCTTGTTGATGACAATCGAACCCTCGGCCACGGAGGAGACGAAGTCGGTTTGAATCAACATATGGACGCAGTCACCTGGAAGGTGTTGGTGGTTGGGCTTCAAGAGGAAGTTAATCACGTAGTTCCAGGTTACTGCAATCGAGACATTAGATTCGGAGGAAGCACAAATGATCAAAACCATGACATGGACTGAGATGCTATGGAAGCGTTGGGGGCTGGACTTCAGGATGAAGTTGCCTACGTATCCCAAACATGGGAATCAAGCCTTACATAGTTCCGGTTAAGGTACACTCGGGTATTTTAACCTTCACTTTTTAGGCTTTAACTTTTGCCAAGGTGCCCAATGCGGGTTTTCAACCTTGCGAGCTATGTTTTTCTTCTTCTTTTTTTCTTTTCTTTTGCCATTCTTATTATTATTTTTTTTTCCTTTTTTCTTCTCCTTTTTTTTTTTTGCTTTTTCATCTTTTTGCATTTGCTCTTTTTTTTTTGTGTGTTCTTTTTTTTTTTTTTCTTTTGCTCTAACTTTTGCCTAGGTCGCCCTTCCGGGTTTTCGGCCCAGCGAGCCTCTCAAAGGGTAAAAAGTGTAGCAAGCCCATGCCAAATGGTTTTGAGATTGAAGCCTCTCTGTATCTAGGAGAACGGCTATTGTGTTGATTTGCAGAAAAGTCCATCACGGCTACTTCACGAACCTTGCCTGGTGGGATCTGATTTTCTTGATCTGACTTTGGTGCCTCTTGTTCGAGGGCTGCTTCAAATCTGGCCACACAGGCGTTTCATGGCATTTGGTGTTTTGAACGGATTCCAGGTTTGGACAGATAAGTTGAATCTTGAGGCTGAGAGCGATCCTAGGCTGCACAATCTCAAGAGCGATTCCACACAAGTCTTCACAAGACCGCGCAAGACATTTCATTTTTGAAAGTTTTTAAGAAAGCGACACATCGCTCACGCTGAAGATAGTGTGGAACCGGCCTGGATCAAGCTAGGGTCCTTCTCAGTACTCACGCCGACAAGCATGATTTCAATCATTAAAAGCTTAGCATACCTCTCTTTCTCTCAAAAATGATCGAAGTTTCGCAAAACCCGAGGAATTACTTCCTCTTCGTTTTTATCACCACAGTGTTCGAAAAGGGTTTTTATGAAAAGCTTAGGTCAATACAATGAGCTTTGAGGCACAAGAGAGTAGGCGAAATGTACTGTCGTTCCATTCTCATCCTTTGGCACAACTAGCTGAAGCAACAACAAGTACGAAAATGTGATAGCCACAGCTGTTTCATTCAGACTTGTTGGTATAACTGGCCCCTCGACCAAGACAGACTTAAAAAGTGAAAACAACTAGTTACAAGACAAAACGGTGTTTGAGGCAACAACCTCGAAATCACCTGGTATACTATACAAGAGGGCCTGACTCATTACAACAAGACAGACCCTGTAAGCAAAAAGGACTGACTCAATACAGAGAGATAGACTCAAAACAAAACAAAAGACTGACTCGACACCCAAGTCAGAATTTACAAAATTGGCATTGGCAGATGCTCAAAAATGCGTGCCTAACGCCACATCCAAAAATGCACCAGGTACTGCCCGCAGGCGGTTCACCTTCTGATTACATACTCGCAGTATCTGTGTCCTCAAAATCCAAGAACTCTGTAGTGACTGACTTGGCTGAGGTGGGGGGGAGGATAACCTCGTTGTCAATCAAATCTTGCACCTCATGACGGAGGCGGAACAATTGTTGGTAGCATGACCAGTCTGCTGGTGGTACGCACAGTACTGAGCAGGGTCATGAGTAGCAGGGAGATTTTTCAGGAGAGGCCGAGGCTCCAGGGGTGTAAGGTGCCCCTTTTTAGCCAAAATCAAAAGTGCCCTAGACAAAGGCATGTAGAGAGGATGGAAGACTCGGCGCCCTCGAGGTAGGTACTTTGGAGCCTGAGCACTCTTGCTAGATGCACTAGCGAACGAATCGGCGGGTGCAGCTTTGGATTTATGATCCTTCCCGGATACAAGGTTAGGAGTGGAAAGAACTGTTTTGGTATGACGGGGCCTATCCCGGTTCTCTGATTGACTGGAATTGCCCTCAGGCGGAGTGGGGAAAACGTCCTCCACAGCTTTCGACACAACTGCAGATATCTGTTGCTTGTTCATCCCCCTGGCTTTCAAAGCCTCTACTGCCCACAGCAGTTGCTCGATAGGGTCGGCCTCT
Organism: Camellia granthamiana; assembly: GCA_036172215.1. Classification (NCBI taxonomy): domain Eukaryota; kingdom Viridiplantae; phylum Streptophyta; class Magnoliopsida; order Ericales; family Theaceae; genus Camellia; species Camellia granthamiana. The sequence continues at coordinate 9,106,380 of CM069905.1, forward strand.
GCCTTCATCTTGCCTTTGTCTCTGGCCTCAGCCTGATCTAGAATTTGGTTTGATGCGTCGTTGCCATAGCTGGAGGTCATCTCCGGTTGGTTGAGTTCAATTACTATCCGTCCCAATAGAGGGGGCTCTTGGGGTACAAAGCCTTCGGCATATGGTGCGGCTAGTGGCGAGGCGGACATCCCATAGGCGAGATCCGCCACGGATCTTTGAAGATCACCTATCATGCCCATTAGTTCAAATGTAGTAGGCTCGCGAGCCTTATATAGTTGAGGGATCCAAACTGGGTGGGCGGTAGGCAACCTGGGTGGATGCGGCAGATCAATATTAGCCTCACCTTGCGGGGTGATCCCTTGACTTAACGCGGCCGTCATGACCACGATCTCTTCTGAATTCTGCGTCATGCTCAGTCCTGCCTCAGCAAGGAGAAGACACTAGCTGTTCTGGATTAATCTTTCTGAATCTTTGAACTGAAACGGAAAACAAGCAGCATTTCAGCCCCAAACAGATATAACACGGGTGTAGCCGAACAACTGCACTCTACTACTGATCACTGTTCCCCAGAATCACTGTTCAAAACTGAACTGATACCCGCAGATATAACTGATCCTCAACACTGATACTGGTGCCCTCAGGCCGGATAACCAAACTCGCAAACTGACATGTGTGTTCCTGTAGAGATACACTCTAAAAGCACATAGCAAGCAAATGAGAGCCAATACACCCCTATGTTGGGTAGGGTTTCCCTGTCCTATTTCGTCAGGAGCTAGGGTTTCACTATGTACACAGCAGTTTCAAACAACCTATAAACGGGTAAGCAACCTGTCCTAGTTTGGAATGGTCACTATGGATCCGAATATGCACTAGGTCGAATGGTCAAAAAGGGTGCCCCGGTAAAACTGGGGTTTGTGTTCCCATGCTGTCAGAGCCCACAACCGGTCAGCCTTATGGACATGCCTTGACAAGACAAGCCTCCGGCAAACCGTTTAGGAATGGCAGATGGCCAACACGGTGTCCTAGGCGCACCAATGCACATGCAATGCAAAGAGACACATAAATGAAATCAAAACAGGATATCACGAGTTCGAGTCAAGCTCTCTAAACTCCCCAGCAGAGTCGCCAGAAATTGTAACAGCGCCCGCGTGGGACCTCGCTACTACAGTTCGGACTCTTCCTTTTTGTTTGTTGCGGTTCTAAATCTGAACCAAAGAGTCCAACTCTGGCAAATCGTTTTGAAGAAAAACAGATTTTGAAAAGAAGTGCCAAACATGGACTGCTTTGCCAGATACAGAGTCGCCACCTAAATATTTTTTATGGGGAAATTTAGGAAACCCTGACTCGGTGCCAAAGGCCACGTGTCCGTCATCACCAAAGTTGTCTTGGCTCGGGAGCTTGGGTACGATTGGGAAAGGTTAGCTATGAGCACCCCCTTTCGCCCGGTCCGAAGACCGGCATCTACTAACCGTGATATCCGATTTTGAAAACGTTATGTGTTCTTATTCCGATTAATTAGCCTAGAATTACTATGTTATGCGCACAGCAAACAAGTATAGACTAGGTTGCCTAATTTGGAAGTAAACATTGCATATCCGTTGGTTTTGAAAACGCTTTGGATTTTGCTACTCGCAAGTAGGCTAAAATGCGGATTTCAATGAATTATCCCAACTCAAGCAATCCAACCTTCACTCACAGGCATTCAAGCAGTTTATCTCATATAAGCACTTAGCCGCATGGCAAGCATACTGTCATGTTAACATTCACACGCATGCGAGATGCTAAAGCATGAATACTTACATTGTACTTCGTGCCAAAACAATAAACTAGTTAGCAAACATGCATGTCCCTAGTTCATGTTAAGTGGCTAATGCAACACAAGCAAGGATGCAATTTAGAGTAGGCTCGGCTAACCCTAAAATGGCATGTGAAATGCGATCACTCGATACACGTATTCAATTTGTAATTGAAAATACAATGCAGTTTGTATGATGTACCGAGCCCGGTGCATGTAAACAGATGCATGAATGCATGCATGCATAGCATAAAGGATGCTAAAATAAACGTACCTTAATCTACCATCATAAGCAGGTAAATAAAAGGGAAGAAAGACGTGGGATTGGAAGACATACACACCACTCACACACGCTTATTACAAATTTGCCCTCACTCGGAGAGACCAAAAGAATATACAAATTAATTAACTACGCAAGCTAATTAAATATTACAGACCCATTAAATTAATTAACAAATTAACCAATGCTAAGAAAAACAGTAAACCGCCTCGGGGAGAGGGCTCAATGCATGCGCGCTCGGATTCCGCTCGGAATTGCACTGCCATGCCTAGCCTGCCTCTGTTTTCCCTGCTTTTCTTCTCTGAAGACTGCTAAAGTCTTAAGGATGCCTCCCTGGACATTGGAGATCACCACCGGCTGCTATGTGTGGCCACCGGCACGAAATTCATCCATCGGCTGTTGATTTACTGCCGGTCGCCACTGAATACTGCCGGTCGGCAAAGAATGCCTGCAGAACCTGCAACTCACAGCAGCAGAGGGCAACACTTGCATGGCAATACAATTCAAGCCATGTATGCACCAAACACATTCCTTATCATGTTTGTGACTCAAAGGAGGATGTGTCTCGATTCTCGGGCCACCAATCACACATTTCCATGCATGATGGCCCAAAGAATCAAGTGTACAATTTTCATGTCAAATGAAATGCAAACCAAACAATCAAAGAGCCCAATCCCTATCACCAAATAAAGGGACAAGGCATGCATGTCTAAGTGTGCAATCCTAAGCATGTCAACTAGTATGCAACATGGGATGCAAGCAAGAATGCTAGTATGCAAACACACATACAAGGCAAGCATGTAAACCAAACAAAGGAGTGGGCTTAAACATGACTTAGGCAACTCCAATTAGGCCTAAAACCAGTGGCCAAAACCAAGGAAATGGAGGTCAAAATGCAAACACACATGCAAGCACTCATGGTCCAATACTTAAAGCATAATGAGACAACTTTTAAACACATTTAAAAGGGCACAACAATGGACAATTAGCATGCAATATAAGCTCTGAAATCATGCTATAGAAGGTACTAAACCAACTCAGAATAGACCAAACAAAGCATGCAAATGGTTCAAGACTTAAGGCTAACAAGCCAAATATGCAAAGGGGGGATACAATGCATGCTAGGGTCGGCTCAAACAACCTAAGGCAGACCTAAAGCATGGCAAAATAAGCACATAAGCTTCACAAGACCAAGCCTAAAACATGCTAGAATAAAGGCACACAACCTAAGGCATGTTAAAGGATCACAAGGCATTACATGGCAACTATGCTAAGCATGCCTGGAGTACCAAAACCAACACACAACATGATTACATTATGGCATAATAAGCAAGAAATGCAGCCTAGACATGCTCAACACACACTCAAACATGAGGCTCCTTAAGGAAGCAAAATAGGTCCTTTTCAAGGACATTAAGGAGAGGGGGTGGCCCTCCCCTTTTAGAGACTTCAAGGCACCATCTCTACCACTAAAATCCCTCAAGATTTCAGTGGTGAAGAGGCCCAAAAACCAAAGTCTTGAAACTTGCACAAAATGGCACAAAACAAGGGCCTTACAAGGCCTAAGAGGGGTCAAACTTCCCCAAAGCACAAAACACTCTTAATAAACTATCAAGAGGGCCTAAAAACAGAACTTTTCTATGTTATACACTAAGCACAAAAACAGCTCTAAGATAGGTAGAAATAGGATGCAAAAATGGGGAATAAAAGACAAGTTTCTCACCCTTGTTGACCTTCTTCACAAGTGTTGATGTTGTTTCTTCCTTGGGCTCAAATCTAGCCAAGAACACCAAGAACAACCTCTTGGAACCTCAGTAGCCAAAGAAAGGTGAAACACTAGGTGTTGATGTGCAATAGTAAGACACAAACACCTAGTCACACCAACAAGAGAGAAATATAGATATAGGATATGTATCAAACCTAAACCTAAAACCAGAGCTCCCTCTGAGTTGTTTTCTCTCCAAAAAAGCCAACCCTAAAAGCCAAGGGGGAGGCCTCCTCTTATAGAGGAGGCAATCTTATAAGCTTAGTCACTAAGCAAACAAGAAGTGCATCCCTACATACACGTGTATGGAGGGAAAGTCAAAGCCATACAGCTGTCTGAAAATATCTCCAAAAGCAGCTGAACAGTAGTCGGCCGGCCAAAAATGTCATTTTGACAAAAATGACTGCCGGCCGGCAACAAAGAGTGCCGGCCGGCAATATACATTGCCGGTGGCAACAAAAACCAGCAGGTGGCCTCTAGCCACTGCCGGTGGTGTGTGGGGATGCCTCACAAGGCATTCCCTGCCCCTCCAAGGCAAAACACAGGTGTTTGGTGCAAAACCAGACACAAAACAGTCAAGTTCGGAGATCCTGAGGCAAGCCGCGTATCCGAGAACTCCGGGAACTCCAAACAAACACAAACATGGATAATCACCGAGTGTTCAAGCGGTGACATCCAAGCCTTGAGGGCGGTCAAAAATGGGGTGTCTACACCTCTGTTATGTTGGCGGAATGCCATTGTTGTGAAAGGGTTACACCCTTCTCCTTGTACCTTAAGTGATGTAAGCCCAAAGGCAATTTGTTAAAGTATGTTCATGTAATATTTACTTTGCATACGAATGAGAGTATTGTTAATCACTTCTACGGATTGAATGTATGAGTTTATTTCCGCATGTTATCCCTGAAATTGAATTAAGTTAATGAATTTGGTAATGACTTCGAGTAATAAAAAGTGGGGCATGACAACTTGGTATCAGAGCTACCGGGTTTGAATACCTTGAGCTCGTGGGAAGTGGTTCTTACCACAGTGGGTTTACTACGTGTAGTGAGGACGTTGCATATAGTTAACATGAAAGTTAGGACTTATGTGTTGCATTTATGTGAGCATGGGATTCAGCCTCTTGGATAGTATTCATAGCCGGTGAACTTGCTTTGAGGTCCTTTTGGGAACACGCCTGATCAACGTGGTTTCTGATAGGAATTCCTTGAGAGTTCCGGGATGAGTGGCTATCTTTGTAGACCTGATTCGATTATGTGTTTACATGTTTAGATGATTATATGCAGTAGAGATGTAAATTTTGCGACTAAGTATGTCTTGTGACTAAATAGTAGTGGTAAGTGTGTGCCTCGGAGAAGGCTATGGTGTTATGCACTAAGTGTAATTTACTTTGTGCTTTATAGGATGTCTACAAGAGGGAGTAGAGGACGGTTGAGTAGTAGGAGTGCCGGGAGGGGCACAGCAGTTCCTTTAGTACCTGCCGTTGCAGCATCGGCTGTCGGCAAGGATGTCGCACCTGAGATTGTGAGAGCAGTACAGGACGCCCTAGCTCGCACTGAGGGCGGCAGCGGCCATGCTCTCAAACTTACTAAGGAGTTCTTTCGCTCCAGTCCGCCAGAGTTTGTGGAGGAGGCTAAACCGTTGGACGCAGAGAGTTGGTTAGGGTAGATTACCAAGACTCTTGATATGCTCAGAGTCGAAGATGAGGAATTGAGGGTTTCTTTGGCGACTTTTCAGTTGAAGAGTGATGCGAGTTACTGGTGGAAGAATGTTAAGAATAGTGTGGGTAGCACGTGGGTTGCTTTTACCGAGGCCTTCTTGGCCAAGTATTTCCCTCCTTCTGCTCGGGAAAGGTTGAGGGATCAGTTTTTGGAGTTGCGTCAGGATGATACTCCTGTGGCACAGTTTGAGATGCGGTTTGCTAGTTTGTCGAGGTTTGCTCCAGAGTTGGTGACAACAGAGGAGCGTCGTTGTTTCGAGTTTGAAAGGCGGTTGTGTTTCGATATCTGGGAGAAGGTAGCTGGATCCTTTTGGAAGGATTGCTATTATTTCGTTGAGGCAACGGCCCATGTGGAGGCCATGATTGCGAGTGATGATGGGGTTAAGGAGGAGACCATTGAGGCAAGTCCTACGGTCCCTAAGCGCTCTCGGCTCAGTAAGGGGTGGAGGCGGAAACATGCTCAGTCGGGGGCTGGTTCCTTTTCTTCGCCAGGGGTTTCGGACACTTCGGTTGGGAGGTCCGGGGAGGTGCAAGTTTCAGACCAGTCTCAGAGTAGGGGGTCTGGTGGTTGTTTCGTTTGTGGCCAGCAGGGCCATGGTAGACGTTTTTTCCCTTTCCGTGTGAATTCTGCAAGTGTTTCAAAACCTAGTCAGACTCAGTCGTACCCGTCCAGTCAGGGACGTTACCGGTACCAGAAACGGGCAGGCCAGGCTTCGGGAGCCTCGCGAGGGGCGACTTATTAGTTAACCCTGTAGTATTACCCTGGAGGGGGACTTTTGTGTTGTTGACCGGTAATGTATTGTATGGATGATTTTGTTGTTGACCGGTGTACTGTTGGATGCTGAGGCACCATGTTTATGTAGCGCTTATGTGTGCATAGTGTAGTTTGTTTAATCCTCAGGTATTGGGGAGTATGTATGGGTTTTAAACTCTTTATCTTATATTGAGAAGTTGTTAATGGGGTCAATGATCCTGAAATTGTTGCTTGCTTGGTACTGTATGATAAGTTAGTTGTGTAACGGCCTGTGTGCCTTATTCACGTTAATGATTATTTGTTGAGAACGGGAATCCGTGGACGAATGTGTTGGATGTGGTGACTTTGAGAGTTGCGTAGAGTTGGCAAGGTTATGTAAGAATGTTTGTAGGGATGTGAGATTTGTATCTTGAGTTAGCGGGAATGGTAACTATTGTTAGTTTGTGTTTTGGGCCTTGCTAGTTAGCGAGTCCGTAGTGACCCTATCGGTTGTATGGGGGTGGTGTTCGTGCTGTGATTGATTTTCAATTGTTGGGTACGGTTTGTGTGTAGAGAAGGAGATGGGGGATGTACTCCGCGGTTTAGGGGAAGATGGGGGATGTACCTCTAAACCGGTTGATGGTTAAGGAAAGATGGGGCATGGACCCAGGGATGCAGCTCATATGCTCTCCCATAGTAGTGAAGATACAGCTCATATGCTTATCTTTGAGAAGTTTAGATACAGCTCATATGCTTGTCTAGAGAAGAGTAGGTATAGCTCATATGCTTATCTTTGAAAATGTGATATAGTTTTTATACTTATCTGCTGATGTGATGATATAGCTAGTATGCTTATCTAATGTGAAGGGAGAAATGTTTTATATGAGTTATTGTCTCATTTAAATTGTTGGCCAGGTTTTGAACCATATTCGTGATTTTAAATTGGTTAAGTAAAGGAGGCGGAATGAAATTGCAAACTATGAATTTCTTATACCTTATGTGTTGATAATGCAGTCGTTATTTCTATTAACTATCATTATAGAAATGTTATGTTCTGTGTTGGTTGTGGTATCACTGTGTGCGTGATGGTTGTTGATAGCGTTATTTTGGAAAGAAATGGAAAACAAAACTTTTCCTAGTACTTGGGTCGCCTAAGGGTGCTGTTGAAAAATTGATTTAATTCAAGGGTTTTGAAGAATTCCAACTGAATGATTTTTGGCAAATAAACAGTGGATGATTATGTGTTTTGGATAACACCGTGCTTGTGAAAAATGTTTACAAAACTTTTGAGTTTCGCATGGAAAATGAAAGATTTATTTTGGAATGTTAATATTGAAAATTTGGCTATCTTTGAGAAATGTCTCTTGAGTAAGAAAATGTTTTCTTATTATTTGCTCGGAAGATTTGCTTTGGTTAGTTTTTGGGAATCTTGTTGTTGAATAGTGGCTTGGCTTGAAGCACTAGTTAGTTGTTGCATTGTTTCGGGGTAAGGTTTGGTTTGTTGAGGCCTTTGTGCCCAAGTGTTGTCTTTTGGAACGTGTTTCCTTAGTGAGTCACTTCCTTGGTAAGAGTGGATTGACGGTTTGTAGTGAGAGCGGTTTCACTCCTAGTACTGGGGGGGTGTTGGTGTTGTGTGATCAGTTGGCCTTGTGTTTTGGCGCATCCTTAATTTCGGGGACGAAATTCCATAAGGGTGGGAGGTTATAGCGACCCCGGTTCTTTCTCTTTTGGTTGTTGTATCCGGATTTAGTTCCGTGGATGCCGGTTGTTGTTTTGAACTTGTTTTTATCCTTCAATTCTTAAAATCTGAGTTGTAGAATGTTTTGGACTTGTTTGTTCCAGGTTGGGTGTGATTGGGAGCAGGTGGTTGCTGCCCAGGTGTTCAGTCCTTCGCTCGAGCGAGCTGTTTGTCGCTCGAGCGAGCTTCTGTTTTGGGTCCTTCACTCGAGCGAGGGTTTGGTCGCTCGAGCGAGGGTGGGTCTTTGTGTCTGGTGGCTCGAGCCAGGGTGGCCTCGCTCGAGCGAGCAATTGCGTCTGGGTAAGACTTGAAAGTTTCATTTCTTGGCTCGAGCGAGCTGGTTCGTTCTTCGCTCGAGCGAGCATTTTGTCGCTCGAGCGAGCTTCTGGATTGTTGGCCGAGCGAGAGTTTTCTGTGTCTGGCCGCTCTAGCGACCAGGTCTTCGCTCGAGCGAGCCTATCGTATTTCAGTAGGCAGCAGCGGGGAAAAAGCTCATTTTTCTCCTTCTTCCATTTTTGAAACCCTAGCAGCCGAGAGCCTCTCTCTCTAAACATATCCTCTCTCTAGATTTCATCTCTTTCTTGTATGAATCCATCTTAGGTCCTTTGTTAAAAAGATAGAGGGTGTTGAGGGCTTCGTTTTAATCGGAACAATAGTGGATTTGGAGCACTTTGATTTCGGGTCATCTTCTCCATTTGGGTTCTCCATTTGAGGTAGGGATTCTCCTTGTTCTTTTTCAATACTCCGTCTATAGATAGACATGTGGTAATTTTTGTATTGCATGAAAACTATATCATGTGGGATTTTGTAGAAACTCATGAGGTTGAACTTTGGGTTAGTTGTTGGATTTGGGATTATTATCATTAGTTGTGTTATGGGACTAATTGGTGTATTAATTAGCATGTTGTTGTTGAAAGGAGAGGAAACCCCAATATCTATTTGATTTAATAACATAATAGAGGGGTTTTGATCTTTGGGTAAATACTTAGGTATTTTGGGTTTTAAATGAAGTCATTGGTGTTTGTTGTAGTTGATTGAGCCTTTTAATCAATATTGTGAAAGAGGGATAAAAACCCTAATTTGGTGATTATAACTTAATGTGTATAATCAATTTGGAATGGCTTGAAAAGAACGTAGTGGATTAAAATGTGTTATGGCTTTATTGTCCATGGAATTGATTTTGTGAAAACAAAAGAAATGAAACCGGTTTTGTGAAAACAAAAGGGTTGAAGTTGGTTTTGTGAAAATAAAAGGAAGTGGAATTGGTTTTATGGAATGGGGAAAAGTACTTTGAATTGAGTATGAATGTTGAATTGTTGTGTATGCATTACACCTATGTGTTCATCTACTTTAACACGTTGTTGGATTCTTGTTAGTTATGTGTATGTAGTACGCATGTTGGATATGCCTTGTGTGCATGGTTGTTGTTGGCGTTATATGCCGCGCTTATAATCAAAGGTACCGTTACCTTCCAGCTAGCGCCTGGAGAACTGTATGCGCTAATAATAAAAGGCACCATACCCTTCCAGCTAGCGCCTGGTAAACTGGCATTTTGACTTACTACGCACATAGCTAGTAGAGTGAAGTTGGTTGCAGTTGTTTCAGTATATCCTTGGCTTGCTAAGCACATAGCTAGTAGAGCAAAGTGAAATTGTGGTTGTTTCGTTGTAACTGAAAATATCATGGGCTTGATTGGTTACGGTTCGGGGGACTGAGTTACTCCATTGATTGATTGTATACATGTTGTGGGGTTGTAAATTTATATTTTTACAAAGTTATGCTTGTATGGTTATGATAGTAGTGGAAACGAACCAAAATGTCTTTTGTCTTTTGGAAAGTGAAAGGAGAACGAATGTTTTGAAAATAAACATGTTTGAAAAGGTACATCTGTGTATGTATAGGAAGGGAAGAGAGTATCGGGCTTAGTGAGATTATTTCCTAAGTAATTGTTAATCTTATAAAAGATTGGGAACGGGGATTAATGAAAGGAAAAAGGGGAAGTCAAATCATTTGTAACGTTGAGTGAAATGGTTGTTTTCGAGAAAAGTTCATACATATATATATTTTTGTATAAACTGTCACATTACTATTCTAGTATGAGAATGAGTGTTCATGATCATAGCTATCTGTAAGTTGTTATTGTTAAGGATCATGTTGAGTTCCCTACTGGACTATATGTTCATCCCACGTTGTTGAATCTTTTTCAGGTGTTAAGCAGGTTGATCTGCAAGATTTGGATCTACTTATTTATTGGCCACGGGGCCTCTGTTATGTTGGCGGAATGCCATTGTTGTGAAAGGGTTACACCCTTCTCCTTGTACCTTAAGTGATGTAAGCCCAAGGGCAATTTGTTAAAGTATGTTCATGTAATATTTACTTTGCATACGAATGAGAGTATTGTTAATCACTTCTACGGATTGAATGTATGAGTTTATTTCCGCATGTTATCCCTGAAATTGAATTAAGTTAATGAATTTGGTAATGACTTCGAGTAATAAAAAGTGGGGCGTGGCAACTTGGTATCAGAGCTACCGAGTTTGAATACCTTGAGCTCGTGGGAAGTGGTTCTTACCACAGTGGGTTTACTACGTGTAGTGAGGACGTTGCATATAGTTAACATGAAAGTTAGGACTTATGTGTTGCATTTATGTGAGCATGGGATTCAGTCTCTTGGATAGTATTCATAGCCGGTGAACTTGCTTTGAGGTCCTTTTGGAAACACGCCTGATCAACGTGGTTTCTGATAGGAATTCCTTGAGAGTTCCGGGATGAGTGGCTATCTTTATAGACTTGATTCGATTATGTGTTTACATGTTTAGATGATTATATGCAGTAGAGATGTAAATTTTGCGACTAAGTATGTCTTGTGACTAAATAGTAGTGGTAAGTGTGTGCCTCGGAGAAGGCTATGGTGTTATGCACTAAGTGTAATTTACTTTGTGCTTTATAGGATGTCTACAAGAGGGAGTAGAGGACGGTTGAGTAGTAGGAGTGCCGGGAGGGGCACAGCAGTTCCTTTAGTACCTGCCGTTACAGCATCGGCTGTCGGCGAGGATGTCGCACGTGAGATTGTGAGAGCAGTGCAGGACGCCCTAGCTCGCACTGAGGGCGGTAGTGGCCATGCTCTCAAACTTACTAAGGAGTTCTTTCGCTCCAGTCCGCCAGAGTTTGTGGGGGAGGCTAAACCGTTGGAGGCAGAGAGTTGGTTAGGGCAGATTACCAAGACTCTTGATATGCTCAGAGTCGAAGATGAGGAATTGAGGGTTTCTTTGGCGACTTTTCAGTTGAAGAGTGATGCGAGTTACTAGTGGAAGAATGTTAAGAATAGTGTGGGTAGCACGTGGGTTGCTTTTACCGAGGCTTTTTTGGCCAAGTATTTCCCTCCTTCTGCTCGGGAAAGGTTGAGGGATCAGTTTTTGGAGTTGCGTCAGGATGATACTCCTGTGGCACAGTTTGAGATGCGGTTTGCTAGTTTGTCGAGGTTTGCTCCAGAGTTGGTGACAACAGAGGAGCGTCGTTGTTTCGAGTTTGAAAGGCGGTTGTGTTTCGATATCCGGGAGAAGGTAGCTGGATCCTTTTGGAAGGATTATTATTATTTAGTTGAGGCAGCGGCCCATGTGGAGGCCATGATTGCGAGTGATGATGGGGTTAAGGAAGAGACCATTGAGGCAAGTCCTACGGTCCCTAAGCGCTCTAGGCTCAATAAGGGGTGGAGGCGGAAACATGCTCAGTCGGAGGCTGGTTCCTTTTCTTCGCCAGGGGTTTCGGACACTTCGGTTGGGAGGTCTGGGGAGGTGCAAGTTTCAGACCAGTCTCAGAGTAGGGGGTCTGGTGGTTGTTTCGTTTGTGGCCAGCAGGGCCATGGTAGACGTTTTTGCCCTTTGCGTGTGAATTCTGCAAGTGTTTCAAAACCTAGTCAAACTCAGTCGTACCCGTCCAGTTGGGGACGTTACCGGTACCAGAAATGGGCAGGCCAGGCTTCGGGAGCCTCGCGAGGGGCGACTTATTAGTTAACCCTGTAGTATTACCCTGGAGGGGGACTTTTGTGTTGTTGACCGGTAATGTATTGTATGGATGATTTTGTTGTTGACCGGTGTACTGTTGGATGCTAAGGCACCATGTTTATGTAGCGCTTGTGTGTGCATAGTGTAGTTTGTTTAATCCTCAGGTATTGGGGAGTATGTATGGGTTTTAAACTCTTTATCTTATATTGAGAAGTTGTTAATGGGGTCAATGATCCTGAAATTGTTGCTTGCTTGGTACTGTATGATGAGTTAGTTGTGTAACGGCCTGTGTGCCTTATTCACGTTATTGATTATTTGTTGAGAACGGGAATTCGTGGACGAATGTGTTGGATGTGGTGACTTTGAGAGTTGCGTAGAGTTGGCAAGGTTATGTGAGAATGTTTGTAGGGATGTGAGATTTGTATCTTGAGTTAGCAGGAATGGTAACTGTTGTTAGTTTGTGTTTTGGGCCTTGCTAGTTAGCGAGTCCGTAGTGACCCTATCGGTTGTATGGGGGTGGTGTTCGTGCTGTGATTGATTTTCAATTGTTGGGTATGGTTTGTGTGTAGAGGAGGAGATGGGGGATGTACTCCGCGGTTTAGGGGAAAATGGGGGATGTACCTCTAAACCGGTTGATGGTTAAGGAAAGATGGGGCATGGACCCAGGGATGCAGCTCATATGCTCTCCCATAGTAGTGAAGATACAGCTCATATGCTTATCTTTGAGAAGTTTAAATACAGCTCATATACTTGTCTAGAGAAGAGTAGGTATAGCTCATATGCTTATCTTTGAAAGTGTGATATAGTTTTTATACTTATCTGCTGATGTGATGATATAGCTAGTATGCTTATCTATTGTGAAGGGAGAAATGTTTTATATGAGTTATTGTCTCATTTAAATTGTTGGCCAGGTTTTGAACCATATTCGTGATTTTAAATTGGTTAAGGAAAGGAGGCGGAATGAAATTGCAAACTATGAATTTCTTATGCCTTATGTGTTGATAATGCAGTCGTTATTTCTATTAACTATCATTATAGAAATGTTATGTTCTATGTTGGTTGTGGTATCACTGTGTGCGTGATGGTTGTTGATAGCGTTATTTTGGAAAGAAATGGAAAACAAAACTTTTCCTAGTACTTGGGTCACCTAAGGGTGCTGTTGAAAAATTGATTTAATTCAAGGGTTTTGAAGAATTCCAACTGAATGATTTTTGGCAAATAAACAGTGGATGATTATGTGTTTTGGATAACACCGTGCTTGTGAAAAATGTTTACAAAACTTTTGAGTTTCGCATGGAAAATGAAAGATTTATTTTGGAATGTTAATATTGAAAATTTGGCTATCTTTGAGAAATGTCTCTTGAGTAAGAAAATGTTTTCTTATTATTTGCTCGGAAGATTTGCTTTGGTTAGTTCTTGGGAATCTTGTTGTTGAATAGTGGCTTGGCTTGAAGCACTAGTTGGTTGTTGCATTGTTTCGGGGTAAGGTTTGGTTTGTTGAGGCCTTTGTGCCCAAGTGTTGTCTTTTGGAACGTGTTTCCTTAGTGAGTCACTTCCTTGGTAAGAGTGGATTGACGGTTTGTAGTGAGAGCGGTTTCACTCCTAGTACTGGGGGGGGTGTTGGTGTTGTGTGATCAGTTGGCCTTGTGTTTTGGCGCATCCTTAATTTCGGGGACGAAATTCCATAAGGGGGGGAGGTTATAGCAACCTCGGTTCTTTCTCCTTTGGTTGTTGTATCCGGATTTAGTTCCGTGGATGCCGGTTGTTGTTTTGAACTTGTTTCTATCCTTCAATTCTTAAAATCTGAGTTGTAGAATGTTTTGGACTTGTTTGTTCCAGGTTGGGTGTGATTGGGAGCAGGTGGTTGCTGCCCAGGTGTTCAGTCCTTCGCTTGAGCGAGCTGTTTGTCGCTCGAGCGAGCTTCTGTTTTGGGTCCTTCGCTCGAGCGAGGGTTTGGTCGCTCGAGCGAGGGTGGGTCTTTGTGTCTGGTGGCTCGAGCCAGGGTGGCCTCGCTCGAGCGAGCGATTGCGTCTGGGTAAGACCTGAAAGTTTCATTTCTTAGCTCGAGCGAGCTTTTCTTCGCTCTAGCGAGCTGGTTCGTTCTTCGCTCGAGCGAGCATTTTGTCGCTCGAGCGAGCTTCTGGATTGTTGGCCGAGCGAGAGTTTTCTGTGTCTGGTCGCTCGAGCGACCAGGTCTTCGCTCGAGCGAGCCTATCGTATTTCAGTAGGCAGCAGCGGGGAAAAAGCTCATTTTTCTCCTTCTTCCATTTTTGAAACCCTAGCAGCCGAGAGCCTCTCTCTCTAAACATATCCTCTCTCTAGATTTCATCTCTTTCTTGTATGAATCCATCTTAGGTCCTTTGTTAAAAAGATAGAGGGTGTTGAGGGCTTCGTTTTAATCGGAACAATAGTGGATTTGGAGCACTTTGATTTCGGGTCATCTTCTCCATTTGGGTTCTCCATTTGAGGTAGGGATTCTCCTTGTTCTTTTTCAATACTCCGTCTGTAGATAGACATGTGGTAATTTTTGTATTGCATGAAAACTATATCATGTGGGATTTTGTAGAAACTCATGAGGTTGAACTTTGGGTTAGTTGTTGGATTTGGGATTATTATCATTAGTTGTGTTGTGGGACTAATTGGTGTATTAATTAGCATGTTGTTGTTGAAAGGAGAGGAAACCCCAATATCTATTTGATTTAATAACATAATAGAGGGGTTTTGATCTTTGGGTAAATACTTAGGTATTTTGGGTTTTAAATGAAGTCATTGGTGTTTGTTGTAGTTGATTGAGCCTTTTAATCAATATTGTGAAAGAGGGATAAAAACCCTAATTTGGTGATTATAACTTAATGTGTATAATCAATTTGGAATGGCTTGAAAAGAACGTAGTGGATTAAAATGTGTTATGGCTTTATTGTCCATGGAATTGATTTTGTGAAAACAAAAGAAATGAAACCGGTTTTGTGAAAACAAAAGGGTTGAAGTTGGTTTTGTGAAAATAAAAGGAAGTGGAATTGGTTTTATGGAATGGGGAAAAGTACTTTGAATTGAGTATGAATGTTGAATTGTTGTGTATGCATTACACCTATGTGTTCATCTACTTTAACACGTTGTTGGATTCTTGTTAGTTATGTGTATGTAGTACGCATGTTGGATATGCCTTGTGTGCATGGTTGTTGTTGGCGTTATATGCCGCGCTTATAATCAAAGGTACCGTTACCTTCCAGCTAGCGCCTGGAGAACTGTATGCGCTAATAATAAAAGGCACCATACCCTTCCAGCTAGTTCCTGGTAAACTGACATTTTGACTTACTACGCACGTAGCTAGTAGAGTGAAGTTGGTTGCAGTTGTTTCAGTATATCCTTGGCTTGCTAAGCACATAGCTAGTAGAGCAAAGTGAAATTGTGGTTGTTTCGTTGTAACTGAAAATATCATGGGCTTGATTGGTTACGGTTCGGGGGACTGAGTTACTCCATTGATTGATTGTATACATGTTGGGGGGTTGTAAATTTATATTTTTACAAAGTTATGCTTGTATGGTTATGATAGTAGTGGAAACGAACCAAAATGTCTTTTGTCTTTTGGAAAGTGAAAGGAGAACGAATGTTTTGAAAATAAACATGTTTGAAAAGGTACATCTGTGTATGTATAGGAAGGGAAGAGAGTATCGGGCTTAGTGAGATTATTTCCTAAGTAATTGTTAATGTTATGAAAGATTGGGAACGGAGATTAATGAAAGGAAAAAGGGAAAGTCAAATCATTTGTAACGTTGAGTGAAATGGTTGTTTTCGAGAAAAGTTCATACATATATATATTTTGTATAAACTGTCACATTACTATTCTAGTATGAGAATGAGTGTTCATGATCATAGCTATCTGTAAGTTGTTATTGTTAAGGATCATGTTGAGTTCCCTACTGGACTATATGTTCATCCCCACGTTGTTGAATCTTTTTCAGGTGTTAAGCAGGTTGAGCTGCAAGATTTGGATCTACTTATTTATTGGCCACGGGGCCTCTGTTATGTTGGCGGAATGCCATTGTTGTGAAAGGGTTACACCCTTCTCCTTGTACCTTAAGTGATGTAAGCCCAAGGGCAATTTGTTAAAGTATGTTCATGTAATATTTACTTTGCATACGAATGAGAATATTGTTAATCACTTCTACGGATTGAATGTATGAGTTTATTTCCGCATGTTATCCCTAAAATTGAATTAAGTTAATGAATTTGGTAATGACTTCGAGTAATAAAAAGTGGGGCGTGACATATTAGATAAGGATGAATCTGAGACAGATTCGGTAAGGATTGGGCTCGGCCACGTGTTGTCCCCAGAATGGTTTCCCCTTCCTATTTATAGGAGGCGCTGATCAACCTGAAGAAGGAGAAAAAGAAAAGAAAGAAGAAAGAAAAAGAAAAAGAGAGAAAGGAAAGGAAAGAGAGAAGGAAGAAAAAGATAGTGGAAGTTGAAAGGGTCTTTGGTGGTGGAAAGAAAGAGTAAGATATTAAAATTAAGGTGAGTTATATTATATCTTGAGTTACCAAAATGTATTTTACATATGTTTTGACTTACCAAAATCTGTTTTACGCAAGTTATGTTTTTAATAAAAGTTATGTTTTATAAAGGTTTCAGTTACGTGGATTTATTTCTGAACCCTATTTGCTTAAAAGGAAACCCATGGATATGTTTGTTTATATTTTAAAGAATATTTGGCTATGACCTTATAAAGAATTATGCTTTGTAAGTACCACCACGGGAGTCCCACACCTTGGGGGACTTAAATAACCATTGGCCTTTGTTTGACCACTTTGTGGTTCTCTGTTTGTCATGGATCCACTGACCTCTGTTCTGTGCGGACTAAAATGCTGTGCGGAGCTAAGTACTACACTGATGTAGGAGCCACCTCTAGAATCTGTACGAGCCACCTCTTGAATCCGTACCTCTGTTTTGTGCAGACCAAAGTGCTGTGCGGAACTAAGTGCTATACTATCGTGGGAGCCACCTCTAGAATCTGTACGAGCCACCTCTTAAATCCGTACCTCTGTTTTGATTGTCACTTCTGTGACCTCTGTTCTGTTCTGTTCAGTACCGTGGTTATGGTTATATATTTATATAATATCTGTATTTCAGTTTCTGCTACTTAAATGATTTGTTTATGTAAATGTTTTGGCCTAACTAACGATCCATGGTTATTTCGTGTCCCTTATACTCTTGGTATAGTATTTCTCACTCTGCCATGTGCTTATAGTTTTTTTACCAATTTTCAGGAAACATACAATTCAGAAATAGCTTCTGGAAAGTCTTAGATGTGGGGTTGCGGATTAGACACATACATCACTTTTATGATATTTTTATATGTAAATATCGGCCTTTTTGGGCAATATATTTTGTAATAAAAATAGAAACTCCAATGATTATTTTGGTACCCTTATTTAAATATTTCTTCCGCTTGCGTTTATTATTTTGTTTAAGAATTGGCCGGAGGTAACCTCAGTTACTAGCCATCACGATGCTTAACCCTTGGTTACGGGGAGCGGGTCGTGACACAAAATCCAGGATTTCTATAAGTAGTTGTTTTACTCCAAAACTAGGATTACTCCTCCAGATCTTCTTTTTGGATATTAAGGTTTATATCTGGGGATATTTTGCTAGTTTTCTTTGATGTTTAATTGAGTATTCAACTCATGGGTTAAGAAGAATACATCAAAGGTTTGTTTGTTCATTCTACACAAAAGAGAGAGAGAGAGTTGTTCTTCGGTGGATTTTGAAGAATTCGAGCCTGAAGCTTTGGTGGATTCTGGAGTGGCTCATTGCCAAGACAATTCCGAGGTGAAGACATGGTTGGTAGAGGCACATAGGGGTTGGTTCAATTCGGGCGTGGATTCGCTAGGTAATTGAGAGTATACCTATGTAATTCCTTTATATCTTCTTAGTGGATTGTTTTGTGGCTGTTGCATGTGGTTTTTTTTTTTATCACAATTGGAGGTGTCCAATTGTGGTTTTTCCACGTAAAATCATTGTGTCGATTTATCTTGATTGTTTGATTGGGATTGTTGTTTACTACTTAAAATTGATACATAATCACAAATCAACATCTAGGGGATTTCTAGATTTTTCAATTATGTATATGTGAGATTCATTCATATATGTATAGAGCTCATATCACAAGTCGTGTGGATCACTCTGAGAGTTGTGGGAGTCTCCAAAAAAAGAGATATCTTGCTTCCTCTAATTATGATAATAATGAAGATACTCCTTCGTCTTAAAATAATAATTTTGTTTAGAAAATTTAATTTTTTTTATAATACAATTATTATATTTTAAAATTATTTTTTAATAGTATTTTTTTTGAGAATATTAATTGCCATAATTATAGTTTTTGTGTTATTAATAAATTTGAAAGAAGGACAAAATAGTAAATTCATATTATTTTATTCTTTAATTTTTAAAAAGAGACTAATATTTTGGGATAATGAAAAATAGAATAAAGGACTAATATTTTGGGATGGAGGTGTAGGACAATCTTCACTATATTTAAATGATTTAATTCTATTGTGTACAAAACAACAACTAGAATTTCAAGAAATAAAGAAAATGAGAGAATTTGTTTAATTACAAAAATCAAACTCGAAATAATAAATAAATAAATAAATAACAGATTTTATTTTGTTACAAAAACAAAATTAAAATATGATTAAATAAACAAATAAAAAACAGAATAAAATTAAACAACTTACTTGGTTAATTTCTTTGAATAACTTTTCTGATCAAGTCCAGTGTTTAACACTGTGTCCTTAAGACAGATTCGTCCTCTCCACGGTGCTTTCAGAATTTGGACGTCTATCTCTCAGGATAAAATGATCTTATCAACGAATAAAAGCAGCATTACAATTTAATCGTTCGTCGAACACACTAAGTGTTTACACTCTTTCTTTCAGAAATAAAATGCAGCAAAATGCAGAGATTTAAAGCAGAGGATGGAGTACCAAAATTGGAGAGATCATCCAAATGGGGGGCTTAGTCTATTTATAGATGTAAAGATGGCTCTTAGTTTTGAATTAAACAGATACAAACTGTTTAGGCACTGTTTGGTTTGAAATTCAAACAGATTCAAAGCTGTTGGGTTCAAAAACGGGAAGGGCCCTGTTTGAATGAATAGTAAATCCAAATCAGTTTAATTCTATTTGAAAACGGGAAGGGCCCTGTTTGGATGAATAGTAAATTCAAACCAGTTTAATTTGAATTCTGGGTTTTATTTTACCAAAAATAAAATTAAATTCACATGTTTTTGGCCCAAAAAGATTAGTACAAGCCCAACCCAACCACACACCCGCACCCAAGCCCAGCCCGCCCGACCGACCGGACGGACGGCAGCGCGTGCGCGGGTGTGGTGGTTTTTGGGTCCAATGGGTCTAGCCCATTTTGCCCATAACCTCTCCCTCTAAAACACTTGGGTACCCCTTGGGGCACACCCCAAGTACCAAACCCATGCCTTATAAACCCTTTCAAAACCTCCCATCAAATCAATGTGGGACAAGCCTTATTCAAACCTTTAAGGAATTTCCACCAAAACTCTATTTCCATGGAGCATACTTTGGCTTCAATTTCCCATTCACTCGGTAATGGTTTTGAGCAACCAAATATACCACGTGAATCACAACGCGGCATAGAACACGTTACCACTTTGACCCGTGTAAATCGATGCACGGGGCCCACCTAAAAATTAGACCAAACTTAGGAAAAAATTCTGGTTTTACCCAGAATTTTATAACCATTTCCAACAATCCCCCACATGAATGGAATTTGATGACAACGGAAATGCAACAATAGGCAGACTTAACGAAAGAGTATAAGTCGAAAATATCTTGCATCAGGATAGGTAGTTTTTAGCCTTGAACCTTCCCTAGTGATAACCTATCGGATTTACTGGCTAACCAATGGACGCGATGCCTTGAATTGTTCAGCCGTTTGTGTAAGCCAAGACAATAGATTTCACACAAAATATCTTCTAACACATCGTGGTTCTCACTGTTGTGTTCATTTTGGCCTTGAACGCTCTTGGTTTTCATGAGTGTTTCTAGAGAATTTAGCCTCTTTCATTCTCATAGAACTGGCCCCAGTTCGACACTCATTTAGGTGATTCTTATTGTGAGTATCTCCTTATACTCGTCTTGATTTTATGCCTTAATTAAGATATAAGTAATCATTAAAAGCAAAGCTTATCCTTATGCCCCTATAGACAACATATGTTGCAGATATCACTCTCACCATAGGAATGGGTAGGGAAGTTTAATCCCTTGGTGATTTCTGGCGAGCCATACATAACTTAGTTGTCCCTTTAAACTTAGTTCTTGGGATCTCCAGTCATATAAGTAGGGTTACCATTATGACGACTCTTATGTAATAGGCTTTAATCACATCCCCTTCGATAAACTATACACTAGCTCTTTTGTCAAACCTTTTGTTAACGGATCCGCAATATTCTCTTTAGATTTTATATAATCTATTGAGATTATTCCGTTTGACAACAATTGCCTTACGGTATTATGTCGACGACGAATATGTCGTGACTTACCGTTATACATGTGATTCTGTGCCTTGCCTATTAAAGATTGACCATCACAATGAATGCAAATAGCTGGCACAGGTTTTGGCCACATTGGAATGTCTTCTAAGAAGTGACGAAGCCATTCTGCTTCTTCACCTGCTTTGTCTAAAGCAATGAACTCGGATTCCATTGTGGATCGTGCGATGCAAGTTTGTTTCGTGGACTTCCAAGAAACAGCAGCGCCTCCTAGAGTAAAGACATATCCACTAGTGGATTTTGAATCTTTAGTATCTGATATCCAATTGGCATTACAATAACCTTCAAGTACTGCTGGATATCGAGTAAAGTTCAAACCATGATCACGGGTGAATCTTAGATATCTAAGAACCCGAATGATCGCTTTCCAATGGTCTTCTCCAGGGTTACTAGTGTACCTACTCAATTTACTGATAGCATAAGTTATATCAGGACGAGTACAATTCATTAGGTACATTAGACTTCCAATGATTTGGGAGTATTTTAACTGAGACACTGCATCACCTTTATTTTTCGATAAATAAAGACTGATGTCTACTGGTGTTCTTGCTAAATTCAAATCATCCTTGATAAATTTATCAAGAATTTTCTCAATATAATGAGATTAAGATAATGCATATCCGCCAGATGTTTTAGTAATTTTCATTCCTAATATAACATCGCGACCCCCATATCTTTCATATCAAATCTTTTGTTAAGCATTTGCTTAGTTGATTTGATCATGTTTTGACTGCTTCCAATGATAAGCATGTCATCCACATAAAGACAAACTATGACATACCCTTGGTCAGTGTTTTTAACATAGACGCATTTATCACATTCGTTTATCTTAAACCCATTAGTAAGCATTGCATGATCAAAATTTTCATGCCATTGCTTAGGTGCTTGTTTTAATCCATAAAGGGATTTTACAAGTCGACAAACTTTCTTTTCTTGCCCTGATATTACAAACCCTTCGGGTTGTTCCATATAGATCTCTTCATTTAGATCACTGTTTAAGAAAGCTGTCTTAACATCCATTTGATGGATTTCTAAATTAAACAACGCTGCTATAGAAATAAGCATGCGAATGGATGTTATTCTTGTCACAGGGGAATATGTGTCAAAATAGTCCAGACCTTCCTTTTGTCTGTAACCTTTAACTACAAGTCCTACTTTATACTTGTCAATTGAACCATCTGCTTTCATTTTTCTCTTGAATATCCATTTATATCCAAGAGGTTTAGAACCTGGTGGAAGATCCACCAATTCCCAAGTATGATTTTGCATAATGGATTCAATTTCTTTATTAACAGCCTCTTTCCATAAAGGTGCTTCAGGACCTGTCATTGCTGCCTTAAAGCTTTGAGGTTCATTTTCTAACAGGTATGTTA
The DNA here is from genome assembly GCA_036172215.1 of Camellia granthamiana. Lineage (NCBI taxonomy): Eukaryota > Viridiplantae > Streptophyta > Magnoliopsida > Ericales > Theaceae > Camellia > Camellia granthamiana. The sequence continues at coordinate 9,128,361 of CM069905.1, forward strand.
GAAAATCTAGACCAAAGGATTTTGATGTTTTCGCTCTTTTACTTCGTCTTGGTTCATTATCAGTTAAATCCTGTTGGTTGAGACCATTACTAGTCTCTTGTGTTTGATTGTCATTAGTCTCTTGACTTTGTGTACAATCATAAGTTCTTTTCTGTAAACTTAATTCTTGTCCTTTCTTATAAGGAAAGACATGTTCAAAAACACAGCATTCCTTGACTCTATAATAGTGTTCACATTTATATCAGGTATTTCTGATTTATAAGTCAGAAATCGATATGCACTACTATTCTGAGCATAACCAATAAACACACAATCTACTGTTTTTGGTCCAATCTTAGTCTTTTTTAGGAACAGAAACTTCAACTTTTGCCAAACACCCCCACACTTTTAAGTGTTTGTATGAAGGTGGTCGACCTTTCCACAATTCATAAGGAATGCTTTTGGTTTTCTTGTGAGGTATTCTATTAAGAACATAATTAGCAGACAATATTGCTTCCCCCCACAAGTTCTGTGGTAAGCCTAAATTTAGTAACATGCCATTCATCATTTGTTGTCTATGATGTGCTTGATTCATAAATTTCAAATCCAAAAATCCAAAATAATTATGACTACACAAATCAGAATTAATGTTTTGACAAAATCATATCCTCATAAAAATTTTGCCTAAGAAATGAACAATTCAAAAACCCAATTGATTGTATACATTCTTGCAACTCATTAATAAATAAATATCACTGTCATAAAAATATTTGTGATAGAAGAAAATTAAATTATCTTAACTAATGCAAGAGATACACCCCCATATTAATAAAATGGTTTATGGTTTTAACAATTTCTACTACGCAAGTAAAATAATTATTAACGACATCTCATGTCACATAATTCAAAATAAACCAATAATCAACATAAAAGATTTCTTAAATTACTTCCCAATTAAACGGAACGATATAATTACATACATCTTCATGTTTAAATTTCTCTGGTGTTTAAACACCCATTCAAAATTGATTAGAAATATTCAAATTAACCTGCTTATGTCCAAAGTCGACATAACAATTTATCATTTCAAATCACTTGAAATTATTGTTAAGAAATAACTTGAGTTGATATCATACATGCATATCAAACGCATCAACTAAAAATAATGAGTTGACAAAATAAATTAATCATGCATGATCCCATCACTTGCATCATGAAATAAAAAGATTCTTAACTCATAAATAAAATCTAACGCATTTAAAATTTAAATTTCAAAATGGCAAAACATACCTTCATTTAATAAGTTTGATTTGTACATAAATAAACAAATTAAATATGCATTAAAATGTTCTTGTGAATATATATATATATATTTTCTGACTCAAGTGCAGAAACAATTCAAGACTATGAATCCACATTGTAATAAAAATAAAATTAGTTTGTAAAACTAATATTTTACTCTAGAAGCAAATTCTTCCATGTATACTCACGATGAACTATGATAAAGTCAAAAGAATTAACACCTTTTCACAAAAGGGTTCAAAAATAAGTGGTCTACCAAACGAAACCATAAGCCACTTACAAAATTAACAGATTGTGACCGAGTCACAAAGTTACATGATTGATTAACAAAATTAATTTTCTAGTTACTAAAACCAGAAAATAAATTACAATACAAAATAATTTTATTTTCCTTGTTACTAAAACTAGTAAAATAAAATACCGAAATAATATCTGATTACAAAAATCAGAAAACCAAACCACAAATTAATTTTCTAGTTACTTAAACCAGAAAATAAATTATAACACAAAATAATTTTATTTTCCTTGTTACTAAAACTAGAAAATAATATAATTTTATTTTCCTTGTTACTAAAACTAGAATATAAAATATCACAAAAAAAATCTGATTACAAAAATCATAAAAATACAAAATAATTTTCTAGTTACCAAAACCAGAAAATAAATTCTAGTTACTAAAACCAGAAAATAAATGATAACACAAAATAATTTTATTTTCCTTGTTACTAAAACTAGAAAAATAAAATACCAAAATAATTTTCTGTAACACCAAATAATATTCTGCAATTGTTAATGATACCAGTATATTACTACTAGTTGTCAAAGAAAAGAGACAGTATATTACTACTATCTGTCAAATAGCATAAACCACTATTTGTTTTTCCAACCAGAATATTAGTTTGAAAACACAGAAAATTAAATACAATGAAGATACCAAAAAGGAATATGTCTTAAGATTGTAGGACAATCTTCACTATATTTAAATGATTTAATTCTATTGTGTACAAAACAACAACTAGAATTTCAAGAAATAAAGAAAAGGAGAGAATTTGTTTAATTACAAAAATCAAACTCGAAATAATAAATAAATAAATAAATAACAGATTTTATTTTGTTACAAAAACAAAATTAAAATCTGATTAAATAAACAAATAAAAAACAGAATAAAATTAAACAACTTACTTGGTTAATTTCTTTGAATAACTTTTCTGATCAAGTCTAGTGTTTAACACTATGTCCTTAAGACAGATTCGTCCTCTCCACGGTGCTTTCAGAATTTGGACGTCTATCTCTCAGGATAAAATGATCTTATCAACGAATAAAAGCAGCATTACAATTTAATCGTTCGTCGAACACACTAAGTGTTTACACTCTTTCTTTCAGAAATAAAATGCAGCAAAATGCAGAGATTTAAAGCAGAGGATGGAGTACCAAAATTGGAGAGATCATCCAAATGGGGGGCTTAGTCTATTTATAGATGTAAAGGTGGCTCTTAGTTTTGAATTAAACAGATACAAACTGTTTAGGCACTGTTTGGTTTGAAATTCAAACAGATTCAAAGCTATTGGGTTCAAAAACGGGAAGGGCCCTGTTTGAATGAACAGTAAATCCAAATCAATTTAATTCTGTTTGAAAACGGGAAGGGCCCTGTTTGGATGAACAGTAAATCCAAACCAGTTTAATTTGAATTCTGGATTTTATTTTACCAAAAATAAAATTAAATTCAAATGTTTTTGGCCCAAAAAGATTAGTACAAGCCCAACCCAACCACACACCCGCACCCAAGCCCAGCCCGCCCGGGAGACCGGACGGACGGCAGCGCGCGCGGGTGTGGTGGTTTTTGGGTCCAATGGGTCTAGCCCATTTTGCCCATAACCTCTCCCTCTAAAACACTTGGGTACCCCTTGGGGCACACCCCAAGTACCAAACCCATGCCTTATAAACCCTTTCAAAACCTCCCATCAAATCAATGTGGGACAAGCCTTATTCAAACCTTTAAGGAATTTCCACCAAAACTCCATTTCCATGGAGCATACTTTGGCTTCAATTTCCCATTCACTCGGTAATGGTTTTGAACAACCAAATATACCACGTGAATCACAACGCGGCATAGAACGCGTTACCACTTTGACCCGTGTAAATCAATGCACGGGGCCCACCTAAAAATTAGACCAAACTTAGGAAAAAATTCTGGTTTTACCCAGAATTTTATAACCATTTCCAACAGGAGGGAGTACTAATAATACGGATAAGTCTTAAATAAGGGTAAATTTCACTTACACTCCCTGGAATTTGGGTTTAATACATATCACTCCCTGACTTTTGAAAAATTACACTAACCCCCTATCATTGTAATTTTTTAGGTGGAATGAAGATATTGAATTCATGCACTCTCTCTTTTCTTGCTTTGCTATACTTTCTCTATTTTTTTTTTAAATTTCCTTTGCTTTACTTTTTTTTTTATAATGTAATTTCCTATATTTCTACTAGGAGTTGTTGTTTTTTATATAAGTAGGGGGAATTTGTAAAATGAGACTATTAACTGTAGGAGTGAAAATGTAATTTCCAGAACGTCAGGGGCTAGAATGTAATTGGACCAAATCTCAAGAGGTGTCAATGTAATTTACCCTTTAAATAATTTTTTTTTATACTTACAATCTCAAGAGGGGGTTTAGGCGGCTTTTTTTTAACGGCGTTTTTTTAAACGCCACTTTTATTAATATTTAACGACGTTTTATAAAAATGTCGCATATTTGATAATAGTACGATCCCGTTTTGGAATAGAAGGGGTTTAAAAATGCCTCCAAATGCGTTTTACCGTAGCACCTATTTTGAATCTGAGAATACTTGTTAAAGCTTTGTAAACCCTTATTTTGAATCCTCACGCCTTCACAATCTTTACGCCTCTCTCTTGTTCACCCCCAATTGCTTCAAAACCCTTGAGAGCGATTTCGATTCAGAGCAATTTTTTTTTTTAGATTCATCTTTGAGATTCATACAGATTCATCATAGCGATTTCGATTTAAAGCTCTGAAGCTCCCCTCTCTCTCTCTCTCTCTCTCTCTCTCTCTCTCTCTCTCTGTCTCGATTCATCCTTTGTTCTCTGCGATATCGATCTGAAGCTCTGGGAGATTGCGAAGAGAAAAGAGAAGTTGGTTTCGATCACAGAGGAAGTGATCTCAGGAGAGGTTGTGCTTGATTTCTTAGACCGGTCTCAGAGCAATTTCGATTTTGAGATTCATCTCAGAGCAATTTTGATTTTGAAGTTCTCTCTCTCGATTTCGAAGCTTCACTGCGAGGTATTGATTTCTTTATCTCTCTCTCTCTCTCTCTCAAGTTCATCCTTCCCGTCTCTCTAGATTTGGTTATTGAGATCTATCGCTTATTTGTGTTAAAACCTGTAATCATTGACATACTGTTATTGCTGCTTATAAAATATTTATATGAGCCTATCTTGAAATTTTGTTGTTGTTGGGCCAGAATCTAGCAAACTATCTTGTTGAACGGTTATACATGAAACTTAATTCTTGATACAACAATATCAATTGGAATGCTAGATTTTTGTACAGTATCCACGATTGTTCCTATATCAAATGGCATTATATAATGCTGAGGCAACATAGCTTCTATCCATATTGTTCCCATATCAAATGACATTATATGATGCTGAGGCAACATAGCTTCTATCCACGATTGCTCCCATATCAAATGGTATTATATTTTGAAATTTAAATGCGTTATGTTATCTCCCAAGCAATTCTCTAGCGTTGTCTTTCATCACTCATTTTACGTCCAGCCACAGATAGTTTCATGAATGAAGAAATGAATACTTTGTCTTTGAATAGATGGTTCCTTGATTCTAGTTGTTTATTGCATTACATAATGTTCATTGTAGCCAATTTGAACTTTTCTTAATGCACCATAATTGCTTTGGGGAATTAATATTATAATGAATCTATCACGACCTAAACCCGCCCCTATAGGTTTAGCATCGTAACCGGTCAGTAATCCGTAGATTACCTACAGCCTCAACGACAAAATTTCAAAATATTTAATTTTATCGAGGCTTGAAGCGGAAGCAAAACAAAAATGATGATGTCCATCGAGCTATGCGTACATGATCAACTGCAATAATTAAAACATTCTTAACACACTTTCATATATACATGTACGAAGACATATTTTATATCATATCTCACACACTACGTGAAGGACTTCTGACCAAGTACAAAGATTATCCCAAGCTTGACAAAATAAAACAGAACAAAGCCTCTATATAGAGGCACTCTTTGGTGGCTTGACAAAGAGGCGGACTCCTAGGCAAACTTTAATGTTGATCCTCTATTTGCTCACCTACACCTACATATATATAAATAAAGAATGAGTTAACGCCCAGTGAATAATACCAAAGTAAACAGGTCATATGAATGAGATTCTTAATTAATTAATTCATATTTATGCGTAATACATGTGAATCCAAGTCAGAACAACTTTAAGTTAAATCCATCATGTTCAAGGTGTATCAGAGGGGCAAAACGACCTCGGGTCCAAGTTCTCATTCATACAGAACGACCTCGGGTCCAAAATACTTGTCCAATGATATTACAGAACGGCCTCGGGCCCAATCATAATACAAAACGACCTCAGGTCTATCATTTCCATATTTATATCTATGCGCATATTTATACTGAATGACCTCAGGTCCATCATTTCTATATTCATATCTATGCGCATATTTACACTCGTGATCATGATTGTATTAGACAGCCTAAGTCTCATTTCTTATCAAACATATCCTTTATCAAATATACAGAACGGCCGTTTTGGCCCATTTTATATTCATTCAGAACAACCTTTGGTCCATGTCATCAAATATACAGAACGGCCTTTAGGCCCATGTCATATTCATTTAGAATGACCTTTGGTCCATGTAATCAAATGATTTTGTACTATTCAATTTCATTATAGAGTCTTGCATAATCAGACGAATAGAATATTCATTCATAATTCGAATTCACCAATCCAAAAAACTTACACATGAGTAGTATTTAAAATAGCATATATGAACATATATTTACTAAAGTATTACTCATAATGTTCAGATGCCTAGTTCGCCTTTGTAGTTGACCCTACACAATTCATCATATGCATAGAAACCGAGTCACAATACAATTTATTCCGCTCTTAACTTGTTTAATCCTCTCTTAACTTGTTTAATCCTCTTAAGCTTCTTTTCTACTCTGTTAATTTATTTATAATGTTCAATGTATGCCTAAGAGTGCTCAAAAATAAAAGAGAACGGAAATAGGGACATGAAACAGCTTTTCAAACTTTTTATAAACAGGGTTCCTCGTTCGAGCGTAACATTGGTCGCTCGAGCGGACTCCTTGGTCTTCAAAAATACTAGTTGCTTGCATTTTATGCTCGAGCGATGAAGTTGATTTTTGGGTTTTCTAAAATGTTGTTTGAGCTTCAAAACATAACTTTGAATGATACAACCTACATGTTTTGTCCTATATGTCAACCACACAACTTCTAACATGATATAATGCCAATTCTACAAGATTTGAAGCTCAAATCTCCAAGGATTCATCATACAAGCCCGAATTATTTCAAATTCATTTCCATAACTTCAAAACTCATGCACTTAAATTCTATATTTTCATGGATTGTGCATGCATGTGAAATGTAGACTCTAATTTCATCTCAAATGGTAGAAATGACACTCAAATTCATGAGATTCAACAAAATTATGTATGCATGTGTGATTTGGTGCCATATTCTCCATGTTTCAAAGATCATCTTTCTTTATTTTATGAAACATAAATTGAAGTTATAAGGCCCTTTAAAAAATATTTGCATGTATGAAATTTAATTCAAAATTAAACTAATTTTTTATTCTCAAATATAAATTAGAATTTTTTTTTCCATATTTGTCCAAATTTAAATTTAATTCATGTTCTTCATATCAAGCCCAATTCCAAACTCACAAATTCTAAAACATGAATTCGACTTTCAAAATAATTTCAAGACTTAGGTTCATACATGGCTTGACTAAAAACACACAAACTCTTAAATAATGAAGAAAATATGATCAATTTTAAATCATTTATATCAAAACTCCTTTGTTGGGTTTTTATTCTTGGCAATCCCGGTTAACAAAACTCCTTTCAGTTGTACTTGCTTTCGCACTTTTTATTTCAGTGAGGCTATGAGTTTTTAGATGCGAATTCAACCCGAATTATGCCTTGTAGAGAAGTTTGTGATGTTAATACTTTCAAGGTTGCTATTTCACTGATTATGACAGGGATCGAGCTGCCCGATCAGCTCGCGAGGGTCCAGGGGGCAGCACCCATTGGCGGGTCCGAGGCAGCACCTAGGCGGGGTCGAGGGGCAGCGCCTCCGAAGCAAAATGCAAAATTGCATTTGAAGTTGCATGTCTGCCCTTGTTCGCTCGAGCAAAGGAGTTCTCGCTCGAGCGAAGGCTGCATCTGGCAAAAAACCTTAGAAAGATGAATGTACGCTCGAGCAAAGGTTGTGTGGCTCGAGCGAAGCCACTTATGGAAAAACACGCGAGATTAGTTCCTCGCTCGAGCGAGAGAGTCTTCGCTCGAGCGAGCTTCGCAGTCCCAGATTTCTATCAGTATTTGTTTTAGTCCAAAACTAGGATTACTTCTTTAGATCTTCTTTTTGGTTATTAAGGTTTATATCTAGGGATATTTTGCTAGTTTTCTTTGATGTTTAATTGAGTATTCAACTTATGGGTTAAGAAGAATACATCAAAGGTTTGTTTGTTCATTCTATACAAAAGAGAGAGTTGTTCTTCAGTGGATTCTGAAGAATTTGAGCCTGAAGCTTTGGTGGATTTTGAAGTGGCTCATCGTCAAGACAATTTCGAGGTGAAGACGGGGTTAGAAGAGGCACATAGGGGTTGGTTCAATTCGGGCGTGGATTCACTAGGTAATTGAGAGTATACCTGTGTAATTCCTTTATATCTTTTTTGTAGATTGTTTTGTGGCTGTTGCCCGTGATTTTTTTTTATCACAATTGGAGGTGTCCAATTGTGATTTTTCCATGTACAATCGTTGTGTCGATTTATCTTGATTGTTTGATTGGGATTGTTGTTTACTGCTTAAAATTGATACATAATCACAAATCAACATCTAGGGGATCTCTAGATTTTGCAATTGGTATCAGAGCAGGTCGTTCTATTTTTATTTAAAAAAAAAAAATCGTTCAGAACAAGATCTTGTTTGATTTGTGATAATGGATTCAATTCATGAGGGAAATTCTATGGTTCAACCACCCCTACTTGACGGATCCAATTATTCGTTTTGGAAAGCTCGGATGAGATCGTTTTTAAAATCTATTAGTGAAAAAGTTTGGCAATCTGTCATGTATGGGTGGACTGAACTGACGATTACCGTTGATGGAGTAACTTTTCCCAAACCAATTGATAAGTGGGACACAATTGATTACCAAAATAGTAGCTGGAATAGTAAAGCTATCAATTCTCTCTTTTGCACTGTCACACCTGAAGAGTTTAGTCGTATTTGCAATTGTGAAGTCGCAAAAGAGGCTTGGGATATCTTACAAACTATTCATGAGGGCACTCCTTCTGTTAAATGCTCAAAACTTCAAAGGCTCATGTCTAGTTTCGAAAACCTTTCAATGAAAGATAGTGAGACCTTTGATAAATTTTATGCAAAGTTGAGTGACATTGTAAATTCCAGCTTCAATTTAGGTGAAAAAAATACCAGAATCCAAGATTGTAGGAAAAATTTTGAGGTCCTTGTCCAATCGGTTCCAACCAAAAGTTACGGCTATTGAGGAGGCTCAAGATGTTGACAACCTCAAGCTAGATCATTTGGTTGTAAACATCCAAACTTATGAGACACATAGGAATTTCAAAAAGAAACAAAAAGATGTTGCTTTTAGTTGTGCTCATAGAGCTGGAGAGGATTCTGATGAGGATTGTGAGATAGATTCCAAGATTACGGATGCTTTTGTAAAACAATTTAAAAAATCTTTTCAGAAAAAGAATCCTAATCTTTTGGAATCTACTCATCCTTATAAATCCAAAGGCAAAGACAAACTCAAAATTAATTCTATAGTCAAGAAGGAGAAAAGAAAGATACAAGAGAACTCTGAAAGAGTCCAATGCTATGAATGCCAAGGATTTGGCCACTTTGCTCAAGAATGCCCCACTTGTTTAAGGAAGAAGAAAGCCCTCGCTATCACTTGAGATGATGAATCAGAATCTGATAAAGATGAAAGTGACAATGAAGATCAAGGTGAAGAGGGACATAAACAATTCCTTGCTTTCATGGCGGCTTCTGAAACTGAAGGACAAACAGAGTATTCGAAGAGGCCGGTTGAGAATGCCACTGATGATGAATCCTCGGGAAGTGATGATGAAGAGCTTGAGCAAGCTTATGAAAAGTTGTATAAGGAATCTCTTAACTTATCCAAATTGAATGACAAACTCACTATGAAACTCAAAGCATGTGAAAGTGAGAATGTCAAACTAAAGGAGGAGATTTCCGAGGCTAGGATTGATGCCATCAAGATAGCTAATGATCGACAAGCTCTTTGTGCAAAACTCTTGACTTGTGAGACAGAGAGGAATGAGCTACAACAAATCTATGCAATGTATGAAGAAAAGATTGAATCTCTCGAGATGTCTCAAGTTGCCTTGGAAGAACTAATGATCAAGAAAGAGGAAGAGCTCAAGTGTGCTATGGCTACCATTGGTCTTTGGAACAAAGGATCAAAGACTTTGGAGAATATCATTGGGTCTCAACAAATGTGTTGTGACAAGAGTGGCATTGGCTTTGGTGATAACAAAGAGCAAAAACAGAGTGCATCTACGTCTCATGCTACAAGAACTCAAGGAAAGGGAGAACAAAAAATTCAACATAAGGATGGACTTCTCAAACTTCCTAGAGTTGGTAAGGTCAAAGAAAAGAAGGTACACCCTGTACATCCTGTTTTTATTTGTCATCATTGTGGTATGTATGGTCACATTCAGCCTTATTGTTTTAAGTTGCATGGGAGGAGACACTTCATGGGTCGTAAGGAGGTTAAGGGTCATAATAAACCTTGTTATTTTGATTTGCTTGAGACCAAACTTGGAGCAAGTTTGTATTTGCCTAGACCTAGACATAGGAAGTTGGAAACCAAGTCGAGACGGGTTCCCATTGAAAGCGAAGGGAACCACAATGTCAAGACACCACCCAAAAATTGCAATTCTCACAACTTTGTTCATACTAAAGCGGTTTGGGTGAGAAAACTTGACTTGTGTTAATTTGTTTTTTTGATTTTGTTTTTAGGTTTCTGTGTGTTTTTTTTCTTTTTGAGTTATTTAATGTGTGCATGTTCGTTCTTTGTCTTGCTTTGTTTAAAAAAATAATAATAATAAAAAGAAAACCAAAAAGATTTTCTTAGTATGGTTTTGCAAGCTTAAAATTTTTGAGGGGTCCTTGGTGCATATTGGAATTGATAAGAATATCCATTACATGTTAATATGGGTGTATTTTCTGTGGTCATTACTCATTTTGGAGTGTGTGTTCTTTGATTAGTATGTCTCATTCTATACACACTTTTGGATTAGCAAATATCGGAGTCTTCCGCCTTAGTGATTATTTTTTTTCTATGGACTTCTGGCATTGTATCTTTTGCTTTTCTAGAGGAATTGACCTATACTAGCATATCATGGGTGATGTTGAGTCTCTTCAACCACCTTTCATCTTTTTGCATCTCCACAGCTTTCCCCTCTGTTCTTTATAGTCCAGCCATGAGGAAAAGGCTACCTTAGAGTCACTAACCAGGCCATCCTTATTATATCCATGCTTCTCTGGTTCGGTTTCCATACTCTTGAGCGTGTTAGCTGCCAATGAGTGTGCAAAATAAAGAAAAAAATGTGCAAAAGAAAGAAATAAAAAAAAAATGTGCAAAAGAAAGAAAAGAAAAAGATGTGAAAAAAAAAAGGGAAAAAATAACGGATTCATTGATTGAAGGGGAGCCTCCGCCTTTACTCACCAAATACCCCTTGATTCCTAGTGGTTTGACTTTCCGTAGTTATGCCTAGATTCTCTTGACGGAGGTTCAGCTATCTGATCACTACTAGGATTTGAATATAGTGTTTGTCGAACTCCAAGAATCACACACACACTTTTATCATGGGATCTATGTTTTTCACATAATGCATCACTTTCTTTTATGAGGAATCTTCTAAAGGCTGTACACATTGTGTTTTCAAGTAATTATGCTTCTTGGATAATCTTGTGTGTTCTAAAATACAAATCTGAGATTTCTTGCTTGCTCCACCATATTTCTTTTGTCGGTTTCTTCTTGTTCATTGTTTTCTGTACAGTGTTTGTGGTTGCTTTGAGTGAAAAGGAGATTGGCTTTAGTTGGTTTGCATGATGCTATGCACTGCTTCTTTATTATTTCCTTCTTGCATGCTCATAATATTTACATAATCTTATCATTGCTTGTGTGGTTTCTGATCTTGCTTTAGTTGATTGAGCTTCCTTTGTCAATTCGTGACAAAAAGGGAGAGTGAGGCTATCCGGTGCATGTGTCTTAGGATTTCATGTATTCATGCCATGTGTCGGGTGCATGTGTCTTAGTTTTCAAGTTTTCATGTTACATGTTCTTAAAATCTCCAAGTCGCATCTATTAATGTTTTCCATCTCATGCTTCAAATGCTTCAAGATAATCTAGCCATATGTTTATTGCTTTTTCATATACTCTTGTGGGACTAATAATTGTTTTGGAGATTGTGGCACTAATAGCTGTTTTGCAGATCTTAACCTTGAGAAAGAAGTTTGTGTGAAGTTTGTGTTTGTTGGCTGTAATGGGTTAGGGTGATTAGGATTTTATTTGTTAGGTGTGTCTTGTCACGGCATTGCCAAAGGGGGAGATTGTTAGGTTTTTATTCTTGGCAATCCCGATTGACAAAACTCCTTTCAGTTGTACTTGCTTTCGCACTTTTTATTTCAGTAAGGCTATGAGTTTTTAGATGCGAATCCAACTCGAATTATGCCTTGCAGAGAAGTTTATGATGTTAATACTTTCAAGATTGCTACTTCGCTGATTATGACGGGGATCGAGCTGCTTGGTCAGCTTGCGGGGGTCTAGGGGGCAGCGCCCCTTGGCGAGTCCGGAGCAGCGCCCAGGCGGGGTCGAGGGGCAACGCCCCCGAAGCAAAATGCAAAATTGCATTCGAAGTTGCATGTTCGCCCTTGCTCGCTTGAGCAAAGGAGTTCTCGCTCGAGCGAAGGCTGCGTCTAGCAAAAAACCTGAGAATGATGAATGTACGCTCGAGCAAAGGTTGTGTGGCTCGAGCGAAGCCACTTATGGAAAAACACGCAAGATTAGTTCCTCGCTCGAGCGAGAGAGTCTTCGCTCGAGCGAGCTTCGTAGTCCCAGATTTCTATAAATATTTGTTTTAGTCCAAAACTAGGATTATTTCTTTAGATCTTCTTTTTGGTTATTAAGGTTTATATCTTGGGATATTTTGCTAGTTTTCTTTGATGTTTAATTGAGTATTCAACTCATGGGTTAAGAAGAATACATCAAAGGTTTGTTTGTTCATTCTATATAAAAGAGAGAGTTGTTCTTCGGTGGATTCTGAAGAATTTGAGCCCATCGTCAAGACAATTTCGAGGTGAAGACGGGGTTGGTTCAATTCGGGCGTGGATTCGCTAGGTAATTGAGAGTATACCTGTGTAATTCCTTTATATCTTCTTAATGGATTGTTTCTTGGCTGTTGTCGGTGGTTTTTTTTATCACAATTGGAGGTGTCCAATTGTGGTTTTTTCACGTAAAATCGTTGTGTCGATTTGTCTTGATTGTTTGATTGGGATTGTTGTTTACTGCTTAAAATTTATACATAATCACAAATCAACATCTAGGGGATTTCTAGATTTTTCATCCTTTAATTTAAAAATTAAACTCATTTGTTCACAAACTCATGATTTGCCAAAGCTTATTTCTTATTTCATCAAAACATGAAATCAATTCAAAGAAATCTATGATGCATGTAAATATAAACTCAAATACTCATAGAATTCCCTCATACATGTAACAATGGAACTTGATTTCATGTAAGATTATAAAAATCAATCTCAAAATAATTACTTTCTCAATTAATTTCCATAATCATGAATCTAATTTAATTTTATCATCTTCTTGCTAATTTCCTTTTAATTACATGAAATTGAACCCAATTATTTCTTAAATTAAATTTTTATATGAATTTCTTGCAAGAATTAAGCGTAGATTCCTTACCTAAAACTTTAATTTGTTGAATCTCTTGAGTTCTTTCTTCAATTTTCCAGCACAAACTTAGATGATTCTTCTTCCCTCCTTGTTCTCTCTTTCTCCCTCTCGGTTCTCCTCCTTTTTTGAGCTTCTCTAGCAAAAACAAAATGACTTCAACCCCACTCTCTCATTTACACATTACACATATACACACCTCTCCCTTCAACACGTGCACACACACCTCACATATTGAGGCTCCAGCACAACACTTCACTAGGCACTATAATAATGTGCGAGCACACTCTCACAAGAGTTATAATCCCCTACTCACAACTTCACAATTAATCACACCACATGGGTAAATTTAGCTTGTCTCTTGATCACACAATTAACGCAACAAAACTGTATTTTGTCTTAATTAACTTTGATTAGCACATAACTTAATTAATCATACTGATCACAACCCACATAATTTAGTTAGTCTAATTGACTTCCATTAGAGCCCAATTAATTATATTTAATTTTTCTCAATTTGAATCAGATTTTTAATTAAGCTCTCAAAAGGCTCCAAATATTAAATTGAACTTATTACTATTCTCAATTTTACTTCCTCAAATCATATATGCCTTCAATTTCTGATCAAACTCAAAATTTCCGTCAATGAATTACATATTCAAATTGGATACCATTCAATCCATAATAATCATAATTTCTCAAACCTTATAACATAATTAATTTAATTAACTCCAATTTGGACCCAATTAATCAATTCTTGATTTTACTAAACTGAACCAAATATTGATTAAACTCCCAAATGGGTCCGTATTTAAAATTCAATTGATTCAATTCATTAATTTCACTTCCCTAAGCCATTTGGGCCCTTAATTTTTAATTCCAAAATAAATCATTATTAAAATCAAATACGAATCAGACTCCAGAATTCTCATAATACCCAAATTACATTAGAGTAACAACCAATTAAAATTCAAATCTTCTTAATCAATTAAACATAAAATCATATACATGATGTGGTTGGCTTAATCTACGATTTATGCTAATTAAACTCGATTAATTCATTACGAATCGAACTTTTGCCAAATTCCACCACATGCTCTAAAAAAAATGCTAGACACAGATGTAAAGTCGACTTTGGTTTCGGCACCTCTAAGGCTATAAATTCTCAGTTCAAAGCTTCCAATTTAAATAGATTTTTCTACACTCAATAGATAAAATTCATAATCACATAATAACTCACATAATTAAACATACAAATTCATATCAAACACATAATCATATGCATAATTAAGTATATTATGGGTTGGGTTATCACAGAACTGGTGAAATAGGAAAGTCAAAAAAAAAAGTTTATCCCAAAAATGTCAAAGAAGGAAATCTCTGGAAATCCAAAAAAAAAAAAAAAAAAAAAAGAAGAAGAAAAGGAAATAAGCTCAATTGCCAATTTAGCTCCACGTGATCATAAAGTATTGTCATTCAATAAATTAATTGTGGATCATTACATTTTTTATATTTAAAAAATCTATCCTGAGTTTCTACTCATGTTCTTGAGACCTATATATTTAGGTCCAGCATTGTAGGTAAATTGAGACACAACTTACCATTTGATTAAACATCGTGTGGCCATATTATGGTTAGAACTTCACTTAAAAACAATATTAGATCTAATAACCAAGTTCTGAGTATTTTCTTCCAACTTTATACTAGTATAACCATCTTATTGAGAGAAAGATGTTGATATGGCACTCACAAGTGGACCAATTAAATGCAGAGCTTATTAGAAGGGGCATGAACTTTCTGCCATGATAGGCTTGCCTTTAAATTAAATGTGTATTTATCTATTCAATCATTTTAAACAATGATGTGAGTTTATCATTTTAAATTTAATTTCATTTGGTCATTGCTCTTCAAAACTGCATAAATGAAGTTTATATTATTTTGTACAATTCACAAACTTTTTCTTTCTTTCCTTGGTGCAAAAATAGAAAGTCCTCGGCAATAGTCTATACAGTTACAATTCCATTTGTGTAAATGTGTATAGCTCTTCTATTTGAAAGAAATGGCTAGATTCAAATGTAGTAGTGGCAACCAAAGAACCTAATGCTCAAACTACCTAGGTTTGGGTATTTCAAATTCGTAGGAAACAACTAAAGCAAAAGAAAATAGAACCTTGTCTCTTAGAAGAATGATATGCAAATTAATTGGAAAAGTTCAATAACGAAAATCTTAGATGGTCCTTTGCTAGTATATGAAAGAGAATATGTGGGCTAAAGCTGTATATATTCCATTTAGTTAATTTGTTGTGCCTGTTTTCTGTTACTTAGGGTTTTACAGAGCACAATGTTTCAATTTGTGTACATATATATACATCCTTGTGTTCTTTTTTTAACCTGTTTGATTGATGATGAGATCAAATCTTTGCAATTTAAGACTTTAAAGAATTTAGATTTCTCTTATCTGTTTTGGGTTTGTCTGCTGTGCAGTTTTTCACCCTTATGTTATATGTAAATTCAATTGAATTTTTTTTAGAAAAGTGAAGTATTGACTAGGACTTGATTCCTACCTAAAAAAAAAAAGAAGAAAGAAGTCTATCATAATCTATCAAGAGCATTGTAGAAACTTTTGGTTTCTTCATTAATATGCTTCATACTAGATATGTTTTTAGTATGCTTGATAGTACCGATTTAGATTGCACCACCAGGATGTAGTCATTAATGGTGCATGCGTGCATAAATAGTCTTAGACCCATCTAGGAATCTTCATTGGAGATTCCTAGTCATTTTTGATGAAGTTCTTTTTGGATTGTCCAGTTTGGATAGTTCAAGAGCACAAGTCTATATTGCAATTAGTAGTTCTACTGCTTATAGTCCATCTCGTAGAGATTTCGTGTAGCAGCTCCTCATGTTCTCCGGGTGCATACTAGACAAGGTGTTGTAGTACACCTAGTCTATGTCGTGTAATTGGAGAACCATGGGGAGATGCTGCTGAAATTTCGATAGAAATGAACATAGCGGTATGAGTTACTTTTTACAATATAGACTATGCATTCTTGAATGGGAAAGTAGGATGAACCAACATATTAGAGACCAGTTAGAGGTGAATGGTGTCATGTTGCATGCATTATAAAGTACTTAATTGAGGTTAAAATTAATTAAAATGGAATGGTAATTTTGAACTTTGTTGATTTGGCAGTGACATTGGTAGCGTAAGACGGAGTCAGATAGATAAAAGTTGGATAAATCAACATAGGTTCCACCCGGAATACATACAAGGGGTTAAGGAATTTATTAAATTTGTATGCGAAAATAAGCCGTTGTTGAATGAAGTCACATGCCCATGTGAACGGTGTTGTAATGTCAAATTGGTGGAGAAAGGCCTATTAGGGAACATTTAATGATCAACCGGTTTCTTCCAAGTTACACCAGTTGGATTTTTTATGGTGAAAATTTGTTGTCGCATGTGCCATACAATGTGAATGTTGGGCAAACTGATTCAAATGTTGGTGATGAAACTTATGAAATGCTATAAGAAGGATTTGGACTTCCTCCACCAGGCTTTATTCAAGAGGCAGCAAGTTCTGGTATTAAACAAGGTCTAGATGAAAAAATTGAAAAATTCTTCAATTTATTGAAGGAGGCTAAAAGAGAGTTGTATCCTGAGTGTCAGAAGTTTTCAACGCTCTCAATTGTTGTTCGGTTATTGCACATCAAATGCCTTAGTGGATGGAGTGACAAGTCATTCACGATGTTACTTGAGCTTTTGAAGGATGTGTTCCCAGAGGGTGAAACTTTGCCAAAGTCATTTTATGCAACTAGGAAACTCCTTAGGGACTTGGATCTCGATTAGCATAAGGTACATGCATGCCCAAGAGATTGCTCACTATATTGGAAGGAAATGGCTAGTATGGATAATTGCATAGTGTGTCATATGCCTAGATACAAACAGTTTGAAGGGGAAGAGAATTGTAACAACCCTCACTCTGCTTACCGATAAATTACTGATTAATTACTGATTACTGCTAAACTGAGATTGATTATAATTGATAATTGAATCGATTAAAATACGGAACTGACTGACTGAAAACTGGAACTGAATTGATTGACTGTAACTGTTTAATTACATTCTATCTGTTGACTGTTTGATTATCTGTTCATGTTTGTATATTTAAACTGCTAATTGAAGGCCTTATCGGCGGCCAAATCCGAAACCAATTAATGTTCCATGATCAGTAGAATTTATGTGATTTTATGATATATTTATCTGAAATGTGATTGGTATGTTTAAATTAGAATAAAATAGTGTTAAATTGCATAGTTTGCTTTATTTACATGTTTGCCATTGTTAGTGGACCACTTAGGCAACATATGTTGAGCCTTATTACATGCAACTAAAACATTTGCTCAACTCATTCCTTTGTCTCAAAACCGACCAAGAGAGAGAGAAAAAGTAAGAGAGTGAATTCAACTTGTTAATTTGCTTGGAAATTGAAGGAATTAAAGTATTGATTGCATAGTTGAGCTTGTTCATCTTGCATTTAAGACTTAGGTATGAATTTTGACCTCTCATTGATGTCTTTAAGGTTGATTCTTGCAAGGTTCATGTCAAATTGTAGAGCTAAGGCATGATTTAGTCTAATAATGTTGTATTGTAGCTTGAATCTTGCATGCATGTTGGTATTGTTGAATTTTAAGTTGATTTCATGGCAAATTGTCACATGCATGTTCATAATTAAGCTTAAGTCCATGAATCTCTCATGTTTTGAAAAGAAAGAGCTCAATAGAGCATGAAATGGAAGCTTTGATATGATTTAAAGTCTTGCATGTCATGGTTGTAGCATGTTCATGCATGTTCATGAAAATTGGTTTGAAATTGGGTTTGAATTAAACACCATTGGGCTTTGATTTCTCAAATTGAGCTTTGAAACATGTTATTCTATGTGTTAACAAGTGTTTTCCAGAAGTTTAGCCCAAGAGGATCGATTTTGGAACATTTAAACTTGATTTTGAGCTTGGGACTCAAATCTGGAATTTCCAGATTTTGGCTGTCCGCTCGAGCGGGGAAATCGAGCTCCCAGCATCTGCATTGTTTTACAGTCCGCTCGAGCGGAGGAATGCACGCTCGAGCGAAGGCATGTGTCTCACGCTCGAGCAGGCGTCGAGCGCCCGTCGAGCGAAGATTTCACCTATCTAGTACTTTTACAGTCCGCTCGAGCGGGGCCCTTTGTTGCATGTCCGCTCGAGCGAGTAAACCTGCGCTCGAGCGAGACCTCTGATTTTCTGAAATTCTAAAACTGCTTTCTGAGTGCATCTTTGCATCCTCATCCCATCCTAGGCATTCTTAGGCCTAGTTTAAGGCATCTTAATGAGGATTTAGATGTAGAACACACAGAGGCAAATTAGAGATTAAGTTATGATCTTTCCCAACTGAGTAGCTTAGTGTGTGTTCAATCTGTTAACTGTGTAGGGTTGGCGACTGGGGACGCGCTCTAGCTTATCTATAGCCCAGAACTCTGTGAGTAACAACTGTGTAAAGATATGTTCAAAAATGATTATCTTCTGAACAATTGAACTGTACTGTTTACTGAACTGTTACCGTTAACTAAATGAATGTATGTCCTGTATTTTGAACTGTATTGTGGCATCCTTAGCACCTATTGTTACTGACTGTTACTGTTACAGAGATCTCTGTCGGTTCCCTCGTTGGAACCACTACTGCTTACTGATTGATGGCCATCATTTACTGTTCGGTCTTTTCAGACCTACTGTTTACTGTACTGTTATGCTAATGGATGTACCACATATGACTGTTTACTGAATAACTGATATACTGATTGAAACGACTGTTTTCAATATACTGAAAGGACATTCATTCTTAACCTCTTTACGCATTATGTTATTCACTGGTCTTTAGCTCACTGTTTATATATATATATATATATGTAGGTGCTCAGCCACCAGACCGGAGCTAGGAGCGTGGGTTAGACTTCCCTTTTTGTCAAGCCAACTACTGTGCCTCACTGCGAGGTTCCGAGCCTGCCAAGCTATGGCTTAGGGGTGTTTTAGTTTTTCCCCCTTCTGTAATGTTTTGTTTACTGTATAGACTACACTGTTTAATAGGGGTTAAGTCCCTGATCTGACTGACTGTATATATTGTACATACTGTTTTGTACTGTTTACATGTATGTATGAAAAATCTTTTTGGCATACAGACTGTCACAGCTCATTGGACATTGTTTATTTACTGTATTGGCTTCCGCTAGGCCCCTGTACTCTGTTTTACTGTTTTACTGTTAAGAGGCCTTCGGTAATCTCGGATTACTGGCCGGTTATGGTGCTAAACCCATAAGGGCGGGTTTGGGTCGTGACAAGAATGATATTAAGAAGAAGCAACAAAGAATTCCACAGAAGATTGTCAGATACTTTCCTTTGATTCCAAGACTTCAAAGATTATTTATGTCATCCAAAACATCTTCTTTAATGAGATGGCATGCAGAGGGCCGAATTGATAACGGCAAAATGAGACATCCTGCTAACTCTCCTGTCTGGAAAATTTTTGATAATTTGTATCCCAAGTTTGTAAGTGAGCCTTGCAATGATAGACTAGATTTAGCAGCGGATGGATTCAATCCATTCAAGGCAATGAATGTCTCTTATAGAAGTTGGCTAGTTATTGTGATGCCATACAATTTGCCACCATGGTTGTGCATGAAGTAGCCTCATATGATGATGACATTGTTCATCGATGGTCCTTCTTCACCTGGAAATAACATTGACGTCTACTTATGCCTTGTAGTGGATGAATTGAAAGAATTGTGGGAAAATGGTGTTGACACGTATGATGCAGAAACTAATCAGATGTTCCGAATGCATGCTATGTTATTATGGACTATAAATGATTTTTTCCTGCCTATGCAATTTTGTCTGGATGGAGCACGAAAGGTGCTTTAGCTTGTCCTTGTTGTAACACACATACTCGTTCTCGATATTTGAAGATCTTCAAGAAATTTTGTTATATGGGGCATCATCGCTGGTTGAATGCGGGTCACAAATTTCGAAAAGCTGGTGCGTCTTTTGTTGGCACTATTGAATTTGAACGATGCCTAACTCGGTTATCAGGGGCTAATGTGCTACGACAACTAAGGTCTAAGCCTAAGTTCAAATTGAATTCTAAGTGTCAACAATCTAGCAAACGAAATAGAAAGGGGAAGGAAAATGAGGAGGAATCGGGTCATAATTAGAAAAAGAAAAGTATTTTCTTTGAGCTGTCATATTGGGAGCATAATTTGATTCGCCACAATCTTGATGTGATGCACATTAAGAAGAACGTGTGTGATAATGTATTGTGGACAATATTAAATGTTGATGGGAAAGGGAAGGACAATTTAAATACTCGTCGAGATTTGTAAGATATGGGAATTCAGAAGGCACTACATCCTCAGAAAAGGGTTGGGAACAAGTATTATTTGCCTCATGCATGTTTTTCCATGAACAACACAGAGAAAAGTCTATTTTGTGTACTTCTGAAGAAAATCAAAGTTCCAGATGATTATGCATCCAATATCTCTCGTGGGGTTAACCTCAAACAGCGTAGCGTATCTAGACTAAAATGTCATGATAACCATATACTCATGCAACAGATACTTCCAATAGCAATAAGAAATTTGTTACCAAAGAAAGTGATTGAATCATTCATTGAATTAAGCAATTTCTTCAGGCAGTTATGCTCCAAAACCCTAGAGGTAGATGGTCTAGATCATCTTCAGTCCCAAATTGCTCATACACTTTGCCATCTTGAGAGAATTTTTCCTCTATCATTTTTCGATATAATGGAGCACTTGCCTGTTCACCTAGAAGAGGAAGTGAAGATTGTCGGTCCGGTGCAATATCGATTGATGTACCTTGTAGAAAGGTATGCAATTCTACTCCAATGTCCATTTTGTAGATATTTGCTTGTTTATACTTGGAAGTCATGTATGCATTTTTTTCTTTATAGGTATCTTATGACGCTTAAATCATACATGCATAATCAAAGTCATCCTGAAGGTTCAATTGCACAGGGATACTTAGTCGAAGAATGTATGACATTTTGCTCAAGGTACTTACATGATGTCGAGTCGAAATTGCATCGACCGTTAAGGAATTGTGATGTTAGCGACAATCCTGAGATATTAATGGGGCGGGCTTTAGGAAAAGGAAAAGGGGTTGTGCTTGATAACACAATATGGGTACAAGCTCATCGGTATGTGTTATTTAACATTGTTGCGGTTGTCCCATATCGAGAGTAAGATAGACGCAACCTTTGTCTCATCGTGAATGTATTTATACCAACCATAATTATCTTGCATTTTACAAGTAGTTTAATTGTGTAGAGAACATCATGAATTTATTAAGCGGTCACATCGTCGTCTTAGAGATTATGATGTGGATCATCATCACAATAATGAGTTTTCCAAATGGTTCAATTGTCATGTAAGTGCATGTGTTTCTATGTTTTTGAAGTTGTTAATTGATGTTTAATATTGATAACTTTCTTTTAAAAATAGGTTGCAGAGTTGTTAGCTATTGAAAATGTAGCGTTGTTAGATGAGATTAAAATTTTGGCTTTGGGACCCAGCCAAAAGGCCACCAGATTTAATGAGTATATAATTAATGGTACTAGGTATCATACTAGAAGTCGTGAGTTGAGAAGAAAAACTCAGAATAGTGGGGTTATGGTGAAGGCAAAGACTTCTAGTTATGCAAGTGCCAAAGACATTAATCCAGTGGAAGGTGATGTAGTGTACTATGGATATGTGACATATATTATTAAATTGTATTACTCACACAACCATAGATACATGTTATTCATGTGCAGCTGGATTGATAACAATAAGGGACTCAGGCAAGATGATTTTGGTTTTACACTTGTTAATTTCAATCACTTGTTATATACGAAGAAACAAGATAGCGATGAGCCATTCATCCTAGCATCTCAAGCACAGCAAGTCTTTTATGTTAATGATTCTGTTGAAGAAGATTGGAATGTTATACTCAAGATAAAACCTAGAGACTTATATGAAGCATGTGGAGAACAACCAACTATTGATAAAGGACCACATCACAACGAAATGGAAGGATTTGGTGATCAAGAGTTAGATATAGCTTCCTTCACTTGTGAGGAGGACATAAATTGGGTTAGGCAAGGTATTGATAGAACAACTGTTGATGAAATTATTGGACCTCTTGAAACATCGACAGAGCAATTTGAAGATGACGAAGAAATGATATGATATTGTAATTGGTTGCATATTCACTTTTAAATTGGTGTTTTCTGTATGGATATTCATGTTAATAAAATCTTTGCTTTTATACCTTTGTAGCTTTCTTTAAATGGCCATTTTTACCTTTCATGTACTCTTATTCTGTTTTGAATGCAGTTTCTTTATAGATTAGCATGTCCTTACTCTTATGTTTGTAGTTTCTTTATAGATATTATCTATAAGTTCTAGCTCCAACTGTTCTTCTAGTGAAAGTAAGCAATCAAGCTCTAGTAGTTCTAGTTCAGATGAGACTTAGGCGACACTCAAGTTAAGAGTCATACCTAATCCGTCAACATCATGGCATCCACCAGGCACTCTTTCTACCATATCATGTAGCGGTAATACATCACATGGCTCTGTTTCAACTGGTACGTATAAACTTTGGGGTTGCTTGATATTTTCTTGTGGTGTTTTTGGGTTAGATCTGTAGTCCTATCTATCATAATGCATGGTTATTTTTAAAAAAATGGAGTTTGGGTAATTAAAAGCATAATGTGTGGTTATAGCAAAGGATAGCAGAATTTTAAGATTCTCATATATATTCACTTTGTTTCCTTATTCTGAAGTGTCAATCATGGAGTAGTTTGGTCTAATATAGCCTTTGATTCTATGATCTAGATTAATCCGTTATTGTACATTTTGAATTTGAATTCCTTATTTTTCTTTTCTTGATTCTCTGATGTGATCTAGATTAATATTTTCTGATTTTTCAATATAATTTTTGATTTTTCTATCTTGAAGACTAAAATTTGGCCTATTTACAACTAGAAACATTGTTTTTATTTCTTCTTCTTCTATTGAATTGTTTTAGCAACAGCTTTTTGTTTTTTGACAGTAGGCTGTTTACACACTTGGTGGCAACTAAGTCCCAAACTCTTTTTGTTTTATAAAATGTGTATTTACTTCAATGCACTTCTTGACATATTACAGCTAACTGATATGTCTGATTACATGAATAACCTACCACACATCACAGCTAGACTCATGGACCACTGTATGATGGCCTCTCATATTGATGGAAATTCTCTACCTCAAATCCCACAATTGTGGTTCAAAGTCATAGGATTGGTTGCTAACAAGGGAACCTCAAATTTGATTCGCTCACATTGCAGTATTGGCAATATGTAAAGCTATGTTATACAAAATGCTAAAGAATTATAAAAAATATGTGAAAAAATTCTAAAATTGTGAACAACTTAATGAACTCATAAGGTAAATAAAACAAAACATCAATAATGTTGTTCATATTGCTTAAAGTATCAGTCTTCACAATGATCAATACGATTTTGCAATGCAATACAATTTATTTTGTATGTGTGTTGCGGGCGCCCATAATCTCCTAATATGTCCATCTTGTCTGATATCACAGTTTGTCATGGAATGTTTGACGATGTTGTGGTATCAAAAATGTCACTATGAGATATTAATAAGAATTGTTGGGAATTCTAAGGATAATGATTTTAATTAATTACATATTTTCCGTATTAGGTGTGTTATATGTAATTGTGTGTTCAATTGTGTCTTATTAAACTATTGCGTAAATTTGTAGTATACTAAACTTGGTATCCAAGTCATCGCAGTCACAACAGCGACTTTGCACCATGCCCATAATAGCTGTAGCCTAGCTTTAAGGCCAACATCACTAAACTTGTCATGACTCCTAAACCACTAGTACGATCCACCACCACCACCAACATCAACACCAACACCAACAGTGATGGTGGACTTGCTTTTCACTTTAGCATCATACACAGGATGAAGACATTATTTCAATACCCAAATATGTGTGTATGATAAAATTTGCTATAAAAAATGAAAGTATTTGTTTCTTTTTTACAGTACTTGTGTAAAGAATAATTAGACGGTTGCCTTTTTTTTGCTGCTTCTTGACAGTACTTTCATGAAGAGTATTTAGATGGTGCATTTGTGGGTAATTTAATTCATATGCTTTTAAGGATCACAAAAATATTTGCTTGTTTGCTTATTGTTCTGTATCACTCTTGATTTTTGTTTTTTCCTTTCTTTCTTGATGCTTTCCTCTGGTGCAATATGATGGAAATTTTTCTTGCTAAAATAACTCTATAACTAATCTTTCTTTCTTTTCTTTTTTTCTCTTCATGTTTTTGCTTTGCCAACTTTGATTTGTATTTGCATTTCATTTTGGAGTTCGGTCCCAGCAGTTTTTATGTTTAGTTTCAAAAATCTCTTTTGTGAAAAAAAAAAAAAAATTTATAAACTAGTTTGGCAAAATAAAATGAACTACAATTATGAATGATTTTCCTTATTTATATATTTGATAACCTACTGGGTACTCGAGGACACATGGTGGTTGCTGGTTTTATTTTCAAAAATATTTTTTATTTTGATGAATCAAGAGGGTACACTTGCAGTTGAATGATGATTACGCTTTGATTTGCTGTGTTTAGTAGTTAGCTAAATGAAATTATTTAGTGCTACATCAGTTGTAGCCCCATGGTGTTTCTCTTAGTTTCACAGGTTATTTTTGTACCTGTATTATTATTATTATTATTATTATTATCAAAAAGTCTAGAAGCACAGAGGATGGAACACAAATTAGAGCACAGGGCTATAATTAAGTCAAGTTTCCTTATTATCAAAAATTATTATTATTACTTTTGTACCTGAATGATGATTACGCTTTGATTTGTTGTGTTTAGTAGTTAACAATTTATAGAAACCCAGGGCAGTAATTAAGTCAAGTGGCAGTGGATTTTCTTAAATTTATTTTTATTCTTTTTGGTTATGAGGAAAACAAAAAGAAGGAAATGTAGTGGAAAACAGGGACACTTTGTACTAATCATCGGTGTTGCTATGTTCAGTTGCTATGATATTGTTATCTAGCTTTGTTTAGAAGATCTTATGAGATTTAGATCAACCCTCTCCTACTACATGCTACTTTTTCCCATAGATCTGTCACTCTGCTTCATTTCTCTCTGCAAACAAATCTTGATCAAATTTTTAGTGGTTTGGTTAACCTAGCAGGTTATCACCAAGGCTTGTTGTATGTATGTAGTCTGGTTTTGAAGGATATTTGGATTGCAAATGACTAATTTTGTTTCTGGTTCTCTTTGAAGACTAATTCCTCGATTGATTGACTTTTTATGTCATTAAAATGATTACAAAACTTGGAACTGAAAATACACTCTGTTGTCATATAAAATTCTTGATCCATGACCTCAAAAAATTGACTAACATGATTTGGTTAGGTTTTGTAGGTCTTACCTCAAGTCAAGCCACACAAAAGCAGATGAGGGGTCCCATATATGTGTGCATGGTCAATGGGGTACTAGTGAAGATGGCGTTTTAACAGTTGTTTTAAATGAGTTGACTCAAGTAGTTGAAAGATACACATCTCTTGCTTCATATTTGGACGTTTGGCATGAGATAAGAGTCTTGCACCACTCACTTTTACAACTTGGCATTATGTCCCAAAACAAAACAAAGATAACATATGGAGGGAGATAAAGGTATATACGGATATTTAATATGAAATAAGTTGAAAAGGTGCAGTGTTAGTTACAATTGTATTCCATATAAAATGCATATTACAAGTGTAGTTGACATTGCATATTGCAAATGTGTAAAATTGTAATGCAGGCTCATACGGATGCAGATGAATCCATTAAGAGAACGATAATGGCTTCATTTGGGAAGAAATTGAGAGATTGGAAAAGTCAAGTGAAAAAAATGGGATACAAACCCTTCAAGAATGATGCAGAAAGGTTGGCTTATTGACCAGATAGAGTACATGAGGATCAGTGGTGGGCTTTGGTCTACTATTGGGGCACTCAGAGTGCATCGGTATAATTTTATTTATGTGAAATTTTTTTTATATATGATAAGTTTTTATAACATCTTAAATAAATTTCATATTTGATAGAAATCAAGCAAGAAGAATAGCTGTAACAAAAAAAGCAAGAAGAATAGAAAAATCCGAAAGAAGAAGACATTACATCATAGAACAGGCTGAAAGCCTTTCTTAGTAGTTTGACTGGAGGTATAATTATTCTCACATCAATTAAAAATCTTTTACCAATATATGACTTTGTTTTGAGTTGAGTGAAATCAAGACTCAAAGTTTGTTGGGCTTCCTATGGTTAACCTGAAACTGTCTTGGCCATATTGTTGTTCTTTTGTGGATAACTCAGCTAGCACAGTTAGTTTATTTAAAACCACAGTTAGTTTATTTAATCAAATCTTATTGATTGGGACATGATGATGTAGATGAAGTTTAACCCTCTTAATCTTCTTTTTCTTTTGTGTTTCTACTTTCAGCTCATTTTGGGGGGGTTTTTCTTTATTCTATTTTTGTAGGGAAACTTCTCCACTAATTGCACTATTTAATTCCAATTTGGCTCCCTAAAATAAATCCCATTAGGGAGTGGTGTTCCTTGGATGTTTAAATTCCTCTGGTTTTTTTTTTTTTTTTTTTTTTTTTTTTTTTTTTTTTTTTTTTTTTTTTTTAATTCTTGACTTGTTAACTGTTTAAATAAGCTTTTGCTTTATGTTTACCTTTGTTGTAGAAAATGTTCAAGCATGCTTAGTGCATAACTTTGTGGAAGTTTTTGTTCAACTTGTTGTATATCTCATGAGATATGTTTTAATGATAAATTTGTGCTACATAAATTACATACCCATACCCAACTCATTAACAAGTTGGGGCCCAACTTCATGTTGGCACTTCTAGAAATAAAGTCTATTAGAGATTTTGTGAATAATGCTAGACATCATATATCTATATAAAATGATGTTGCTAGCTATTCATATATTTATAGGCAATGCTCTTATAATGAACTATGGCATACATTCACCTTTTTGTTTTTTCTTTCATGTCTGATCAACTCTTATTTATCTTAAGATTTTGGTTGTCTTTTATTTACAGAAGACAAAAAAGAACAATGGGATTCTTGCTATCCGGCCACAGGTGTGGATGGCCGCACACATGAAAGATAGGATGTCAAATAGTGATTCAGTTAATGATGAAAAATCTAGAAAACCCCTAGAAGTTGATTTGTGATTATGTATCAATTTTAAGCAGAGTATAACAATCCCAATCAAACAATCAAGACAAATCGACACAACGATTTTACATAGAAAAACCACAATTGGACACCTCCAACTGTGATTAAAAAATCAAGGGTAACAGTCACAAAACAATCCACTAAGAAGATTTAAAGGAATTACACAGGTATACTCTCAATTACCTAGTGAATCCATGCCTAATTGAACCAACCTCTATGTGCCTCTTCCAACCCGTCTTCACCTCAGAATTGTCTTTACGATGAGCCACTCCAGAATCTACCAAAGCTTCAGGCTCGAATTCTTCAGAATCCACCGAAGAACAACTCTCTCTTTTTTTAGAACAAACAAACAAACCTTTGATGTAGACTCTTTAAATCATGAGTTGAATACTCAATAAAACATCAAAGAAAAATAATAAAATATCCCCAAATATAAACCTTAAGAACTAACAAGAAGATCTGGAGGAATTAATTTAGTTTTGGGAGAAAACCAACTACTTATAGAAAATCAAAGTAATTCCAGTTTTGGAAGAAAACCAACTTCCTATAGAACTCCAAAGTAATCCTAGTTTTGAAAGAAAACCAACTTCTTAGAGAAATCCAAAGTAATCCTAGTTTGACCTAACATGTGAATTTAAAAATTACAACCTTGGGTTTGATCCATGGAATTTGACAACAAAGGGTCCTAACAATCTCCCCCTTTGTCAAATCCCGGACAAAACCATGCTAAAACAGTTTTCCTAACAAAAACACTAAAACAATTTTCCAATCAAAATAAGAACAACACCACCAACTAGGAACCAACACTCATAACCAAATCTAAAATCCATGCTCTTGAACAATTATCCTGAAAGAAAACAACCACACACAAGCCAACCAAAATATGTGGAACTGGATTAAATAACAAAAGATAAATCCATCCATAAACAAAATACTATCCAAATATACTAACCATCCATAAACATATGACAAAATTATCTTGAAGTATGAGATGGAAAACATAAATAGATGTGACTTGGAGATTTTAAGAACATGTAGGATGAAAACCTAAAAACTAAGATACATGCACTAGACACATGAATGGATGAAATCACACTACGACACATGTGCATGAAAACATGAATTAATAACCTGCGAGAGGTAAGCAAAAAACAAGTAGTGGATAGCAACACACAAACCAACTAATGCCAAACTCCCTTATCAAACAAATCAAAGTGATCATGCTAACAAACTCTTGTAATGATACACCAAACTCCCCCTCACTAAAAACAAAGAACAAAGAAGAAAACGACAAACAATAATATGGTGGAGCAAGTAGGGAATTTCAGATTTGTACCTTAAAACACACAAGATTATCCAAGAAGCACAATTAGTTGAAAAGACAATGTGCACAGCCTCTAGAAAATTCCTCATAAAAGAAAGTGATGCATTATGTGAAAAGCATAGATCCCATGCTAAAGGTGTGTGTGTGACTCTTGGAGTTCGACAAACACAAGATTTAAATCCTAGTAGTGATATAAAAGTTGGACCTCTGACAAGAGAATCTAAGCACAACTAAGAAAACTCAAACCACTAGGAATCAATGGGTATTTGGTGAGTAAAAGCGGAGGCTCCCCCCTCAATCAATGAATCCTTTATTTTTTCCTCTATTTTTTTTCACATTTTTTCCTTTTCTTTCTTTTGCACATTTTTTCTTTCTTTTGCACACTCATTGGCGGCTGACACTCTCAAGAGTATGGAAACCGAACCAGAGAAGCATGGATATAATAAGGATGGCCTGGTTGGTGACTCTGAGGTAGCATTTTCCTCATGGCTGGACTACAAACAATAGAGGGGAAAGCCATGGAGATGCAAAAAGATGGAAGGTGGTTAAGAGACTCAACATCACCCATGATATGTTAGTATAGGTCAATTCCTCTAGAAAAGCAAGAGATACAATGCCAGAAGTCCATAGGAAAAAAAAAATCACTAAGTCGGAAGACTCCGATATTTGCTAATCCAAGAGTGTGTACAGAATGAGACATACTAATCAAAGAACACACACTCCAAAATGAGTAATGACCATAGAAACCACACACATATTAACATGTAATGGTTATTCTCATCAATTCCAATATGCACCAAGGACTACTTAAAAATTTCAAGCTTGAAAAACCAAACTAAGAAAACCATACTAAGAAAATCTTTTTGGATTTTTTTATTTTTTATTTTTCTAAACAAAGCAAGATAGAAAACAAATATGCACACATTAAATGGCTCAAAAAGAAAAAAATACACAGAAACCCAAAAACTAAAATGAATAAACAAATTAGCACAAGTCAAGTTTTCTCACCCAAACCGCTTTAGTATGAACAAAGTTGTAAGAATTGCGGTTCTTGGGTGGTGTCTTGACGTTATGGTTCCCTTCCCCTTCAATGAGAACCCGTCTTGACATGGTTTTCAACTTCTTATTCCTAGGTCTAGGTAAACACAATCTCTGTTCATGTTTGGTCTCAAGTAAATCAGAATAGCAAAGTTTATTATGACCCTTAACCTCCTTATGACCAATGAAGTGTCTCCTACCCCTTGAGATATTAGAATTTCTTCCATCTCTATAAGACACTCTCCCATGCAATTCATAACAATAAGGGCGAATATGACCATGCATACCACAATGATGACAAATAAAAACAGGGTGTACAGGGTGTACCTTCTTTTCTTTTACCTTACCAACTTTAGGAAGTTTGCGAAGTCCATCCTTATGTTGAATTTTTTGTTCTCCCTTTCCTTGAGTTCTTGTATCATGAGATGTGGAAGCACTCTGTTTTAGCCCTTTCTTACCACCAAAGCTAATGCCACTCTTGTCAAAACAAATTTGTTGAGACCCAATGATATTGTCCAAAGTTTTTGATCCTCTATTCCAAAGACCAATGGTAGTCATAGCACACTTGAGTTCTTTCTCTTTCTTGATCATTAGTTCTTCCAAAGCAACTTGAGACATCTTGAGAGTTTCAATTTTTTCTTCATATGTTACATAGATTTGTTGTAACTCATTCCTTTCTGTCTCACAAGTCAACAGTTTTGCTCAAAGAACTTGTTGATCATCAGCTATCTTGATGGCATTGATCCTAGCCTCGGAAATCTCCTCCTTAAGTTTGACATTCTCACTTTCACTTGTTTTGAGTTTCTTTGTGAGTTTGTCATTCAATTTGAATAAATTAAGAAACTCCTTATACAGTTTTTCATAAGCTTGCTCAAGCTCTTCATGATCACTCTCCGAGGATTCATCATCACGAATTGTATCCATTATCACAAATCAAACAAGATCTCATTCTAAAAAAAATATTTTTGTTTTAAACAAAATAGAACGACCTGCTCTGATACCAATTGAAAAATCAAGAAAACCCCTAGATGTTGATTTGTGATTATGTATCAATTTTAAGCAGAATATAACAATCCCAATCAAACAATCAAGACAAATCGACACAACGATTTTACGTGGAAAAACCACAATTGCACACCTCCAACTGTGATTAAAAAACCACGGGCAACAGCCACAAAACAATCCACTAAGAAGATTTAAAGGAATTACACAGGTATACTCTCAATTACCTAGCGAATCCACGCCTAATTGAACCAACCTCTATGTGCCTCTTCCAACCCGTCTTCACCTCGGAATTGGTTTTACGATGAGCCACTCCAGAATCCACCAAAGCTTCAGGCTCGAATTCTTCAGAATCCACCGAAGAACAACTCTCTCTTTTTTTAGAACAAACAAACAAACCTTTGATGTATACTCTTTAAACCATGAGTTGAATATTCAATAAA
Source organism: Camellia granthamiana (assembly GCA_036172215.1). Classification (NCBI taxonomy): domain Eukaryota; kingdom Viridiplantae; phylum Streptophyta; class Magnoliopsida; order Ericales; family Theaceae; genus Camellia; species Camellia granthamiana. Next base: position 9,160,074 of record CM069905.1, read on the forward strand.
ACATCAAAGAAAAATAACAAAATATCCCCAGATATAAACCTTAAGAACCAACAAGAAGATCTGAAGGAATTAATTTAGTTTTGGGAGAAAACCAACTACTTATAGAAAATCAAAGTAATCCTAGTTTTGGAAGAAAACCAACTTCCTATAGAACTCCAAAGTAATCCTAGTTTTGAAAGAAAACCAACTTCTTAGAGAAATCCAAAGTAATCCTAGTTTGACCCAACGTGTGAATTTAAAAATTACAACCTTGGGTTTGATCCATGGAATTTGATAACAAAGGGTCCTAACAATCTCCCCCTTTGTCAAATCCCGGACAAAACCATGCTAAAACAGTTTTCCTAACAAAAACACTAAAACAATTTTCCAATCAAAATAAGAACAACACCACCAACTAGGAACCAACACTCATAACCAAATCTAAAATCCATGCTCTTGAACAATTATCCTGAAAGAAAACAACCACACACAAGCCAACCAAAATATGTGGAACTGGATTAAATAACAAAAGATAAATCCATCCATAAACAAAATACTATCCAAATATACTAACCATCCATAAACATATGACAAAATTATCTTGAAGTATGAGATGGAAAACATAAATAGATGTGACTTGGAGATTTTAAGAACATGTAGGATGTAAATCTGAAAACTAAGATACATGCACTAGACACATGAATGGATGAAATCACACTACGACACATGTGCATGAAAACATGAATTAATAACCTGCGAGAGGTAAGCAAAAAACAAGTAGTGGATAGCAACACACAAACCAACTAATGCCAAACTCCCTTATCAAACAAATCAAAGTGATCATGCTAACAAACTCTTGTAATGATACACCAAACTCCCCCTCACTAAAAACAAAGAACAAAGAAGAAAACGACAAATAATAATATGGTGGAGCAAGCAGGGAATTTCAGATTTGTACCTTAAAACACACAAGATTATCCAAGAAGCACAATTACTTGAAAACACAATGTGTACAGCCTCTAGAAAATTCCTCATAAAAGAAAGTGATGCATTATGTGAAAAGCATAGATCCCATGATAAAGGTGTGTGTGTGACTCTTGGAGTTCGACAAACACAAGATTTAAATCCTAGTAATGATATAAAAGTTGGACCTTTTGACAAGAGAATCTAAGCACAACTAAGAAAAGTCAAACCAGTAGGAATCAATGGGTATTTGGTGAGTAAAAGCGGAGGCTCCCCCTCAATGAATGAATCCTTTATTTTTTCCTTTATTTTTTTTCACATTTTTTTCTTTTCTTTCTTTTGCACATTTTTTCTTTCTTTTGCACACTCATTGGCGGCTGACACTCTCAAGAGTATGGAAACCGAACCAGAGAAGCATGGATATAATAAGGATGGCCTGGTTGGTGACTCTGAGGTAGCATTTTCCTCATGGCTGGACTACAAACAATAGAGGGGAAAGCCATGGAGATGCAAAAAGATGGAAGGTGGTTAAGAGACTCAAAATCACCCATGAGATGTTAGTATAGGTCAATTCCTCTAGAAAAGCAAGAGATACAATGCCAGAAGTCCATAGGAAAAAAAAATCACTAAGTTGGAAGACTCCGATATTTGCTAATCCAAGAGTGTGTACAGAATGAGACATACTAATCAAAGAACACACACTCCAAAATGAGTAATGACCATAGAAAGTACACACATATTAACATGTAATGGTTATTCTCATCAATTCCAATATGCACCAAGGACTACTTAAAAATTTCAAGCTTGAAAAACCATACTAAGAAAATCTTTTTGGATTTTTTTATTTTTTATTTTTCTAAACAAAGAAAGATAGAAAACAAATATGCACACATTAAATGGCTCAAAAAGAAAAAAATACACAGAAACCCAAAAACTAAAATGAATAAACAAATTAGCACAAGTCAAGTTTTCTCACCCAAACCGCTTTAGTATGAACAAAGTTGTAAGAATTGCGGTTCTTGGGTGGTGTCTTGACGTTATGGTTCCCTTCCCCTTCAATGAGAACCCGTCTTGACATAGTTTTCTGTTAGGTTTTTATTGTTGGCAACCCCGTTTGACAAAACTCCTTTCAGATGTATTTATTTTTGCACTTTTATTTCAGTGAGGCTATGTGTTTATTAGATGCGAATCCAAACCCGAATCGAGCCATTCAGAGAAGTTTGTGATATTAATGCTTTCAAGATTGCCACTTCGCTGATTATTACGGGGGTCGAGCTGCCCGGTCAGCTCGCGGCCGAAGCAAAATTCAAATTTGCATTCAAAATTGCATGTCAGCCGTTGCTCGCTCGAGCCAAGGAGTGCTCGCTCGAGCCAAGACTTTCTCGCTCGAGCCAAGGAATGCTCGCTCGAGCGAAGGATTGCGTCCGCACAAAAACCTGAAAGCAGTGATTGGTCGCTCGAGCCAAGGATCCGTCGCTCGAGCGAAGGGACTAGTAGAAATCACGAAATTTACTCTCCTCGCTCGAGCCAGGAAATCCTCGCTCGAGCGAGCCTCAGAATCCGGATTTTTTGCAAAGAGTTGGTTTTCTTCTGAAACAGGATTTCTTTTGGACTTCTACAAAGAGTTGGTTTTCTTCCAAGACAAGGATTATTTTTCTTTATAAGTAGTTGGTTTTTTCCCAAAACTAGACTACTGATTAATTATTCCTCCAGATCTTCTTGTTGGTTCTTAAAGGTTTATATCTGGGGATATTTTATTTTTTCTTTGATGTCATATTGAGTATTCAACTCATGATCTAAAAAGACTACATCAAAGGTTGGTGTTTGTTTCACAAAAGAGAAAGAAAATTCTTCAGTTGTGGATTCTGAAGAATTCGGCCTGAAGCTTCGGTGGTGGAATCCGGAGTGGCTCATCAAGAAGACAATTCCGTGGTGAAGATGCGATTGGAAGAGGCACATAGAGGTTGGTTCAATTAGGCATGTGGCTAGATAATTGAGAGTATACCTGTGTAATTCCTTAATATCTTCTTAGTGGATTGTTCTTGTGGCTGTGGCCCGTGGTTTTTTATCACAATTGGGAGGTGACCAATTGTGGTTTTTCCACGTAAAATCTTTGTGTTTCTTTCTTTTGATTGTTTGATTGGGATTGTTTTTATATTCTGTTTAAAATTGGTACATAATCACAAATCAACATCTAGGAGGTTTCTAGATTTTTTTCATTTTCAACTTCTTATTCCTAGGTCTAGGTAAACACAATCTCTGTTCATGTTTGGTCTCAAGTAAATCAGAATAGCAAGGTTTATTATGACCCTTAACCTCCTTATGACCAATGAAGTGTCTCCTACCCCTTGAGATATTAGAATTTCTTCCATCTCTATAAGACACTCTCCCATGCAATTCATAACAATAAGGGCGAATATGACCATGCATACCACAATGATGACAAATAAAAATAGGGTGTATAGGGTGTACCTTCTTTTCTTTTACCTTACCAACTGTAGGAAGTTTGCGAAATCCATCCTTATGTTGAATTTTTTGTTCTCCCTTTCCTTGAGTTCTTGTATCATGAGATGTGGAAGCACTCTGTTTTAGCCCTTTCTTGCCACCAAAGCCAATGCCACTCTTGTCAAAACAAATTTGTTGAGACCCAATGATATTGTCCAAAGTTTTTGATCCTTTATTCCAAAGACCAATGGTAGTCATAGCACACTTGAGTTCTTTCTCTTTCTTGATCATTAGTTCTTCCAAAGCAACTTGAGACATCTCGAGAGTTTCAATTTTTTCTTCATATGTTACATAGATTTGTTGTAACTCATTCCTCTCTGTCTCACAAGTCAACAGTTTTGCACAAAGAACTTGTTGATCATCAGCTATCTTGATGGCATTGATCCTAGCCTCGGAAATCTCCTCCTTAAGTTTGACATTCTCACTTTCACATGTTTTGAGTTTCTTTGTGTGTTTGTCATTCAATTTGAATAAATTAAGAAACTCCTTATACAATTTTTCATAAGCTTGCTCAAGCTCTTCATGATCACTCTCCGAGGATTCATCATCACGAATTGTATCCATTATCACAAATCAAACAAGATCTCGTTCTAAAAAAAATATTTTTGTTTTAAACAAAATAGAACGACCTGCTCTGATACCAATTGAAAAATCTAGAAAACCCCTAGATGTTGATTTGTGATTATGTATCAATTTTAAGCAGAATATAACAATCTCAATCAAACAATCAAGACAAATCGACACAACGATTTTACGTGGAAAAACCACAATTGCACACCTCCAACTGTGATTAAAAAACCACGGGTAACAGCCACAAAACAATCCACTAAGAAGATTTAAAGGAATTACACAGGTATACTCTCAATTACATAGCGAATCCATACCTAATTGAACCAACCTCTATGTACCTCTTCCAACCCGTCTTCACATCGGAATTGTCTTTACGATGAGCCACTCTAGAATCTACCAAAGCTTCAGGCTCAAATTCTTCAAAATCCACCGAAGAACAACTCTCTCTTTTTTTAGAACAAACAAACAAACCTTTGATGTATACTCTTTAAACCATGAGTTGAATACTCAATAAAACATCAAAGAAAAATAACAAAATATCCCCAGATATAAACCTTAAGAACCAACAAGAAGATCTTGAGGAATTAATTTAGTTTTGAGAGAAAACCAGCTACTGATAGAAAATCAAAGTAATCCTAGTTTTGGAAGAAAACCAACTTCCTATAGAACTCCAAAGTAATCCTAGTTTTGAAAGAAAACCAACTTCTTAGAGAAATCCAAAATAATCCTAGTTTGACCCAACATGTGAATTTAAAAATTACAACCTTGGGTTTGATCCATGGAATTTGACGACAAAGGGTCCTAACAAATGAGGTTATGGTATGTGATACTACATTATTTCTAGAATTTTAATATGATTTATATATATATATTAGAGGCTAATTATTGAATTCAAATCTACAGACTCAAATGAAAGGGTTAACGGAGTACATGGAGGGATCTTCTACTGACCCTGCAGCATTACATGAGCAAATCTTCACACAAGTAATGGGCCCAGAGAGACCTAGTCGTGTTTGGACATTTGGATTGGGACCGTCTTCCACTGATGTTTTTGGAGGTGGATATAGGCGGTCACAAAAGCAGAATCGTATCTTCCAAACTTAAGTTCAGGAACAAGTTCAAGAGCAACTTCAACGGTATCAAATGCAATTTGAGTCGGAGATGAATGACGTAATGGAGAAACAAATTCAGGCTACATGCACAGATTGTCAGTCACGAAATGAGTTTTTGGAATCTCAATTGCAAGTTGCAGGCGTGCCTGTTGATCTAGCTATTGCACTCTCAAACCCATTACATAGGCAGCAGGTGTTTTAACTATTTTTACTAGTTATGACTTTAAATTGCCTAGAGCTAATATACAACTTAAGCCTCTTATTGAATGATAGGTTGTGGATTAACTTAGTAGTCATCCCACTGTTCAGCCAATGTCACATCAATAACAATCTCATGCATTTTCATCCCAAGAGGTGAGAAATCATTTAATTAAAGATTTTTTTGAAAATACAATACCTTATTAATTAAAATACTTGTTCTTATTAAATGTAGGTTCACATTTCAAAGAAAGAGAAGAACAAAAACAAGAAGAAGAAGAACTAACAAGATAAAAGTACCTACATTGCTAGTTTTTAATTTCTCAACTTTCTAAATCGATTAAGACATGATGTGATTTGGTGTTGAATTTTTAAAATATTATGAGATGTTATCCTCAATGCTAATTAAAAAAGTTTATGTGCATGTCAAAACTATTATACATGTGCATTGGGAAATTTTGTACATGAGCATATTTTCCATGCAACAAGTATTGGTTTTCTGGGATTTTTTTTTTTTTTTTTCATTCCATTCCATTTTTGTACTTAAATCTTATTCCTTTATAATGCCAAGCCTTTTTATTCCATACTCTCAGAGTACATGTGACATATAGGCAATGCTACATGGAATTCAGGATTGTTTAGATTGTAGAAAATAGTTTCAAAACCTCTATTTTTGCTAGGGCATCACCACAAGTTTCAAAAGCTCTCTTATTGTAGTAGTATTAGTTTATAATATTTTCAAATTGGAAAAATAATATTAATAACATTGTAGACCTTAGTTTATAAAATTTCATATACATTAGTGTATAAATTTTTTTGATTGCATATACATTAGTGTATATACATTAGTGTATATATACTCAAGCTTCATGAACTTTAATGGCCAACAATAAAACCAATACACAGGGTGCTACACTAGCATATGGTTAGCTCATAGATTGGTTGTCCAAATCTAGAACTTTTTTTATGCTTATATATGTATTTTCTCAATTATTTTGCTAGATTTTTGATCAATTGAGTGGTTGGGTCACTGGGACATTGGTTAAAGTTTGGATTTGTGATAAATTTTTGGTCAGCTATATATGGTATCTATATTTATAATATAATAGACAGATAATAATTCTTTAGGTTGTGTGCATAATCATATTTGGACAAAGAAACATATTTGTGTAGGGATTGACCGAAGCCTATGGTGCCCACCCATCAATGTCAAACCAACCGTAGTTGGGGTTCCTTGTGATAATACTTGCTTTAAACCTACTTCAAACCTAACCCTAAGTTAGCTTAAAACTTGCTTCAAACCCGCGTGTGCTGCATCACACTATGATGATTGATAATAGCAATAGTAATGACTAGCAATGTAGGCTCTACTTTATTGATCTCTCAATTACATCCAAATTTCAATTACATCCTCTCGTTGAATAAGAGTTTGTCTCACATTTACTTCTTCGATGTTAGGTGTCGAAATCCGATTTACCCATTAATGTTGTTACTTGTACAGTTATACGTATGTTGTTTCCTATGATTATTATCTTGTTTCTTATAACACTTTGAAATTAGAAACTTTAAGTAATGCATAGTTAAATTTGAATATTCAAATTTTTTTAAGAAATATTGAAGTTTAATGATTTAACTTTGAAGTAAATTAATTTAAAAATTAAATGGAAATAAAGTTTGGTGTGTTTAATTATGCTTTTAACCTTGTGAAATCAACTTTACAGGTTAAATTGACTTCCCTTGAGAAGTTGTCTGTCAACGCAAAATGGATAACTTGATAGAGACATGGCTTGGCGAACTTCAAGAACTATGAGAGATGAGAATTCAATATTCTGCACCCTTATTTTTGTGCTTTTACAGATTCTTAACATGAAATTCTGTTTGTTTTTAATGGAACAAGTGATATTTGAGAAATTGTTGTCCTAATTTTTTTGTGGAAACTGATGCGTCCTACTGGATCGAAAGCTGGTGGTTCTCCATGAAAACAATATTAGTTACTGTGTAATACATTGGCATGAAATTTTGTTTGTTCTTCTTGAATAGCTATGAGATGTATTGAGCTGTGTCACAACCAGAATTTACTTGGCACCATATTTATGTATGTTCTCTTGAAACTAATACATTTGTTTTTTTTTTTTTGTATTTGTATTTGTATTTGTGTTTGTAGTTGAAGGCCTGTTTTCCTTTTGCTATTGTACTTGACAAAGTGTTTTTGAGGGCTTATGCATCTCAGAATTAGCACAATTTTAAAAAAAAAATTTGAAGCTATAACGGCGTTTTTCAAACGCCACTATAGTGTTATATTTTTAAAATAGAAAAAAGCTATCACAACGTTTTAAAAACATCGTTAAATACTGGCATGACGTCATGTTACCGTTATATAACACATTTAGCAGTGTTCTATAATAATATAACGACGCTTTTAAAACGCCATAAAGATATAGCGACGGTCGCATCTTCGACGTTTGGTATTAAGTGTCACAAAAAGAATTAACGGCATTTTTTATAATTATAGCGGCATTTTTTAAACGCCTCATTTCTAGCAGTGTAATGAGAGAGATTGGAGCAAAGATAATGCTTTAAATGGTCCAAGTTAAGCAAATGGAGTAAAAATATTGCTATTTTTAAAAGCTGTGTTGGTTTAAAAATTTGTCAAAGAAAAAGAAATAGAAGAAAAAAGTGAAGAAAATTAACTTATATTTCTTTATTTTATTTTTTCACTTTACTAATCTGTCGTTAATTTTTTTGGTCCAACACTACAACAAATAAGAATTTTAGAGACTATGTTTTGATCTCTAAAAGTGAAAATTTTGTTGCAAAAGACATTTATGGACCAATTTTTATCGTCATGAAGATAGTCGCTAAAAGGTCGTCCCGAAAAATCCAAAACAAGACTTTTAACGACAAAATTTTAAAATGTCACTAATAAATATTCTTTTAAGGACAAAATAATTTGGTTTCAAAATGTTTTATTTTTTTAGACAAAAAATTTGGTCTCAAAAGGATAATAATTCATCACTAATATTTAATTTTTGTTGCTAAAAATATAATAACGACACTTTTCGTAATAAAAATATTTGCTCCTTAAAAAATAATTTTGTTCTTAAATTTTGGTGCCTAAAACTTTAATTTTTTGTAGTGTATACACAAATCCTTGACCCAAAAAGAATGAAAGAAGAGTCTATATTGAAAGGCTGGGCCGGGTTCATGTTGGAAATATACTGAGCTGGACCCGGAATATTCTAAGGATTCATTGTCTCTATCTTTTATGGGTTCAAAGGGCAATCAGCTCACAACATTATTTACATAAGGCCCATGTCATCAGGATGCTAACGACCTCTTTTCTTTTGCCTAAAAAAGTCACTAAAAAAAAGAAGCCGATTTAACTTTAATTTAGGATTCGACTCACAAGACTGTGTCATGAACGAAAGCAACTCAAACACCATTTTGATCAATTGGTACATAACAAAGCGTGCAATTCTTTTTGCAACAAACATAGGCCCAAAAATTCTAATCCATTTTTTCCATTTTATTGATTTTGTGACGAAAAGCATAGGGTTTTGTCAACTCTCCAACTATCTCGATTTTATATATGGTGGCATGCTAGATGTTCTTTGAGTATAGTTTGCAAGAAATGCTCATTTATATTTTTTTTTTGTGGATACACTTTTCTTCATAATAAGATAGACTTTTAGAGTTTGAGTAAGAGCTCAAAAAGGAGAAAATAATTTATTCCTCATCTTTTCAAATGCAACCAAATTTCTTGGGTAATGGAGAAAGTTACTCAATATTGGATGGATAATTGTTCACTCATCTATCAAGGTATCTCAGTTAGATGCCAAAACTAGAAAATGGCAGTAAGGCCTCATTTGGAACCAGTTTTAAAAATAAATAAATAAATAAATAATAAAAATACAAAAATTAAATTAAATCAAAATTTGTTTTCTTTTTCCTTTTTGGTTTCAAGAGGTTAATGAGTAACTTCACTTGTTAAGAACTATGAAGATTTTAAGTACTCAAAATATTATTTCACTCCAAAGAATACAAACTTAATACAAAGTCGAAAGAATAAATCCTTGGCTACCTTTGTTAGACATTTGTTGTAATGGACGAAAGCATGAAAATAAAAAATATAGTGAAAATGAAAGAAATCATAAAAATAAAAACAAAAACAAGAGTATTAGAAACATCTTAGAACAACTCCTAACAGTGGGGTAGATCTGGAGGAGGTGAAGGTAATGTAGTTGATGGTGTTGGACCATTCTCAACGACAAATGCGGTCGCCAGTCCCCATGGCAAGTGCACATCCAAGTGACAATGCATCAACCATACACCTATATCCACCAAATTTTTCAAAAAACATAAATTAGTTGCTTATACAATATATATGTGCATTGTATATAAAATTAAATATCTACATGAATATTGTTAAAATTGTGTCCACAAATTTTGTGAAACACATGGAGCATCCTTACCTTGAAAAGTGTGTTAAAAAGGAGAATTGATTAGTAATTAAGCTACCATATTAAGATGATAGAATCATGATTGAGCATAATTTACCTGGATTGTTTGCCTGAAATCTGATGACAGCCCAACCTCCGACTGGTACACCAATAGTGTTACGTATTTGCGGATTGATGAGATTGAACTTTTTGGAATCTTTTATTGGGTCATAGTTTCCAAACCCTTGAGCCAGCACATGGAAGTTGAATCCATGCAAGTGAATAGGGTGGTTCTCTATACCCACAAAGGCTGTGTTCTGCAGCACAATTTGAATAGTCGAATTGAACTTGACTTTTTTTACTTTGGTTGACTTTGTTGTCATTATGATGGACTTGTTGAAGCTGTTATTGGAATTTGTGTAGTCAAACACCAATGGTGGTTGATTTGGAAAGTCAGTGGTGTAGATCCCATCAACATTGTTGAAGAAGGCTTGCAACATCGATAACTTGGTAGGGAATTGAAAGGATGCATTGTTCATGCTTGCACCTAATCGTTGCCCGGATGGGCCTGCACAAGTGGCATTCGCGGTCCCTCCACATGCTACCAAGCCAAGCCTACTGTCACAAACATCTGTTCATCGATTTCAAGTGGGACTGGGGTCCAGTGAGGCCCATTCACAAGCCCAGTTAGATTGCTATAAAACTTGTGGGCCGTTGGTGTATCATTGAAAGCCGGTAGAACTGGCATCTGTGGGGTTGATGGAGTGGCGTCCTCATAGATGATGATCCCTGTGGTGGTTGTTTTATCAAATGATACATTTGCTGCGCTAGCATAGGCAAGTGCCGCCATGTAGTAAGAGGCTGGTGGTTGGTTGGCGGTAAAGAGAACGTCGGTGGTTTGGCCGGGTGCAATAACAACAACGTCAGTGACTATTGGAACAGTATAACTAGCATCAACGGCAACAACTGTCATGTTGTGGTTTGCTATCTTGAAAAAGAACTGGTTATTGAGTGCAGCGTTGATGATACGCAAGAGATATGTTTTTCCTTTTACCACCTTGATCTTGTGCGTTCCTAATAATGGAAAAATCACCATATGTTAAAAGTTAGGGATTGGTTAAGTAAAAACTGAGACTTGACATATAGCCAACTAACTTAGAAACTCAACATGCACAGTTGGAGCATGAAGTGTTACTTTTTACTTATTACTCACTATTTGAAGAGCATGGATATAGATCGCCAGGCCGGCCGTTTATGGTGAAAGCATCGGAAATGTTGGGCGCACTACCACTTGCAAGTCCTTGGTTCTCAACATCAATAACATTAGCATTCCACCACTCTCCTGCAATCACAATTTAATGGATAGGACTAGTGTTAGCTCTTGAATAATCTAGCCACATTAAAATCAATATAACTAACAATTGGTGTTTCTCATTTGAGATGTGAATCTATGTCAAATATTTTTTTTTCTAGTCTTCTATAAATTACGAATGTGTTTTTTCTTTCTTTCTTTAATGTAAAGAGAAGAGTACAGCTCTTAAAACATCAAAAAGAAACCAAGTACCAACAGATGTGTTTTCCTTAATCTTGTAGAAGTCAAACCAGCCAAATATTAATTCCAAAAGTTTCGAACCTCAAGATTACAAATTTTACATTCATTAGTAAAAATTCTATTTATTTTTAGTGAATTATTTTAAATATTTTAACTAAATCTTTTACTTTTTAGATACACCTAACTTAGATGTACTTAAAAAATAAAATATTTGTAAAAAAATATTTAAAAAAAATCAATAAATACACAAGAATACGAAAATGTATTGAGTTTTTGTATTTTTGTTGATATTTTTGGTATTTAGTGAAATTTATAAAGATTTTTTTACAAATATTATAATTTGTAAGTGTATTTATATTAGGTATGTCTAAAAACTAAATTTTTTTCTTAAAATATTAAAAAATTCAATGAATAAAAAAAAAACTAATAAATTTTCAGAAAAGAGGAATAAATCAAACAAGATTGGCTGTACACAAGAAAAGAATAAAATATTAATGTATATAAAATATGTAATTTTAAGGTACGAATAAAGCTTTTGTAGTTAATATTTGGTTGGATTGACTTTAGAGGATTAGAAAAATATTTGAAATTCTAATGATTAGCAATAGTCCAACTGTCCATTACTATTAAGAATTTTTAAAATTAAAGAGCATCTTATTTGTTTTCTTAAAAAACTATATAATGGAATTTTAATTCTCATGTAACAAGTTTATTATATTGGCCACCATGGGTCATGTTACCTGTTAAATTGTCAACTATCCTCATGAATGTATTAATTATGAATACTAAATTATTAATTATTTAACTTATTTAAAAGAGGTCACCTTGCTTGTTTCCACTTTTCAAAAAACACTTTTCAGAAAATTTTACTTTTTTATTTTTCGTGTTTTTTTTTTTATTTTTACTGAATTTTTTTAATATTTTAAACAATTTTTTTACTTTTTAGACACACCTAACATAAATACACCTAAAAAGTAAAACACTTGTAAAAAAAATCTTTTAAAAATTCACTAAATACCAAAAATACAAAAAAATACAAGAATTCAGTACATTTTTTTGTATTTTTATGTATTTATTAATTTTTAAAATATTTTTTTACAAATTTTTTTGCTTTTTAGATACATCTAAGTAAGGTGCATCTAAAAAAGTAAAAAAAATGTTTAAAATTTAAAAAATATTCACTAAAAACAAAAAAACACGAAAATCAAAAAAGTCAATCTTCAAAAAACTTAATCCAGAAATCTCAAACCAAACACACTGATTTTTTTTTTGGTATTCTTTAAAAGGGCATTGTTATTCAGGTATAAAAGTTAGATTTACTTTCTAGACCCAGTAATGTATCAAGAAATGGATTAGTTGATAATTAAATATTCTGTAATTATCCACCAATCATCTTCTTAATGCATCACTGAGTTTAGAAAGTAAGTCTAAAAAGTGAATTTTTATATCATTTTTCTATTTAAAAATTTAAACATAGAGAGAGAGAGAGAGAAATTGAAAAATGATTCATCTACATAATTTCTCTCTCAAATCTCCCCAAATGACGTAACAAGTAAAATTTGAAAAGTTGGCCCACACTTGAATATTCTCTCATAACTCTCCTTGCATACATTTTATCTTGTCAGCTCATTCAAGGGATTTTTTTTTTTTTTGGAGGAAGAAATTGTGTGAATTTAACACTACTCTAATTTTATTATTTATATTATATTCTCAACATGTCCTTCCATGTATGATCGGGTTTTCCTTCATTAACAAGCCAAACATGTGAAAGTATTACAATTACCAAGTAGACGAGGTTCTCCTTCATTAGCAGACCAAACACGTGCAAGCATTTTAATTATCAAGTAGACTGTAAGCTTCGAATAGGGGCAACTTCATAATGTAAATTATATTATCTATTGGCAGGTAAAACACGTGTAAATATTTTATTTATGACATAGATGATGAGGTTTGAACAGGGACAACTTTATTATTAATATTAGAGAAAATATTATTTCATCTCCCAAACTTTCACTCATTTTTCAATTTGATCTTCAGACTTCGATTAGTATCAATTTTACACCCAAACCTTTAAAATTTTGATCAATTTGGCCTTGCCGTCACATTCTATTTACAATTGGATGGAATGTGCTGATATGAGAAGGCGGAGAAATTAATTTTTAAGGTATAGTTTGGAGGGCAAATTAATTTTTAAGATATAGTTTGGAGGGCAAATTGATTTTTAACGTTTGTTTGTGGGTAAAATGAAATTTCAAATGAATTTTGGCACCACGTCAGCACATTCCTCAATTGTAGACGGCATATGACGGCAAGGGCCAAATTAATCAAAATTTCTAAAGTTTGGGTGTAAAATTGATATTAATTGCAGCATGAGGGTCAAATTGAAAATTGCATAAAAGTTTGGGAGGCAAAATGATATTTCCTTTTAATATTATATTCTCAATACTCATCTTTATGTGTGGCCGAATTCTCCTCCATAAACTGGCTAGACACATTCAAGTATGTTAATTATCAAGTAAATGATAAGCTTTGAATCTATGTTCTATTGCTTGCTCTAATAGTACATTAAATTGTTGACCACCAGTATATTTAGAAATGTAACTTGTTAGAGAGATAATTTTATTATTTATGCTATATTCTCAACAATGAAGCATGAGAAAATTTCAAGCAGAGTCAACAAAGGGGTTGGTATGTACCTAAAAGAATTGGAAATTCTTTTTGCGGTTTTGGAAATGGGTACGAATGACCAACTCTTGGGCGGATGATTAATGCTCCGTGAACAGTTGCACGAAGCCACTGGACGTGTGCATGCCACCAAAGTGTTCCTTCTTGGCCAGTGATGGTGAATCGATAAGTGTAGCTATTTCCAGGAAGTATCGGACATTGAGTTGCATATTCAGGTCCATCTGCCCAACCACTAAGTAACTGGAAAATCCCATGCCTGCATACATATATGAGGACACTACTTTAAGCATCGATAACGATAGTCGTAATAATAATTATGGTAATAATAACACAAATCCATGCATTTGCTAATAATTATGGCTGCAAATGAACAGTTCGAGCTTGGCTCATTTACTAAATGAAGGAACCCGAGCTCAATTTTTATGCTCATTTGTTAATCGAGCCAAATTTGAGTAGGCCTAAGCTCAGGTCAACTTGATAAGGCTTGTGACCATACTAAAAGTAATTAATTTAATATTTATTTTTAATAATATATCAAATAAATTTTCAATAATCTATTTTATTTTTCTATTAATGTTTGGTAATTGTGGAAATTTACATATTTGATTGATGAATATAAGTATTCTTGTATATTTTGCTCATAATTTTATATTTTTTTTTATCTTAATAAGTAAATTAATTTAAGTTTTTTTTTTTTTTTTTTTTTTTGAACTTCAGCTCGAACTCTGCTCGTTTATGTAATCGAGCGAGCTTGAGTTTATTAAATATGTGATGAGTCGAGCTCAAGGTCGATTATTTAAGCTCGACTTGAACTCGAGTTTGACTAATTCTTAATAAACAAGTTTGAACACTCAAAAACTCGGTTCGCATGTTTCCAACCCTAGTAATAACAAAGATTAGAATATATAATATTACAATTAACTTTGATAAAATAATATATGTTCAAGTTGTCGATGTTGTTGGGACTAGAAAAATAATGTTATGAAAGACTTTGACAAAATTATCAGAGAACAAATAGCATCCAATAAATGAAAAGTCAAGGTACATCTTCAAAGGGGTGGGTGATAATGAAAAAGATCTAGATATAAATTATTTGGTGTAACGTTTCATTAACTATCATACTCAGTCGCAATAAATTAACAAAATACTATCACACTTTGTCTAATTTGTAAAAAGCTATATTACCAGTGAATGGTAAGATTGTAGGGAGACTTGTTAAAAACATGAACAACAAGCGTGTCACCCTCGTGAACTTGTATTATTGGGCCGGGAAGGCTTCCATTTACTGCAGTAATGACATGGTGGTGGCACAACCGTTGAACAGTCAAGTTTTGCACCTGAAACAACGTAAACGAAATCAATATGTAGCCAAATTTAACATTACAAGTTTGAAAAAACATGCAAATATGTAAGACGGGATAGATTACATGAAAAGTATGCTCCACAACTGCAGCAGAGGAGAGTGAAGAAGCTAGAAAAGCTAAAGCGCAAGCTAGCAAGAACAAAGGACGAGCCATTGCCATTGCCAAACCAAAACAATAGATGAAGAGACAAAAGAGACAAAGATGAGAATAAGCTCTCTCTCTTTTTATATGAGAAGTGCTTTAGTTTCTCCTTAGAATGTTGGTTTTTTTTTTTTTTTTTTTAATGTTTTATAAAACAGTCTGTTGCTTTGAGTTTGTTATGCAATTCCTTTCCATAAGGTCTTATATAT
Organism: Camellia granthamiana; assembly: GCA_036172215.1. Classification (NCBI taxonomy): domain Eukaryota; kingdom Viridiplantae; phylum Streptophyta; class Magnoliopsida; order Ericales; family Theaceae; genus Camellia; species Camellia granthamiana. Next base: position 9,175,791 of record CM069905.1, read on the forward strand.
ATAAAAAAATCCTCGCCTTTCGCACGATTGCGTGAGAATAAGAACCAAAATGTTTTGACAAGTAATTTGAGTTAGGGTTTGAATATATTAATCAAAACATAGTTGTCTAACAGCTTGAGTTAGCCATCAAAATAAATAAATGGAACACAAAAGTCATCATAGAACTTTTGGTGGTTCAAGCAAAATATAGAAGCAATTTGATCCAATTAGGTAAATTTTGATTGCAACATCAATGGCTTTAAAGTCCAAATGTAATTACGTTCTCATCATAGGACTTGACGTATGGGATGTAGTTGGTGTAATTTTAGGGGTAGTTTAAACACATGTTTAACTGTTTTTTCAAGCAACCTGATTTCAATTTGAAAACTATTGTCTAAGACTTATTTAATTAACTAAATGAAAAGTATTTTAGAGTGTTTGGTATTATGATTGTTATCAATTGGACCTGTTTAGACACAAAATGCAAAATGAAAGAATAATAATATTGTAATTAGAATTATACGGACAAAAAAAAAAAAAAAAAAAAAAAACCCCATTACAAAAACTACCACTGTAATTTTCTTAATAATAATATTATATAAATTAGACATCCAAAACTCACCTTAAAAAAAGAATAAAGAATTTTGCCACATTCCAATGAGATTTCCCAATTCTTAATGTGGTGCAGACAAATTTGATGCAAAACTCCAAACTAACCAAACTTGAGGATTTGAGAAGTTATAAAAATATTAAGTGGGTTGACTTTTAGCTATTTTAGTCTAGAGTTAAGATGGTTTCTTCTTTTTCTTCTTTTTTATTTATTTAATTTTTTTAAAAAAAAGAAATTATTCATTTTATATGAAAGTGTGTAATAAAAAATGAACAAATTTTTTAAACTTTCTTAATATCTACCTGAAACCCTCTTCTGTTTGAGATTAGCTAAAAAATACCTTTTTCTAGTGAACCTTTTCCAGTTTTTTTTTTTTCAAGGAAGTCTTGAGTAGAACTTAAAATTGTAAAAAAATTTAATTTAAAAAATACAAAAAAAAAAAAAAAAGTTTAAACAAAATTGCTAAAAAGGCATTTTCAAACTCCAATTGTATGTTTGTTGACGAGACTGATACAAAGGCCCCGTTTGGTAGAGTTGTGGGAAAGTGATTATAACTTATAACCTAACAGCTTATAGCTTATAACTATGAACATAAGCTGATTTTTTATTTATAAATTAAGCTTCTCCTCCCCCACTCAAAGAATAAGTTGATTTTTGATTTACAAAAAGTTATAAGCTGTATTGTTAAGCTGAACCAAACACATCAAAATAGCTTAAATTAAGCTAAAAACTGAAATAAGCTAAAAATAAACCCTACCAAACAGGGCCAAAATCCCATTGATGTTTGCAACTGTACGCTAACTAGCCAAAGCCTCAACATCATTATTATGGCTCCCTTTGGAAACTTTGATTATTGTAGTTGGCCTTTTGATTATTGAACTATTTTAATTTGATTAAAAAATTATGTTTTAGATGATAGTTGTTTTTATTTTATTTTTTATAGTTGATTTGATAGCTATAAGAGAAAAAATAAAATAATTTTGATTTAAATATAATATTTTATTTTATTAATTATTTTAATTTATTTTATTTTTATTAATTATTTTAATCCAAACAAATCACAAACCTAAGTAAGGTACATTTAAAAAAGTAAAAAAGTTATTTAAAATTTTAAAAATATTCATTAAAAAAAATAAGAAAAAAAATATAATTTTCAAAAAACTGAATTAAAAAAAACTAAAGCCAAAGCCACTGAATAAGTTTCCAAACAGCTGGCAAGAACCAGTGGTAACCTTGGGGGACACAAGATTACAACCCGACAAAGCAATGTGAGTGTTGAAATTTTTTAAATGGCCGATCTTATTCTCTCATATGTTTGGACACTATTATTTATTTATTTAAAAAAAATTATATATCTCAATTAAAAAGTGAACAAATATTTTTATTTTTATGATAGTGTAAATCTCTTGTATTTATTATATGTTTTTGTGTGTATTTAGTATAAGTATTTTTTGTGAGTCAAATTTGTGAAAAAAAGGATTTCACATCTAGTCTAATTATTTTAAGAATATATCACTTATTCATAATTTTTTGTTTTTGTTTTTGTTTTTATTTTTGTGGTCGATGGTTCTGCACAGAATTTTCTATCATTTCTATATTTTTCTGTTCTAATGTGCTTCTAAACAATGGATCATGTCTCAAGATTCAAATATGTTGATATTCTCACACATAATTTAATAATTGAAAATACATTGAGATAGAATGATAAAAAAAAAAATAAAAAAAAATTGAGGACAAAAGATCAGTAGCCAATTGATATTATTTGCATATAATTATCAAAAATATCATTCTTGCAAAATTTCTACATAAAAATGGCCAAAAGAATGCTGTGACATAGAAACTTTGTCCTGCTATAATCACTTTAGCGAGTGTTGATATATATTATTTATCAGTGCTAGGGCCTCTGCCTCGACAACTCCTCTCTGAAGAGAATCCTGCTCCTTCAATCTCCAGATCTCAAGGCAGAGCCATTGTGTAGAGGCAGAGCCATTGTGTAGAACACTTTGTATGTAACACTTTGTATATGTAACTGTTTTGTTTTCTGTTCAACTCAGGTTGAGTTAGCATGTACAAGTCAGGTTGAGTTAGCTTTAAGTCGGTGCACAACCTGTAGCTTTAAGTCGGTGCACAACCTGTACAATATATATACCAATTGTATTACTGCTTTCTATTTTTAGAAAAGAGAAATATATTCAGTTCTTCTACATGGTATCAGAGCATTGAATGCTCTCACGAGCTTCGATTCTCTCTCATGGCTAAGTTCCCTTCAAATCTATCTTCCAATTTATCTTCCACTGTTGATTCTTCATTACCTTCAAATCTGACTCTCTTGATTTCTAATCTCAGTTCGTTTGTCACTGTCAAACTTGATTCCACAAATTTTTTGATTTGGAAAAATCAATTTCATAACATTCTTAGGGCAACGAATTTGCTAGGGTTTGTTGATGGATCGTCGTTGTGTCCAGAAATTAAGGCTTCAGATGCGACTGGAAAGGAGATATGCAATCCTGAGTATCTTCGTTGGCAATCCATCGATGCTCACCTCCTCAGCTGTATCACCGCTACATTATCCCCCTCGATCTTTTCATCCGTTCTTCATCTCCATTCTTGCTCCGAAATCTGGAAAGCTCTGGATACACGGTTTACTTCTCTTTCACGATCCCATATCCACCAATTGAAGAATAAATTGAACTCCATTAGCAAGAAATCAGATTCGATGGAGCAATACTTGAATCGGATTAAGGTCATTGTTGATCAATTGCATCTGGCATCTGTTTCGATTGATGATGAGGATATTGTTTTGATTGCCCTAAACGGTTTGCCCTCTGAATATGATTCTTTCAAAACGGCAATCCGTGCTCGGTCTGAGAGTATATCCATGGAGGAATTATCTTCCTTACTCTGCTCAGAGGCCATCCATGTGGAGAGTAAGGTCACGGCCTCTGATCTCACTGTTGCGTATACTGCTTTCAAAGGTGCTTCTCCACGGTCATCTTCTCCATCTACTCGTGGGCGGTTTGCTTCCACTCAGAAGGGCAGAGGTTATTCTTATCGTGGTGAATCACGATTCTATAAGCCTGGTCGTGGTTCCTTCCGTGGCAGATCTTCCAATCGTGGTCCTACTTCCTCTAGTTCTTCTTGTCAAATTTGTGGCAAATCTGGTCATAGTGCCTTTGACTGTTGGCATCGGCTTGATCCTAGCTATCAACCTCCTGATGTCTTCTTCACCGCTTCACAGTCACAGGGGCATGGTTTCTCCTCCTCTGCTTCACAAGGACAGGGGCCTGGTTCTAGAGCTTTTGTTTCTACTGCTGAGCATGGTCATGGTTCTTCCTCCCAGTCTCCTATCTCTCCTTGGTTTCTTGATTCTGCAGCTACAGACAATCTGACTCATGATCTCAACAATCTGAGTGTCTACCATCCTTACTCAGGCTCTGAGCATGTTACTATGGGTAATGGTTCCTCTATTCCTATTCACCATACTGGTAAAGGAATCCTTCCTACACCTCCGTTTTCATTTAAATTGAATTCTCTCTTACATGTTCCCTCCATCTCTTCTAACCTTGTGTCTGTTCATCATTTCACTAAAGATAATCACTGCACTATTACATTTGATCATGATGCTTTTATTGTCCAGGACAAACACACGAAAGCTATCCTTCATAGAGGCTTCCATGTCAATGGTCTGTACCAGTTTGCTTTTCCTCCAGCTTTGTCTTCTCCTTGTGCGCTTCTCAGCACCACTTCATCTGTCTCAGCTTCTGTTTGGCATCACAGATTGGGGCATCCGTCTTCTCTCAAATTGCAACATTTGCATTCTCATGTGCCTACTAAGTCTCTTACACATTGTATTTCTTGTTCTGTTTCTAAAAGTCATAGGCTTCCATTTCAACTTTCTTCTTCTACTGTTAATAAACCACTGTCCTTAATACACAGTGATGTCTGGGGCCCTTTTACCCCATCTGTATCTGGCTTTCGCTTCTATGTTTTGTTCATTGATGAATATAGCAAATTTACCTGGCTTTTCCCTTTACATTACAAGAGTGAGGTCTTCTCTAAATTTGTTGCTTTTAAAGCTTTTGTGGAAAAACAATTTGGCTTTCCTCTCACTGTACTTCGCACAGATGGTGGTGGTGAATATTTTAGTAATAAAATGGCTGATTTTCTTCTTAAACATGGCATTCTTCATCAGTCTACTTGTCCTCACACTCCATCCCAAAATGGAGTTGCTGAACGCAAACATAGGCATTTAACTGAAACTGCCACTGCTCTTTTACATCATTCTTCCCTTCCTCTTGAGTTTTGGTTTGATGCTTTAGCCACTGCTACCTATCTTATTAATCGCTTACCTAGCACTTCACTTGCTCACTCCACTCCTTTTCACATGCTTTATCATCGTCCTCCTGATTATAATTTCTTAAAAGTCTTTGGGTGTTTGTGTTTTCCTTGGCTTAAACCATATTTTCCATCTAAACTTACTCCTAACTCACTTCCCTGTGTGTTCCTGGGTTATCATCCTTCTATTAAGGGGTATCGCTGTTTGGATCCATCTACCGGTCGAATTTACATATCTCGTCATGTTGTCTTTCATGAAACTGTGTTTCCTTTTCAGAAATCCGAATCTTCTTCTTTATCTATTTCCACTCCTAGTTCTTCTTCTTCTTTTTCTTGGTCCTCTCCTTCTACTGTTCCTCTTTCTCCTGATATTTCAACTCCCATTGCAGCCACTGTTTCTACTCCAACTTCTGTTGCTCCTGTTCTAGGCAATCCTGCAGAACAGTCTCGGGCTACCTCTTCTCACTCTTCTCTTTTATCTTCCCCTGCAGCTTCTGTCTCTGCTTCTCCTGCCACTTCTCCTCCTGGTATTCCTATTAACAGTATTTCTATTCATTTGCCTTCCTTATCTTCTTCTCCATCCTTGCCCAATATTCATCCTATGCAAACCCGGTCCAAAACTCTTGCCTCCACTTGTCTCTTATCTGCTTCTTCCCTTTCTTCTTCTTCTTCTGATATTGAACCTGTTTCTCACAAAGCTGCTCTTACCAGTCCTCTTTGGACCCAAGTCATGAAAGATGAGTTTTCTGCCTTACAAAAACAAGGTACTTGGTCTTTGGTTCCTCTTCCACCTCACAAGAATGTCATTGGCTGTAAGTGGGTCTTTCGCATCAAACGCAATTCTGATGGTTCCATTGCCCGACACAAGGCTCGTTTGGTTGCTAAGGGTTATTTACAGGAAGAGGGTCTTGATTTTCATGAAACCTTTAGTCCCATTGCCAAGCAACCTACCATTCGGATTTTTCTTTGTATGGCTCTTCATCATCAATGGCCTCTCAAACAGTTAGACATCTCTAATGCCTTTTTACATGGCCGGTTAGATGAAGAAGTGTTTATGCTTCAACCTCCTGGCTTTGAGGATGCTTCTCTTCCTTCTCATGTTTGTCGGCTTCATAAGGCTCTCTATGGCTTGAAACAAGCCCCCCGCGCTTGGTATTCTACTTTTAGCTCGTTTTTGTTGTCTCAAGGTTTTGTCAATAGCAAATGTGATACATCTCTCTTTGTTCATCGCACTGCTGGTTCTGTTACTTACCTCTTGGTATATGTTGATGACATTCTGCTCACCGGCAACAATCCCACTCAGCTTCAGTCTCTTATTGATCAAATGCATCTTGCTTTCTCTATGAAGGAGCTTGGTGATCTTTCTTACTTTCTTGGGATTGCTGTTCACTCTTCTTCTCAGGGGTATTTTCTTTCCCAGCAGACATATGCTTCTGAGATTCTAGTCAAGGCTGGTATGCAATCTTGTAAGCCTTGTTCCACTCCTGTTGCTGTCAAGTCTCCTGTGTCTCCAAGTGATTCTTTGCCCTTCTCTCAGCCGTCTCTGTACCGCAGCCTTGTCGGTGCCTTGCAATACTTGACTATCACCAGACCTGATTTATCCTATGCTGTCAATCAGGCATGTCAACACATGCATGCCCCTTCTCTTGGTCATTTTGCTGCTCTTAAGCGTCTTCTTCGGTTTGTGAAAGGCACTCTCTCTCATGGTCTCTCCTTTTCTCCTGGGTCTTTCTCTTTACAGGCTTATTCTGATTCCAATTGGGCTGGTGACCTTCAGGATCGCAAATCCACCTCCGGCTATTGTGTTTTTCTTGGGTCTAATCTCATTTCTTGGTCTTCCAAGAAGCAACCCACTGTGTCTCGTAGTTCTACTGAGGCCGAGTATCGTTCTCTTGCTAATACTACTGCGGAGCTTACTTGGTTGACTATGTTGCTTGCTGAGTTTGGTATTCCTCAGTCATCTTCTCCTATTCTTTATTGTGATAATCTCTCTGCCCTTTCTCTTGCCACCAATCCCGTGTTTCACTCTCGCTCCAAACACATCGAAATTGACTGTCACTTCATTCGCGACAAAGTTGCTGCCAAGCTTATTCAGCTCAAATATGTTCCTACTGAAGTTCAGGTTGCTGATATCTTCACTAAGCCATTGTCTGCCTCTCGGTTTCACACACTTTCTGCCAAACTCATGGTCTTTCCTTCGCCCATTTGTTTGCGGGGGCCTGAAGAGAATCCTGCTCCTTCAATCTCCAGATCTCAAGGCAGAGCCATTGTGTAGAACACTTTGTATGTAACACTTTGTATATGTAACTATTTTGTTTTCTGTTCAACTCAGGTTGAGTTAGCATGTACAAGTCAGGTTGAGTTAGCTTTAAGTCGGTGCACAACCTGTAGCTTTAAGTCGGTGCACAACCTGTACAATATATATACCAATTGTATTACTGCTTTCTATTTTTAGAAAAGAGAAATATATTCAGTTCTTCTACACTCTCTCCTCCTTTTTTTTTTTTTTTTTCTTTTTTTTTTGGAAGGGTGGACATCCCGCACCAACTCAGCTTGGGTTGGATTGATAGGGTGATAAAATTGATTGATCAGTTAGACTGCTAATTAAAATTTGTTAATTCTATATAATTTTGTACGAGTCCCTACTATATTTTTATTCCTAGCTGATCAGTCAATATTATCATTCAACCAGTCCAACTCAACTCACTCACCTTATCAAACCACATAAGCTGAGTGAGTGCGGGATGTTTAATTTTTTGTCACAGCTTTCTGCATAACCACTCTTCCAAAAAAAAAAAAAAAAAAAAAAACCAACACAACCCAACAAATAATAATAAATAATTAAAAAAAGAAAAGAATTCGTGACATTTGAGCCTCAAGCCTCAACCATTCAAGGCCCTAAACATTTTCCATTATTTATATAGCATATTAGCATAACTCAATAATTATTATGTAATGTTTTGAGTAAATGATTAAAAGCTGGTTTTTGGTTTTTATCAAACTTTTTAACTTTTTCAGAAAGTCATTTGGAAAGTAGGTTATTTGTTTATACTGTCACAGTATAATCAAATGACCAAAATACTCCCATCCATTTTGGAAAATAATCACTTTCACCCATGTGTCTCATTTAAACAACATGGAGAGTATAATTGTAATTTCACAGGTAGCTTTTAGCTAGCTTCACAAATGGTTTGATGGCAAAAAAGCCATTTTGGCCAAAGCTGCAAAACACAGCTTTTTTCTTTTGTTCCCAAATGGCACCTATATGGGACAGTCATGTGTTGGTATTCATGTTTTTTGGTGATTCAATGAATTGGCATTGACTTTAGTAGTTTCGAAATATGAATACGTAATATTTTATGATATTGTGATTGGTAGAAAAAATGAATAGGTAAAATATTATATTAAATAATTAAGAAATATAAAAAAAATATAATAAATGATAATTGATTAAAAAACATAAATACGTAATATATCAAAAAAATTATATAATCTTCTCTCATCATAAATGACACATTTTAAAATTTTCAATTAATATTGATGTGACTTCAACTCAAGATTTTCAGGAGTGTTTTGAAAAGAGAGTTAAAAGTTATTTTTTGATTTTTTTTGTGAGAAAGATAAGTGGATTAAAAATTGAGAATTGACTTTTATCTCACTTTTCAAAATAATCCTCAATCTTATTGTTGAGTAAGGGTTCATTTCTTCTTCTTTGGTACCCAACTAGCCATTGACTAATATAGAATTGGATAATGATTCATTCTCTAAAAATAGGGTTTTAAAGAAGGCTCTATATGTTGGCGGTAACAAAAAAAAAAAAAAAAAATCAATCAAAACATCATATCAATTGAGTCCCATCATCCCTAAAACTTCATTAAAATTCTTAATTTAGAGCTTTAAAATATTTTTAATTTAGAATTTTCAAACATTTCTGTGTAGAATTAATGTTTGAGCATTTAATTTTTAATTTCACCATCGTTATCATTAGATTTGACTTTTCTATAGAATTGGACCAGTCTTCATAGTTGTTGCAGTTGGACAACGGTTGCTTTCGTGATCTGTACTTCCTCATTTTTCAATCAATCCAGCCTTCCCTTCCTCATTATTCAATCAATCCAACCTTCCCTTTCTCTAATTATGATAATATTGACGATACTCCTTCGTCTTAAAATAATAAATTTTTTTTTAAATTTTTTTTTATAATACAATTATTGTATTTTAAAAATATTAATTTTTTTTAATAGTATATTTTTTTGAAAATATCAATTATCATAATTGTACTTTTTATGTTATTAATAAATTTGAAAGGAAGACAAAATAATAAATTCATATTATTTTATTCTTTAATTTTTAAAAAAAGACTAATATTTTGAAACAATAAAAAATAAAATAAGAAGCTAATATTTTGGGACGGGAAGCACTAATAAGGATAAGTCTTAAATAAGGGTAAATTTTACTTACACTTCATGAAATTTGGGTTTAATACATATCACTCTCTGACGTTTGAAAAATTACACTAATCCTCTATCATTGTAATTTTTTAAACGGAATGAAGATATTGAATTCA
>CM069905.1:9185481-9339259 GCA_036172215.1 Camellia granthamiana
ATGTTTCATTTTCATTTTCATTTTATGGGTATCAAAGGAAGAAGACTCAAAACACTTAAGTTGCTATAATTGGGTTGTTCAAAAATCCACTTGGGCCTGGAGCTTTTTATTTTTTATTTTTTAAAATATTTTTTTTTCTAATTGTTTAAGAGGTTTATTTGGAGACGTCAATTAAGATTGTTGGACTGTATTTTACTAATTATTTTCTCTCTTTTTTAATTGTTTTTTTTTTCTTATGTATTTTATTCTAGGCTTTTAGTTTTACTTTAAAAATAATAAGGGGAACTTACCTATTAATTAATCCTTAATAAAAAAACACTTGTACCAATTAGTCATATATATTTTTAATTGTTACCATATATATATATAAATTTACAGACGCTGTTATATCTCATTACCGTTGGACTTCCGTCAGACAGTCACTGGAGACTTGCCGGAATGTTCAACACCACTGGAAAGTCGCGGGAGTATCATTAGGAAGCCGCTGGAGTCTTGCTGGAAGTTCACCGGAGTGTTGTGAACATCAATGCAAGTCGCCAGAATGTCCAGAACATTCGCTGAACGTTAAGAACATCATTAGAGACTCACTGGAATGTCTAGAATATTGCCGGAAAAAAAAAAAGAATAAATGGAGAAATTAGAGCGAAAAAACATAGCAAAATATGCTAAATACTAATAAACCAAAAGAAGAAAAAAATGTAACGACAAAAAACAGCAACAATGGGAAAAAAACATATGTTATTTTTCAATTTTTGTAGGGTTTGAGCAAATAATCTCCAATATTGATCAAACTAAAAAGCAAGTTTTGAAATTGTAAAATGTTTACAGTTTTAAAGCAAAAATCTATTAAGCATTTATCCTTATTAATCAAACTGAAAAACATGTTATGAAACTGTAAAATTTTACAGTTCTGAAGAATGTTATGAAACTATAAAATTTTGCAGTTTTAAACTATAATTCATTCCAGCACCAAAAAAAACTGAAACTACAAAATTTTATAGGTTTCACCGCCTGTAACTAAAACTTGAAAACAACTCGTCCAGAATTTAAAAATTTTCTCTATTAAAACAGAAAAAGAGAAATGTATAGTAGAGAAAATGTAGAAAAATTAAGAGATCAAAGGAGAGAGGCAGATATAGAGAAATGATTGTTCCCAGAAACTATTTTTTTGTTTAGATCTAGCCGGATCTGATGTAGATCTACATTAAATCTAAGTAGATTTACTCATCTTCTTCGTCAGAAACATATCTTCTTTACTGTCAGTGAGAGTGAAGTAAGGAGTCGGCGGTCGGTGGTTGCCGGTGAACTCCAATTGATGGTAGTTGTCGGTGACTATATATCAGAAAGAGAAAGAAAAGAAGCAAGATGTGGTTGCCCGTTGACGATCGCTGGAAATCACAAAGAGCAAAAGAGGCAGAGAAGAATAAAAACGTTATAAGACTTTTGAATATAAACAAAAAGTTATGGGACTAAATAATTTATACGTTTTTCAAAGAAGATTTCTTGGTAATTTGCCCAAATAATAATAAGACAAATAGCCCACTAAAAAGCAGACTTTTAAATCAAGCCAAACTTTATTTGGCCAGAAATTATGAAGATTGTAATATTTGTAATATTATTTTTATTCAAAAGAATGCAAACTTAATACAATTGAAAGAATAATTTATTGACAAACTTTATTACATGGTTGTTGTAATGAATATATTGAAGCACAAAATAAAATAAAAATGAAAGAACCATACAAAAATTATTATAAAAAAAAGAATAATGTAGAACAACTCTTAACATTAGGGTAGATCTGGTGGAAGGGGAGGTAATGTAGTTGATGGTGTTGGCCCATTCTCAACCTCAAAAGCCATCGACAGACCCTATGGCAAGTGTAAATCCATGTGACAATGCATTAACCACATACCTGTATCGATCAATTTTTTTCAAAAAGCATAATTTAGTATATGAAAGCTTATGTACAAGTTAGGAATAATGTGGTATAGCACATTCACTATTAAATGAACCTTCGGAAAGATTTATAGCTACTTGGTATATATATTAAAATTGTATTAAGATGATAAAGCCACACATGATTGATCATAAATACTTACTGGAATTGTTTGCCTGAAATCTGATGACAACCCACCCTCCAGTCGGCACACCAATGGTGTTACGTGCTTGTGGATTGATGAGATTGAACTTTTTAGGATCCTTTATTGGGTCATAATTGCCAAACCCTTGAGCCAACACATGGAAGTTGAATCCATGCAAGTGCATAGGATGCATCTCATACCCAACAAGGCTATGTTCTGCAACACTATCTCAACAGTTGAATTGAACTTAAGTTTCTTCACTTTAGTTGACTTTGATGTCATTATGATTATTCTGTTGAAGTTGTTGTTTGAGTTTGTGTAGTTAAAAACCAATGGTGGTTGATCAGGGAAATCGGTGGTGTAGATTCCATCAACATTGTTGAATAAGGCTTGCAATAGTGACAACTTGGTAGGGAACTGAAAGGATGCATTGTTCATGCGCGCAGCAAATCTTTGGTCAAATAGCCCTGCACAAGTGTTATTTCTTTCGCATGGTATTAAGCCCAAGGTTATTGTCACAAACATGTGTTCATCGACTTTGAGTGGGATTGGAACCCAATGAGGCGCATTGACAAGCGCAGTTAGACTAGTAGAGAACTTGTAGGCCGTTGGTGTGTCATTGAAGGCTAGTAGGATTGGCATTTGTGAAGTTAATGGTACAGCATTCTTATAAATAATGATCCCTATGGTGGATGTGGAATTGTCAGTTATATTTTTGTGAACCAACATATGTATGTGCCGCCATATAGTAAGAGGTCAGTGGTTGGTTGGCAGTGAAAAGTACATCCGTGGTTTGGCCAGCAGCAATGAGAATGAAGTCAGTGACCATCGGAGTAGTGTAAGTGGCATCAATGGCAACAATTGTCAAGTTATGGTTGGCTATTTTGAAGAAGAATTGGTTATTCGTTGCTGCATTGATGATGTGTAGGAGATATGTTTTTCCTTGTACCACCGTCAATTTATGTGTGCCTAGGAAGAAAAAAACAATAATATGTTATATGAAAGTGAGAGATTGGACCTAATGAGTAGCATTGACATACATGTTTGGAATATAAAGTGTTAGTTGTTAGTACTTACGATTTGAAGAACATGGATAGAGATCACCAAGTCGACCATTGATGGTGAAAGCATCAGAACTTTTAGTTGTACCTCTAGTTCCAAGTCCTTCGTTTTTGACGTCAACAACATTCGCATTCCACCACTCTCCTGCAATCACACTTTCATGGATTACTAATACGTACCTTTTGAATAATCTCTTGCCACAATTTGTACTAAAAAAAAAAATCTCTTGCTACATAAAAATTAATATACCCGAACTTTGTGTTTCTTATATCAAACTTTGATGTATTTCAAGTATGTTTTCTAATCTTCTAATGTATGCTACAATGCTAATCTAATATTTCAGATTGTCCATTACTATGGAAATTTTCAAAATTAATAATATTTTATATGATTTTTTTAATAAACTAGCAAAAAGAATTATTGCCTTTGCATGTAACAGATCCACATTATTAACCACCTTTGCACATGTTAATTGCTAATTATCAATTATCATCATGAATGTAATAATTATGAAGCCTGAGAGAATTTGATGGGGAATAAACAAAGGTTTAAGTTCAAAAAACAAAGAAAAGAAAAAAGATGTTGGTACCTAAAAGAATTTGGAATTCTCTGTAGGGTTTTGGAAATGGGTATGAGTGACCAGCTCTTGGGTGGATAATTAATGCTCCATAAACAGTTGCAACGGAGGCATTGACTGTGTCCGTGCCACCAGAGGGTCCCTTCTTGTTCAGTGATGTTGAATTTGTAAGTGTAGCTACTACCAGGTCATATCGGACATTGAGTTGTATATTCAGGTCCATCTGCCCAAGCACTCATTAGCTGAAATATTCCATGCCTACATACATATTAGGGCAATGATATAAGTATTGATATTAATAGTCCTAATAATAATAATGATATTTGATAATATTCAATTCAAGAGGCTAAAATGGATAAATTGTATCAGAATATATTCTAATCAATAAATAAAAAGTCAAGGTAAATCTTCCAGAGAGTAATTGAAAGTGAAAAACAGTTGGACTGTTTTTATATAAATTAAGTTTCCAAAAAAAAAAAAAATTAAAAAGACATATTACCAGTGAATGGTAAGGTTGTAAGGAGACTTATTAAAAACATGAACAACAAGGGTGCCACCCTCGTGAACTCGTATTGTTGGGCCAGGGAGGCTTCCATTTACTGCAGTGATTACTTGCTTTTGGCATAATGGATGGACAGTCAAAATTTTCACTTGAAATAATATAAATGAAATCAACTATGTTAAATAAAAGTGAACTTTAAGTTTAAGAAAATAGGCATATATATTGTGGTATATAAGCTATGATATATATAATATGTGTGTGTGTGTGTGTGTCATTTTAGAAAAGGAAAAGATAGGTTGGTAAACTGAAGTTGATCAAGAATTTAAAAGCAAGGAACTGAGAATAGGATAGTAGATTTTCGGCTAAGAAAAGCACTAATAAATATATTAAGAATGACTAAGATAATATATAGATGCATTACAAGAAATAAAACTTTTAGTGACCAACTTTTTGGTCGCAGAAAGAGTATATCTGGTTACCAATGGTTTTTAGCGACTAAAAAAAAATTGGTCTCAATTTAGTCGCCAAAAGCCCGTCAGAGAAGGTTTTTGGCGACCAAAATCGATGTTGGTTGCAGAAAGGTATCATATGCGACCATATACTTTGGTCGCGGAAAGGATTTCAATTTCTCAAAAGTTGTTCATTTTGCGACCAAAAACGTAGTCACTGAAAGTTAACATTTGCGACCACCTATTTTGGTCATTGAAATGTGGTCGTTAATATTATTTCATGACCAAAAAAATGTTAGTTGCAGAAAGTAAACTATCTGAGACCAGCTCAAAAAGGTAGTCGCCAAAAGTGTTTTTTCTTGTAGTGATGTTAAATGTAAAAGGGTCAGGGCTATTATTATTCATTGTAAAAAAAAAAAAAACTACTAAGGAATATTTTTTTGGCATTATGACAAAATTTACCTAAAGAAAAAAATGAAAAATAAAGACCAGAGTTAATAGGGTTATCTCCAAAATAACCCATATTAGCTTAACATGTAAGTCTAGGATACTTGAAAAAAGCACAGCACAAACACAATAATAATTAATTAAGAAGTAAAAAAGCCCCACACCAATTAACAAAAACTATAGATTGTGAAAGTTAAAAAAAAAAAATGATTGAAATGTGTAAGACAGATTACTTCGAAAGAATGCTTAACAATTTCAACAGAGACTAGTGAAGAAGCTAGAAGAGCTAAAGCGCATGTTAACGAGAACACAGGACGTGTCATTGCCAAACCAAAACAATACATGGAAAGACAAAGAAACAAAGATCAAAACAAGCTCTCTATCTCTCTCTTTCTATCTAGAAGTTGACATCGGTGGACCCACAAAAGGTTTTGGCCCATGACTTAGAGCGCAATTCACGGTTCAAGTACTAAAGCCCAGCACCTTTGAGAACCTAATGTTAAACCAGGGACCAATGGCATCTAAACACTTATCAAGTAGAGAACCAACCATGTAAGCAGACAAAGATTCTGTAAAGTTATTGCACCGCACATCAGCCATTAATGAGGCTCCCATAGCATTAAATATGGCAACCCCTTCACAACGGAACAGACAGCCTCACCATGAACAATGCAAGCTAGAGTATAGACTTTCGGCCAACACGACAGGTCGGAGTGGACAAGGAAATGATGGACAAAAGATATAAGAAAGTTTCCAAGACACATCAAAGGTTAAGTTCATCATTCTCTCTCTCTCTCTCTCTCTTTCTACATAGTCAATCTCTTCTGTTCTAACTTGATCGTCGAAGGGTCTACCGAGGGACTCCCATTCCCCGTTGGACCTTTTTGTAGGCACTACCATCGAGCTCCGAGACCGGTAAAAGGTGTTGAAAGCGTGGGTCTGCCCGACTCGTCCTCCATTGGATATACAACATCATCAGTTGGCGTTGTTTGTAGGAAACGCCACTCCGGTTAACAGTTGTGCTCATTGTTGCCGGAGACCTGTTCCCGATAATATCTCCTTACCTTCCATCGAGGTGGATGGTTACAACGAGATCCATGGCTTCTCAACACAATGTCGTTGACCCCCAAGCCGAGCCTTCCAACCCAAACAAGCCACCTCAGTACTTCACAGAGCTTACCAATAGCATCAACCGCTTGGCCAAACAAAACCAGACCTTGATCAACGCTTTACTCCAGCGAAATCTCCCTATAAATCCTCCACCACCACAAGATATCCCTCACAATTGAGAACAGACCTTGAGCCATCCTTTCTAACAAGCCCACCTTTCTAACCTAGAGGGTCTACAAGCCCCACCTCAAGACATGAACCCACCACCTCGGGGCTTACATCCATCAATTCAAGCCTTGGCTCCAACATTAGCTCTACCGACTTGATGGGAATTTTTCACATTGTACGCACCCCTCTACCGCCATTCGCTGATATATAAAACCACCTTGGTCTCCACCCCTTCACCGACGATGGCAAACCCGCCACTGATCCTCTGCCCGCCACCGCCTGCAAGGTCACCCATGTTTCTTGTTGACCAGAGGTTCTTGTTGACTAGAGGCCTTATAACAAGAAAAGAACTCATCCACTGTCATCGCTACTCCCTCGGTTGCCCGTGGCCATGCGATCGTGCAGGCCAGCAATATTTTCTACGCATTGGGCATAAGTTGACCTGGCGCCACCTCTAACCGATTCAATACGTCTTCCACTATTTGTGGGAGTGGCAACCTCAGACCCCCTCGCAACGCCTCCTCATATAGTGTAAACTCCATCGAACGTGTATTCGACGCCCTCCTCCTTCGACGTCGGCAACTTTAACTCTATCTCCGCTGGAATCTAGTATTTCTCATGCACCTCCTCCAACTCCTCTGTCGTATACGTCGACTTGTCAGCCTTGGTGTGCCAGTGGTCAGGTTCCACTTGGCTGATCGGCTTTGCTGCCACAATCATTTTGGACAAACAAGGTCGCGTCGCTTGCTCTGCCCCACTTTCCTCCCGCCTCTCCATCTTATATTGCTCCATCAACTCCACCACATCATCCTTACATAGCACCTTTAACCTCATGGCTGGCGTTTCATCTTGAGCTATCTCTCTTACGTTTCTGTATATTGCTTCGGACGTAAGCACGAGGAAATTCGTAAACTGTTGGAGGGGAGTATCACACGAGGTCAGGTCTGGGATGTGTTGGTTTCTCGTAAACGAGGTCAGGTCTGGGATGTGTTGGTTTCTTGTAATGAGATATGTAAAACGGATAACTCTAAATGCCCACGGTTTGCCTATTTTCCAAGGATCGAGGTTAAATTTCACCAGTTTGAAAATTTCAAAAGTTACAACCCCCGCCTTTTCCACATCCTATACTAACCCTAACCTTTCGTTTCCTACTAATGTATCACCTCCCTCACCACTGGTTTAGATCATCCTACGTGTACAGCCACGATTCGTCACCCTTTTCCCTTCCCCATCTATTCCATTTCACATCATCACGTGCCTCATCGCTCTTTGAGCCACGCGCGCCGCCACCACCTCTCGCTTGGCCCCCCCTCGCGGTCGGCCCTCCTCTCGGTCGATCTTCTCGTTCGGCCCTCTTCGCAGTCGGCCCTCTCCACGGTCGGTCCTCTTTACAATCGAACCTCTGATCCTCTCATTCGGCCCCCTTCGTGGCTGGCCCTCTCCACGGTCGGTCCTCTTTACGGTCGCACCTTCGACCCTCTCGCTTGGTCCCTTTGCGGTCGACCCTCTCCACGGTCGGTTCTCTTTATGGTCAGACCTCCGACTCTCTCGCTCGGTCCCTTCGCGGTCGGTCCTCTTTACGGTCGGTCTTCTTGCTTGATCCCTTCACGGTCGGCCCTCTCCACGATCGGTCCTCTTTATGGTTGGATCTCCCACCCTCTCGCTCGGTCCCTTCGCGGTTGGTGGTCCTCACGGTTGGTCTTCTCGCTCAGCCCCCCCTCGCGATCGACCCTCCTCTCGGTCGATCTTCTCGCTCGGTCCCCTTCGTGGTCGGTCCTCCTCTCAGTCGTTCCACTCGCTGGGCTGCCTCCACGATCGATCATCCCCCTTGTCTTGGGAGGACATTTTCCATTTTCCTTCTTATTCCTTTTGTTGGACTAAAGCTGTATTTGGGAATGAGGGACTACTGACATCGGTGGGCCTACAAAAGGTTTTGGCCCACGACTTAAAGCCCAATTCACGCTTCAAGTACTAAAGCTCAGCACCCTTGAGAACCCAATGTTGAACCAGGGACCAATGGCATCTAAACACTTGTCAAGCAGGGAACTAGCCATGTAAGCATACAAAGATCCTGCAAAGTGATTGCACCACACATCAGCCATTAATGAGACTCCCATAGCATTAAATACGACAACCCCTTCACGACGGAACATGCAGCCTCACCGTGAATAATGCAAGCTAGAGTATAGACTTTTGGCCAACGCGACAGGTCGGAGTGGATAAGGAAATGATGGACAAAGGATATAAGAAATTTTCTAAGACACATCAAAGGTTAAGTTTATCATTCTCTCTCTTTCTCTCTCTCTCTCTCTACACAGCTAATCTCTTTTGTTCTAACTTGATCATCGAAGGGTCCGTCGGGGGACTCCCATTTCCTATCGAACCTTTTTACAGGCACCACCAGCGAGCTTCGAGACCGGTAAAAGGCGTTGAAAGTGTGGGTCTGCCCGACTCGTCCTCCCTTGGATATGCAACATCATCAGAAGTGCTCAAGATATCTTCTTAGGACGTGGCTTTTTGTGTATTTCATACAAAGATCTTGTTTGTGCTTGTTATGAATTTCATTTCCATAAGGTCTAGATATATATAGTGGTTGTTGCCGGAGAGTTAACCTCCCATGATCGCGTGAGTAAGAAGTATCTATGTTTTTCATAAGTAAATGAATTTAGACTTTTGAATGTGTCAATGAAAACTTTAGTAATTTAACCATAAAAATTAAACAAATTTTTTTTAAAAAAAATGAAAGAGCAATGTCATAGAATCTTCATCGTTGAAGCAAACATAAGCATTTTTAATTAAAAAATTTGAGATTTGGCCATGTAACCGCTCCACAAGGACGAAACAATTCACTCTTTGGATATCTTTCTTACCTACTATTGGTCTGGATTTTACGCGTATTCATGCCAATAAATGTTATTAGATAATGTTAATATAAAATTAAAAAATTTAAAAAAAAGTATATACAAATTTATTTTCTAAATTCATTTTTTAAATCTAGTGAGGTGTAAAATAGATTATTGATGGATGATAAGAGAAAACATGAGATACAAGAGAATTGTTCTAAATATTCTAATAGACTACCGCATAATTAGATTTGAAAAGTAATTATAACTTTTAGATTAGTAACACTACTAAAAAAATAATATGAGATTCATTTGTAGCATTGTACATCCTCTATTGTAAAAAAATAGGTTGGAGAGAAGTTAGGTCTTCTATTGTCATGTATACTTTTTTCAATAAGTGTTTGAGTGTGCAAGGTACATACTATATGCACTTGCGCAAGTTCTTACAAATATACATAAGTTACCTTCCAAAATAAGCGAAGTTCTCATAAATATACGTAAGTTGTGATTTCTCAAATTTTTATTAATTAACTTACGTATATTTGTGAAAACTTACACAATTTTATGAATTAACTTACGTATATTTGTGATAACTTACGCAAATGCATATAGTATGCATTTGCACACTTTAGAATTGCCCATATATTAGACCTCATATATGTATGATGAATAAGGCTATCAAACCTTATTTCAATGATCTAAATTATTTATTTTATCAGTTTTATGTGTAGATCAATAATAAAATTTTTAGATTGATCCTACAATTACTATAGCCATATGATTTTATAATATTTGTTTACAAAAATGATTGGTTAGTATACTCTTAAAAATAAACAATCTATTTTTTTAAGACAGTGTAACCAAGTTATATGTCTATAATTATTGTATCAATTTGATTTTTTTTTTTTTTTTTTTTTTTTTGTAAAATAGATAATCTACACACAAGATTTGACATGATGTACCGTTTGATTAGCAAAGTGTGATTCATAATGAGCTCCACAAATCCAATTCTACAATAAGCCTAGTCTTATCTTATATGTCACTGTTACATTGATAACTGTAGACACCCCATTTTTGACCGACCTTAAGACTCAGATGTCATCGATTGAGCGCTCGGTGATGGTGCATGTTGTGCTCGTTCTGAGGTTTCGGTGTTTTGGCTGAGAGTCTTGCCTCTGAGCCTCGGAACTCTTTATGCTTTGGCTCGGTTTACGGACCAAGTCTTGTTTTCCCTTCCCGGAGGGAGGGAGTGGTCTTGTAGACCATCTCTTTGTGGTCGTAGACTACTTTTCGTGGTCGTAGGCCACTTTTCCTGTTTGGAGACTAGTTTCCGATTTTTGGAGCCTTTGGCCGCGCACCTTGTCTCAGGACCGCTTAACATTCTCCGTTTGGCGTGATTTTTGAACCACACCTTGTTGCCTCTGCCTAGAGGAACACTATGGTCTGGGAGACCACTTTTGTGGTTGCATATCACTTTTGATGCTCGTCAGCTAGTTTTCGGGGCTTTTGGCCGCGTATTTCGCCTCTCGATTTCTCGTCTTGCATCCGCTTTGGTTTGTTTTTTGTACAAACCTTGATTTCCTTGTTTGGAAGGTGGTACAAGGGTGGGAGACTAGTATTTCTTCTTGGAGACCACTTTTCCTTTTTTCAGCTAGTTTTCTTGTTAGATAACTGGCTTTCTTGGTCTTTGGACCATCTTTTCTGGTTGACCACCACACCACCACCTTGCATTTAGTGTGTTGACCTCTTCCACCTATGGCCGACCATTTTCTACTCTGGTTGACCACCTAAAGTGGTCGGCCGACCACTTTTACTAGTAGGCCGACCACTTCAAGTGGTCGGTTGCTTTTTGACACCTTTTTGGAGATATTTTGGGACAACTGGCACAGCTGGCATTCAACCTTAGCTTCTCCAAGAAGCTTTGGCTTTCCTCTTCTATAAGAGGGAGGCTCCTCCTCCCTCCTTGAGGTTTAGAAAAATTGCCATTAGAGAGTTACATATAGCTTTGTCTCTATATCACTCTTGTTCTTCATTTTTGTGTTCAAAAGTGTAGTTTTGTCTTGCTTTTTCACACAAACACACACTAAAACACCTTAATCTTGGAGCTGAGGTCCCTTGAGGTTGTCTTTGGTGTTCTTGGGTTGGTTTAAGCTTGAAAAGCTGCTGGAGTTTTGGTTTTGAAGAAGGTCTTCAAGGGTGAGTCTTTAACCTTTAAATACCCCTTTCTTGCTTAAGCTTTTATCCCTTCTTGCATACATTTTTAAGCTTAATTTTCAACTAGAAAAAGTTCTGTTTTTAAGTGCTTAAAATAGTTGTTTTAGGTCACTTTTTCGTTTGGGGTGTTTTACCCCCTCTTAGGCCTTGTTAGGCCTCATTTTGAGCCACACCTTTAGGCTCTTGTTGAACCCTTTGCATGACCTTTCTACCATTGAAATCCAGAGGATTTTCAGTGATGGAAAGGTGGTCTTGGTGTCCTAAATAGGAGAGGGTCATCCCCTCTCATTTGTGTCTTGTTTACTAGCTTTGAAAGCTTCATGTTTGAGCATCTTTACTAAGTGTTTGTTGACCATATCTTAGTTGTATTTGTGGTTATTTTGCTGAGGCATACCACTGTTTGTGCTTAGTTTGGTCACTCCTTGCATGGTTAATACACTTGTAGTGTAAATCACACAATCTAGTCTTGTATGCCTCATGTTTGAGCATGTGTTTCTAGCTTGTTTTGGGGTCATCTCAGTAGGTTTTTGGTGTTATTTTAACATGCCTTAGATCTGTTTTGGGTTGGTTTGGTTGGCCCTTGCATGCTCCATACACTTGTAGTGTAATGCTATGAAATTGCCTAACATGCATCATGCCTTGACATGTCATTTTTGCATGTTTTTGGCTTAGCTTAAAGAAGACTTTGTTCATGTTTCATCATGTTTAAGGTCTGATTTATGTTGTATTGGTCACCATGACTTGCTTTGTATAACCTTAGTTCGATCTAGCTTGTTAGTTTTGTGTATTGAATCCTCTAGCATGCATTACTTGGTTTATTTCAGTGATTTGGCATCACTTGTTATGTGATTTCAGTCCATGTTTCATGGCCATAGACTTACATCTTTCACTATTTCAATGTGTTGGAGGGTTTGCCCCTTTATGCCTTAACATGAACCATTGCGTATGCCTTCATGTCTTAGCTTGCGAGCCATCATTTCAGTGGTTATTTGGGGTTATTTTGCCATGATATAACTCTGATTTTTGTTGCTTAAGTCATACCATGCTTGGTCCTAATAGGTGTAGTGTAAACCACCCTATATGCCGTGCATTCATCATGCCTCATGCCCTTTATGCTAGCATATTTTGGCTTACTTCCATGCATGTTTTAGACACATTTTAACATGTACTAGGACTGTTTTAGGTTGCCTCAATCACATGCTTCATGTTTTGTATACTTATAGTACAAATGTTCTTGCTTGCCTCAAGCTTTGAGCACCATTGCATGCTTCATTTGTGTTGTGTACATGATTTGGTATCACCTAACATGACATTTCAGAGCATATAGACTTGCCATGTTCCCATTTCAATCATGTTTAAGTGCCTTCGAGTATTGTGCATGTTTGCCTAGCTTATGCCTTAGCTCATATGCTTGCATGCCTAGGCCTTTGGGCCCTCGTCTCAGCATGTTTTGGTCCATGATTGGATCTACTTGAGCATTGTCCATGCTTAGTTCATGCATTTGTGCCATGTATAGCATGCCTCCTTTGTGTTGCACTTTACTAGCTTTCATGCCTTAGGACCCTAGCATGCTTTACTTATGTTGTTTGAATGATTTGGCATCATTTATTACTTCATTTCAGTGCACTTAGTGCTGTTACACTTCCACTTTTGTCACTTATTGAGCACTCTTGAGAGTTGTGCTCTTTGGCCTCTTTGATGGCCAATGCATTGTGTATGCATGCCTTGCTTTATGTGTCTTCATTTCATCACCAATGGCCACTGTTTTGGCATGACTGAGGTCTGTCCATTTCAGTTTAAGTCCATTGAGTATGTGGTTTGCATGTTGTTGCATGCTTGGTGTATTACATAAGTTGTCATTGTTGCATTGCGTTGTGCATGCATGCATTACATTATGCTTAGAACCTTATGAATGCCTTGCATTGAGTGTGCCATCTAGTTCTTAGCATTTAGCATTGTGTATGCCATGTCATGGCTTGCATTGTGTATGCTAGGTTGCTAGTTCCATTGAGTATGCCCTGTAGTTGCATGTTTGCATGATAAGGTTGGATTACATTGCATCGAGCATGCCATGTTATGTGTTGCATTGTGTTTGGAATAGGTGTTAGTCCAAACACGGGAAATGAGGGACGTTTCATACTTCAAGTGATGAAACACGCCTTAATTCCCCGGTCGCCGACGCTCTTGATCATACATGATAGAGTTTTAGGTCTTATGTGTTTACTTGTGCATTCATTTTCATATTGAATTGTGCAACTTTGCCTCTCAGCCATCATGCATAAAAATGCGCGATTGGTGGCCCAAGGGTCGAGAACCACACCCCCTTGAGTTCATGACATGACAGGGAGGGTGGTTGTGCACACATATCTTGCAAATACATTGCCATGCCCTTTCTTGCTCTCTGTTGCAACAAATTGCAGTTCAGCAGTAACAACTGGTCGGCCAGCCAGAAAAAGTAGCTGACCGGCCACTTTTCTTGATTTTCAGCAATCAAAAGTGGTCGGCAGGGGTCTTGAGAGACCAAAAGTGGTCGGCCACCCTCCCACAGGATTCCTAAGGTGGAGTTTCATCCTTCTAGAGCTTGGTGCAAGTTTCTGAGAACAAATGGAAAACAGAGGCAAATCGGGGCATCGCATTGGATTTTCGAACGAGGCGACCGAACATGCATGCATTCCTCTACCTCTGAGGCTCCTGATTTACTACTTTCCTTAGCTGCCATGCTTAGATAGCTAGGTTTTGCTTTGGTCTGTACCTTTAATAGTTAATGTGTTTAGCTATTTCAATTCGTTTTGTAATAATTAGTTAACTAGGATTAGTTAATTAATTTGTGTTGTAATAATTAGTTTAATTAGCTTAGACTAGCTAGTTAGCTTCTTATTTGGTCCCTCCCTCGAGAGGGCGCATTGTTGTATTAAGCGTGCGTGTGTGTGATGCATGTCTTCCAATCCCCATTTCTTTCTCCCTTTTACATAACTGCTTACGATGGTTAGTTTTAGGGCATATTTCATTTAGCATACGTTATGCTCGCATGTTTGCATCCATTCATCTGTATTACATGCACCGGGCTCGGCATATCATACTAATTGCATTGTATTTTCAATACATTACTTGAATACATGTTCAACAGTATGTTATCAAGTTACATCTCACATGACATTCTTAGGATAGTCAAGCCTATCTTCATTGCATTTTTGCATGTGTTACATTAGCCATTTTAACATGAACTAGGATCATGCATGATTTCTAACTAGTTCTTTGTTTTGGCTTGGAGTACATTATGAGTGTTTACGCTTTAGCATACTGCATGTGTGTTATTGACTGCCATGAAAGCATGCTTGCTACGAGGCTATTTGCTTACGTGATTAACTGCCTGAATGCTTGTGGGTGAAGGTTGGATTACTTGAATTGGGACAATTCATCGAAATCCGCATTTTAGCCTACTTGCGAGTAGCAAACTTCAAACTATTTTCCTAACAAACGGATATGCAATGCTTTGTTCCAAATTAGGCAATCTAGTCTATACTTGTGTGTTGTGCGTATCACATAGCAATTCTAGCTAATTAATTGGAATAAGAGCACATGTGTTTTCAAAAATTCGATATCATGCTTAGTACAGGCCGATCTTTGATTGGGCGAGCAGGGGTGCTCATTAAATGACCTTCCCCAATCGTACCCAAGTTCCCGAGCTGAGGCAACTTTGGTGATGAGAGACATGTAGCCTTAGGCACGAGACAGGGTTTCCTAAATTCCCCCAAAATAAAATATTTAGGTGGCGACTCTGTATCTGGCAAAACAGTCCATGTTTGGCACTTCTTTACAAAAATCAGTTTTCCAAAACGATTTGCCGGATTTGGACTCTTTGGTGATTTATCAATCTCACATCGCACATTGTGAGATCAGATTAAGAACCGTGACATTTGAGTCCGAACTGTAGTAAGCAAAGCTCGAAGGGTGTGTCTATAGTTTCTGGCGACTCTGCTAGGGAGTTAGAGAACTTGACTCGAACTCATGATATCGTGTTTTGTTCACACTTATGTGTTTCTTTGGATTGCATTTGCATTGGTGCGCCTAGGACACCGTGTTTGTCGTATGCTATTCCTGAACAGTTTGCTGGAGGTTTGCTTTGAGAAGAGTGTCATAAGGCTGAACGGTTACGAGCTTTGCCACGACGGGAACACAAACCCTGGTTTTACCGGGGCACCCTTTTTGACCATTTGACCTAGTGCATATTCGGAATCCATAGCGACTATTCCAAAGTAGGATAGGTTGCTTACCCAATTTTAGGTTGTTTGAAACCGCTGCATGTGTAGTGTAACCCTAGCTCTTGACAAAATAGGACAGAGAAATCATACCCCAACATAGGGGTGTTTTGGCTCTCATTTGCTTGATATGTGCTGTTAGGAATGTGTCTCTACACGGGTTGCACGTATCAGTTTGTAAGTCTGAGTATCAGGCCTGAGGACATCAGTATTTGAGAATCAGTTATATCTACGGGTATCAGATTTAGTTTTGGGGCAGCTATTTGGGCAACAGGGATCAGTGTTTGAGAACAGTGTGCTTCAGCTCACAAATATCAACTGTGTGTTGTGTTTATTTAAAGCCGTTATGCTGTCCATTTTTCTGGTCGTTCATTTATTTATTATGCTTTATTTATCTTTTTGCAAGGCAGTTTAGCACAATTGCATCCGACCAGGCAGATATTCCTCAAGCACTCTTGGTTAGAGGCCGTAGACTTCATTGATCCAAGGATCTGATAGACGGATAACCAGTGTACTACTCATTACGCCCGGTTACTAGAAGAAGGGCAGTTATGCAGAGGATATCAGATCAGCAGTCGGTTCAGAGGGCTTTGTCTACTCCACCTGAGTATAATAGGAATTAGAGTTCTGGTTCTCCCACAGAGAGGGAACATATACCGGTTATTCAGATAGATCAGTATAAAATGGCAGGAATCGAAGAGATGATGCGTCACCTTCAAGAGAGTATGCAAACCATGCAGCAAGACTCTGCCCGTCAAGCAGAATTTGCCAAGCAACAGGCCGAGGTCATGGCCCAATAGGCAGAGTTAATTGCCAAGCTACAGCAGCAAACCGGAGCATCTGCTTCACACACACCTCCTCCCCCACCCAGAGTTCCAATACTCGGGGAGACGCCAAATGTCCAGGAAAATACAGACATTCCAACAGGGCCGGCTCCGCCCCCAATCTTACCCCAGCTATCTAAAGCACCTACCAACCTACCAGATTCTCCCTTTGAGTTCGAAGTGGACCCCACAGCACTAAAAGTGAGCAAGCTTGAAAAGCTGTTTAAGAAATCCCAGGGCGTGAAGTCCATCCTGGATATTGAGGACGGGTACACCGACTCGGCTGTGACGCTGTCGGATCGGTTTAAAATGCCACATATTGACCGCTTTGATGGGTCCGGGGATCCTATGGTACACCTGCGGCTGTTTTCGGACATCTTAAGGCCAATAGGCCTCTCCAGATTATAGAAGCTTTCCCTATTTGGCCGGACCCTGTCGGGTGTAGCGGCCATTTGGTATGCCAAACTAGAAGACTTTGTTAAAAGAAGTTGGGAGGAGATGGCTGAGGTCTTCATAGCTCAATACTCCTATAATACACAGATCGAGGTCACAACTCATGATCTCGAGACCACCCGCCAAGAACCAAAGGAGAGCTTCTCCGACTTCGTAACCCGTTGGAGGGCCAAGGCCTCGATGATGACCGTCAGGCCCGTGGACAAGGATCAAATTCGGATGGTTGTGCGCAACCTCCAACCCAAGCTCATGCAAAAAATGATAGTTCTCCCCCTCCCCACCTTTGCAGACCTACATGAGATTGGGGTGCAAATAGAGGACGCCATGAAACAAGGACTCATTGATAATGAGAGAGAGCAGCCCAAGAGGGCATTCAACCGCGGCACAAATGCAGGCACAAGTAGTGCTGCAGCTGGCAGGACTTTAGATGTCGAAATGGTCACCACCACCCTTTCCAAAACTCTCACAGCTACCCCATTCACTGGTGCGTCTGGTAGTAGCTCACAACCAGCCAGATATGCGCCCAGAGGCCAAAGAACCTTCACCCCACTATACATGCCCCTGTCCAAAGCTTTGGGGGTTTTGATCAAGAAAGGGCACTTGAAACCCCTAGAGCCGCGACCATTGCCAAATACACTTCCTCCCTCTCATAACCTAGCTAAATACTGTGCCTATCACTAATAGCATGGTCATGACACCGACCAGTGCTTTAGACTGCGTCACGACATCCAAGATCTCGTTGACAATAAAGTGATCGCACCTCCGGAAAAACCAAATGTCACAACCAACCCACTCCCACCACATAACCAAGCTCTACCTCCCAAACGCATCAACTTCATCCAAACCGGGGTTATGTCATACGACCCTAGCATATATATCACCCCTTCTTACCTACTTAAGCCAAAGGTATTCATTCCAAAAAGCACGGATTTGTGCATACTAGACATCTCCCAAACCCAGCCTGAGCCGGTGGTGGTGACCATCGAAGATAGAACCGGGATGATTGTAGGAACAAATGGAAATGATTATTCAGAACCTGAGGGATCTATGAGCGTTGAGTACAACCCGAGTGGTTACATTACACCAACAGGGCAAATTAAGCCAAGGGTAGGACTACCAGCCGGAGTAGAGATCTGTGTCGTTCAAAAAGATGGACCTGATCAAGGGCTAGATGACCTAGTGGAGTTGGAAGAGGACATAGCCAACCTTCAATTCTTCAATGAACAGGATCCGGGGGACATGACTGTCAACTGGTTTGATTTAGATAGGTCAGCGGAAGCTACCGGGTGGCTCAGTGACGAGCCGGATGCTATTGAACAACTTCAGCCAGACTAGAGGCAATCAGGGGTTGGAACATCATTAGCAGTGGCTGGAGTGGCCGGAGATCAGAATCAACCGTCGGGGAGCACCGGTGTTAAGAATTTTGCTCAGGATCAGAACAGTTTGAGTACAAAGGATGCTGAGCAGTAAGCTGCACTGAAACGGTTTGAGCAAGAGAAGATCAAAGATCTGGAGAGGGCTAGAAAGGCCAAAGCCCCCGTAGAGATAGAACGTGCCGAGGGCACGAGAATGGAATGTGCTGTGGGCACAGGAACATTTGTAATAGAACTAGATAGCCGCTTGTCGATGGCCAATGGCATGTGATAGGAAGATGATGACCTATGTCTCGCCCACACAGACGAAGATTAGGGGAATAACCAACCAGATGATACCTGGTGTATTGGAGAGATTGGTCACATGACTAGAAGTGGGCGATATTTCAAGCCCCCACACCTAGATCAACCAGAGGCGTTCGGAAATGACAAGGAGGCGAAAAAGCAGAAGGAAAAGCTACTCGAAGAGGAGGCTGTGTTGAAACAGCTGAAGAAGATACAAGCAGAGATCTCCATCTGGGGACTGCTTATGGCATCAAGAGTACACCGACAAGTTGTCCTCTCTGCGATGGACAGGGCTAAACTTTCGATTGATACCACGCCTGAACAGCTGGTAGGATTGGTTTTTCCGGGAGGAGCTTCCCCGACGTTAACCTATACTAACAAGGAGTTGCTGCCTGAGGGGGCAAATCATAACAAACCACTCTACATCTCTGTGGAGTGTAGAGACAAATGGATACCAGTAGTTCTTGTTGATACGGGATCCGCCATCAACGTATGTCTGTCAAGGACAGCATATGCAATCGGATTGAAGCCCACGGACTTCGCACCCACTGCCCAGGTGATTCGGGCATATGACAATACGAGCAGAAAAGTGATGGGGACTGTGCAGATTCAGACTAAGGTTGGTCCAGGACAGCATGATATTGACTTTCACGTCTTGGATGTTCCCGCGACCTTCAATCTACTCCTGGGGTGACCGTGGCTGCATCAGGTGAAGGCGGTCTCTTCTACCCTCCATCAAATGTTGAAGTACCCCCACGGGAAGGGGGTGGCCATAGTTTTTGGGAATTCATCAATCCATCCGCCGCCAGAGGTGTCTACGCCGGTTTTGGAGATCGAACATGGCGCAGAGGATGTGTTCTTGTCAGGGTTTAGCCTAGCTGAGGCTCGGGTTGTACAGAACTTACTAGTTATCGACGAGGGGTTATATGTCAGCGCACAATCAGTGTATCTCACGAACAAGTTACAGCACATCCCCGAGATGGGATTAGGGCGCAGTGGCCGGAAAGGCACTGCAACATCGGCCGAAGTGCCGCATAACCCACATACCTTTGGTCTAGGTTATCTGCCTACCAAGGAGGACTGGGTGAGGAAAGGCAAAGAAATGGCCGGAAGAGCCAGAGCTAAGCAGATGGGAAGGCATTTTGAGTTGATGCACCGACCAATCCAAGGTACCCTAAATGGACGCTTTGTCCGGGAGGGGGAGGACTTTCTGTTCTGCGGCTTCCCAGAGCCATGGTTAAACGCGGAGAGATGGTGCTTGCCAGGGTTCGAGATCTTCTTTGACTTACAATTGTCTGAGGACGATGTTGCCGAGGAGCAAACAGACCCAATAGCTGAGGCTAAGCAGTGTAAAGAGAAGGTTTCCGAGGAAGCAGAGTTTGAAACAGGGGTAGCACTGGCTTGTCTACTTTCAGATCCTCCGATCGTGCATGAGTGCTTGGGGAATGACCTCTCAGTATCCATGACTGGGAATGAAATGGATGCGAGTCCACCTTCAAATATCTTGGATATGTCCATTGCACCTTCCCTCGTCTGGCAATACGAGGAAGGCTTCTTATAGAGCAACACCGAGTCAGGTAGTGAGCCGGAATCTGATTCCACCGAGTCCGTAGGGTGGGAATCAGGTTCCAGCTCGTCTGAGTCTAAGTTCGGTATTCCTGGGAGTGATAACCCGGATGCCACAGTCCTGTCTAGGTCGTCTTTTTCTTTTTCCTTTGAGTTTGTTGTAACAAAGGAATCAAGCGACTTGGAAGTGCTTAATGAGAATTATGCGGCTGTGGCCTTCGATTACTTTTTTGTGCCCTTAATTTATTGCATTAATCAGGATTTTCAAAATTTTGATGAAAACGACGAGAAAGAAATTCCTTCAGTTTTGCAATATTTGCTTGATCAAGAGCAGGAGAGGTTTGTTAAACCCTTAGTTGACAAAATCACCCAAATTAACGTTGGTACTGAGAAGGACCCGCGGCTGGTCCAGATTGGGTCCACGTTGTTTTCGGACGAGCGCGAGCGCTTAGTCGCTTTATTAAAAGATTTCAAAGATGTTTTCGCATGGTCCTACGAAGACATGCCTGGAATCGATCCTGAGATTGTACAGCACCGGATCCCTCTTGACCCAGAGGCCCAACCTGTTAAGCAGAAGCTCAGAAGGATCCGCCCAGACTAGGCTCTCAAGATCAAAGAAGAGGTCACCAAGCAAATTGACACAGGGTTCTTACTGGTATCTAAATACCCAACTTGGTTGGCCAACATCGTTCCGGTGCCGAAGAATGACGGCAGAATTCGAGTATGTGTGGATTTCAGGGATTTGAACGTAGTTAGTCTGAAGGACGACTTTCCTCTGCCGCATATTAATGAGTTAGTGGACTTCACTGCAGGGCATGCGTTGCTTTGGTTCATGGATGGGTTTTTAGGCTACAATCAGATATTGATGGCACCCGAAGACCGGGAGAAGACTTCTTTTACCACCCCGTGGGGGACCTATTGTTATAGGGTAATGCCGTTTGGGCTGAAGAATGCTGGAGCTACGTATCAACAGGCCGCGACCACAATATTGCATGACATGATCCACAAGGAGGTTGAGGTGTACGTAGATGATATGATTGTCAAGTCCAAAGAAAGAGAGGGCCACTACACCGCCTTGCAAAAGTTCTTTCAACAGATTAGAGAGTATAGGCTGCGGCTGAATCCTCAAAAGTGTACATTCGGTGTTACAGTAGGAAAAATGTTGGGGTTCTTGATCACACAGAGAGGTATCAAGGTCGATCCTTCCAAAATCAAGGCCATCTTAGAAATGCCACCACCAAGGACTGAAAAGGAGGTGCGAGGCTTTCTGGGTAAAGTGCAATTCATAAGACACTTTATTTCTAAATTAACCTTGACTTGTGAACCACTCTTTGGTCTCCTGAAGAAAGGAACGAAGTTCCAATGGGACGACCGATGCCAAGCAGCTTTCGAGCAGATCAAATAATATTTACAGAACCCACCTGTGTTGTCACCGCCTGAGCCGGGGAAACCGTTGATTCTGTACATTTCAGTGACTGAAACTACAATGGGCTGCATGCTTGCACAAGAGTCTGAGGACAAAGTGGAGAGGGCTATCTACTATCTAAGCAAGAAAATGCTGGATTACGAGACCCGTTAAACTCCATTGGAGAAGGCTTGTCTGGCCTTGGTATGGGCTACCAGGACGCTGCGGCACTACCTGTTAGCTTACTCCGTAATGTTGGTTTCAAGATTAGATTCCATCAAATATCTCTTCGAGAAATTAGCACTTACGGGTAGGCTAGCCCGTTGGTTGCTTCTGTTTTCCGAATTTGATCTGAAGTATGTGACGCGCAAGTTAGTAAAAGGGAGAGTGGTAACAGAATTCCTAGCCGATCACCCAGTTGAAGGGGATGAAGCAGTTGAGTACTTATTTCCAGGTGAGGCCATTCTGCATATCGAAGACGAGTTTTGGATGATGTACTTTGACGGAGCGTCAAACCAATACGGATATGGGATAAGGGTGTGGCTGATAGCGCCCGACAATTCCCGCATACCTTTAGCATTCAAACTCCGGTTCAAAGTCTCGAACAATAAAGCAGAGTATGAGGCGTGCATTGCTAGTTTATAAACCGCCCTGGAACTAGGGCCAAAATGGTTGGACGTCATCGGGGACTCAAACCTTGTTGTATCTCAAGCTAAAGGAGATTGGAAAGTCAAAGAAGAAAAGATAAGAATTTACCACCAAACCTTGGACTTATTGATTCCTCGGTTTGAGAAGCTGAATTTCGCTCATCTATCAAGAGAGAACAACAGGTTCGTAAATTCATTAGCAACTTTATTTTCCATGATAGACATCCCTTTTAGAGTCCGGATGTGTCCGATCATCATTGACCAGAAATTTGTGCCGGCCTACGAGCTGATTGCCGTCATAGATGAAGTACAAAATGACCATCCCTGGTATTACGATGTTTGGAACTTCTTGGAAAAAGAGGCGTATCCACCAGGGGCAAATGCCAAAGATAAGAGGGCAATTCGAAGAATGGCTGCTCAGTTTATCATCTGCAGAGGAAAACTGTACAAGAGAGGTCATCTCGGGATGCATAAGCTATGTGTTGATGCCGAAGAATCAAAACGCCTGATGGAGGCCATCCATGGAGGAGAGTGCTGAGAGCACATGAACGGGGTAATGCTAGCTTGGAAGATCCTTAGACAGGGTTATTATTGGTCCACCATGGAGGAGGATTGTATTGCTTTTGTCCGGCGATGCCACAAATGTCAAATCCATGCAAACCGCATGAATATTCTGCCGTCATAGCTGTACAACATGACTTCGCCATGGTCATTTTCAGTCTGGGGGATTGATGTGATTGGAGCTGTCACCCCGAAGGGGTCTAACGGGCATGAGTTCATTCTGGTCGCGATAGACTACTTTACAAAGTGGGTTGAGGCCCAGTCATATGTGGTATTGAAAGCTTCACATGTCGCCAAGTTCATCAGGAACAACATCATCTGTCGCTATGGGGTCCCGAACGAGATCATTTCAGATAATGGTTCCCACTTCAAGAAGGAGGTGATCGACTTGTTGGACAAGTACAACGTGGCTTTTCATAAGTCATTTACATATCGGCCGCAGACCAACGGAGCAGTTGAGGCCGCCAACAAGAACATCAAACATATACTGCAGAAGATGGTGGAAACCTACCGGGACTGGCCAGATAAGTTGCCATTTGCTCAATGGGGCTACCGGATGTCAATTCGAACTTCTACTGGAGCGACCTCGTATTCTTTGGTTTCTGGGATGGAGGTTGTTCTCCCTATCGAAGTTGAGGTTTCGTCATTATGAGTACTGGCTGAGTGTCAAATAACTGAGGCAGATTGGCAGCAGAGCAGGTTCAAAAAACTCATGCTATTTGATGAGAGAAGGCTGAAAACGTTGTACCATGTTCAAGGTTATCAACAACGAATTGCCAGGGCTTTCAACAAGAAAGTCAAGTCCAGGAATTTGAAGGAAGGAGATTTGGTGCTCAAGGATAATCGAGCTCCCATTCACGACCCTAGGGGCAAGTTTAGACCCAATTGGACTGGCCCTTACATCATCAAGTCTATCTGGACGGGCGGAGCTGTCGTTCTGATGGACCTAGATGGCCTAGAGTTCTCCCAACCGATCAACATGGACAAGTTGAAGAAATATTATCCCTGAGAGGCTCGCTAGGCCGAAAACCGAAAGGGCGACCTAGGCAAAAGTTAGAGCATAGAAAATTTGAAATTATAAAAACTGAGCTCACAAGGTTGAAAACCCGCAAAGGGCGGCCTTGGCAAAAGTTAGAGCGCAAAAGGAGAGTGTTAATACACGAGTGAACCCAGGCCGAACTACGTAAGGCTTGATTCCCATCTTTGGGATACGTAGGCAACTTCATCTCGAAGTCCAACCATAAACACTTCCCGATCAACTTTGTCCATGTGATTATGTTTGGTCATCTTTGTCTATTCAGCATTCAAGAGCTCGGTTATGATCTTCGGTACAGTGCTATTTAGACTAGGGGTAACTTTCCAGTTGCCGGAATTCGGGGTTGTGTATCTCAGTGACAGATCTCAGGCGTGTCCAGTTCTGATCCATATCGAAAATGGTTTTAAAAAGTTTTAATAAAAGTTGATTTTGTTCAAATTAATCTTTTGCAACCTAGACTATTTTTGGACCCAACGGAAAATTTTCAGTACCCACAACCTTCAATTTCATTGATTTCAATACAGAGTTCTCTTGCTCTTGAATACAAAATTGAAGTTGCTTTTCATTACATTCGTAAAAAAAACTTGAAAGTTCTGATTAAAGCAAATAACTTCGGGGCAAACTCAGGTGTTCCTGCGCCCCCTTCCAGAACTGGTTGAAGCCTCTGATGCCAAAGTGGGCCCTATTTGTGCCTCTTCATTGAGCCAATCTATGCACTCATCAGAGAGGGTGCAGCTGAAAGTGGAAGCGGGGGCCAGAAGCTCTGTAGTCCTCCATGCCGTGGCATACCAAGCCAGCTGTGCACCTCGGATCGGAAATGTAGCAGGATACTCTATCCCTTCCTCCAAATAAGTCTGTTCATGTCCAAACTGGCGCCGGATCCGGAACGGAAAGTAGAACACACAGTGTGTCAAGCCAATTAAGTAAATCCCGGGCTGGCGAGTCATACTGTAGCTCATTACCGGTAGGTTGAGCCAAGAACAATGCCAAGCAATGCGGTCTGCGGACAAACTGCACATCCAGTCAAACCACCATCTCTCATCGGGGGCATTGACTAGACGTCGTCGAAAGAAATAGCTGCGAACTGAGTATGCGGGGCAGGAGTCCACAATCCTCAATTTGTCCATCAACCATATCTGGGAAGGGATTAAAAAATGGGAGATTAAAGAATAGAGAGGTGTTCATTGAGAGAAAAAGTGAGAAAAACGGTTTTGAAAAAAAAAATCGAGCCTGAGGGCCGAGTGATGTGAGCAATATACGAGTGAGATAGGGTGGGAAATATTACCTACAATAGTAGTGGACTCCTCGCGAATCTAGCCGTCTCCCGGCAATGAAAAGCATCCAATCCCATCAACGTCTCAGCTAAGGTCATGGCGATGCAGCTCTTGCCTTTTTTTAGGCCCTCGACGACCTCAATCAAACGAGTGCTAAACCCTCCAGAGCCTGGGGCAAGCAAGAAATGAGACAACACGCACAAGCAAAGTGCATTTCGCCGATAACCCTGCCAGTCATGATCGCCCCGGTCACCAGCATCAGAAAATCGACAAACCAAGCTCGGAATGTCTAGCTCTCCGTCATGAATCAATGACCGAGCGTCATGCAAAGTAAGGCCGCACATCCTTCCTAAGGCTTGGACGCGGCCAAACCGCAGCTGAGGCAAAATTTCTTCCTCGCGCTCGGATTCCATTAAAGCTTGGAAGTCTTCAAATGTGGGACATATCTCTTGTCCACCAAAGCTAAAGACGTGTGTTACTGGGTTCCAAAACCTTGCCGCGGCATAAAGGAATGGAAAACGCAGCGGGATGCAGCTCAACATGAATAGTGCATTTATGCCAAACCCCCAGAAATTCACCTTTTTCGAGCCATCCAAGGAAGCGATCCAACTTGTGAGATTTTGGATGAGGAACGCCTCCATTTTGGTGCAAAACTGAGTTGGAATGAGGGAACCATGAAGCTGGAACCTTTATAAAGGATAAGGCACTATTTGGAGGACAAGTGTCACAAAACTGGAGGTTCCCAGGATAAGTGGTCGGCCGACCACTTTTTCTGGTCAGCCAGCTACTTTTTTGGGCTGCAAACAGAAAAACTGGTCGGCAGGCTCTAAAAGTGGTCGGCCATGTGCAAAAAGCCGGTTTCCAGCTGTTCCTTGCCTCTAGGAATGAGTATCTAGCCTTCCTGTGTGCTGAGAGTACTGGAGGTCCAAGTTTATCTCTGTTTCGGATGCATTTTGTCGATTTGTTTGTCTCAAAATGCATTCGTTTATCGAGTTTTTTTACTTATTGAGTTGTTAAGTTTTGCTTATCGAGTTGTTGCTCTTTGTTTATCGAGTTGTTGCTCGTTGCTTATCGAGTTGTAAACTTGCTAAGGTTTTGTTTCTTAGTGAGTTAGGTCGTTTAGTTTGTTGCGTCAGTTCACTACCTGACTTGGCAATACACGTTGTTCTATTTTCATTCAAATTCATTTTTGTGCAAAATGGTGCAATGCGATGCGATGCTAAGAATACTAGTACAACACTTTTTTTTTTTTTTTTGAACAAAAAGTCGTTTTCATTCCATCATGGCTTCTTTTTACAACATTTTGCAAAAGGGTACAAGTTTTGAAGAAAAATAAAACCGCCTAAGCTGTACAATGTGCTACAACTGCATGTAAAAAGGAAAATAAAGCTGGAACATCTGCATCAGCACCATCCAGCTCAAGATAGAGAGGCCTTCTTCATCCTCTTCGGCTGAGCAACCTCCGCGCCACCGGCACCGGCATCATTATCTGAATCGGAGTCACCGTCCTCGAAATCCTCCTCGGCGTCGCCTCCGCCCTCAACACTAGAACCAGAGTCGTCATCCCTGCCTGCAGATGTCTCCGACTGTGCATGTGCCGACTCCTCCTCCTCATATCTGGCAGGTGCCCTGCGTCCCCCTCGGCCGCATGTTGAGACTCCTTTCCTAGCCGCTCGGGAAGGACTAGATGGCCCAGTCCACAGAGGAGGGACCTGAAAAGGATAGTTTGAATACGTCAGCCAGTATGTATATCAGATGCAGATGCGAGAATTACATAGAGCGGGTGCATGCAGATATGGTGTGTGAATACGATGTGTTGGATGTGTTCTATACATGTAGTGAATCAATACAATGAAATGTTCGATTTCCATATGTCATCAGAAGCATGATAAATACGAGGAAATTGAGAAGTACCTGAACACCAGAGGCACAAAGCATCGTCTCCCTCCGCAGAACCATGCCCTCGAGTGAAGCTACCACTCCGAATAACCCCTCAGTATACTCCCTGGGAGGCTGCACACACAAGTTCAAGTCATCAGTGAATGAATGAATGTCTAAATATTTGAATGATAAATAAAAACTGTGAAGCATACCGGTGGTGAGTCAGGGTCACTGACGTATCGGTGATCCGGCCGCGGAGGCTCTAGCGGGATCTGGTATGGTGTCCCATACTCCCAACCTGTCAACCCGGTCGGAAGATCTGGCCATCCAGCATACTGGCAAGTAGAAGGCATCCATCCAGCCCCACCCCTCGATGTGCTGGCTCTACTGGTCGAAGGAATGTCTCTAGCTCGGGCGTAACTCGAGGAAAGCACGTCAGCAGCCCTCCTCCTGGAGGAACGGACATCTGACAGTGGAGGCATCAAGTACGTATGGCGATATGTCGCATAATCCCCCTCCTCTAGGAAAAGCACCGCGTTAATACCCAACATGAGGTCCTCCGTCTTCTGGGGTGTGAGATCCCCTGTAGACAGCATCTCTGGTGGAGGCAATGAGGGGACGTCCTGATCAGAGTTCTCCATCGTCTGATGCATGAAGCGCTCTCTAAGGAACCACGCTCTGCCAACCAGTCCCTCAAGTAGAACCCTGTATCGCGAAGTGCCCCATGCCCCAGCGAACAGAAACCAAGGATTCCCTGGCATGGCTATCCAAGGCTGCCATTTAACCTGCGGGTAACAAGTACGTGAGCTAATTAGATGTCATGAATATGCGAGATGAATCAAAACTGAAAGCATGAAGAACTGAGAGTTCTGGATTACCTCCGTCGTCCGTACAGTATCGAAGAACTGCCGGAGGAAGGGTAAAGTCTGCCGGGGCCTTGGCCGGCACTGACCCTCAAATCTGTGCGAGTAGAGGATCTCAAGGGGTGCCTCAACCTTGAGCTCAGGAGCCAGCGTCGGGAAGTATGCATAAACCCACAGCTGTAAAAGGCAAGACAGTGGCCGTCAGGATGCAGAATGCTGAATGCAGAATGTTGTGTGCAGTATACAGAATGTATAGAGGATACAGAATGCTGAATGCAGCATGCTATGTGCAGTATACAGAATGTACAGAGGATACAGAATGCTAAGTGCAAAATGCTGTGTGCAGTATACATAATGTACAGAGGATACAGAATGCTGAGTGCAGAATGCTGTGTGCAGTATACAAAATGTACAGAAAATATAGAATGCTGAATGTAGAGAGTTGAGTGCAGAATATACAGAAAATACAGAATGCTAAGTGCAGAATATAGAATACAAAATGTAATGTGTGCTGTGTGCAGTGTACAGATAATCAAAAGTAGAATTGTAAATCAAGAGGGTTGAATGTATCTCCCAGGCTCGCCAGTAGCCCCCAACTATGGTCCCCCGCTCGCGAGAGGTCGCACTCATGTAACAGTAAAGGGTAGCGAGGGCAGCGAGGGAAGCACCACCCCAATCAAAGCGCCGGACCTGTGATAGGTCCACTAGAGCACTCAGCAGATAAAGCCCAACTGTGTTCCCCCTGTCGGAGAACAATGTGGTCCCGAAGAGGAACATCAAAAATCCCCGGGCATACTGATGTATGGCCTCAATGGTCTGGGGCATAGTCCTCCGGTACTGCTCTAAGAACCAGGTGTACCTGACCCTACCTGATGATCTATCGATCAGCGGACGGTCCCCGAGAAGATAAATCTACGCAGCCTCTCACTCACCCATATCTGCGTCGTATGGAATCGACCGGCCTCCCACGTCAAGGCCCGTCAGTATGGAGAAATCAAATGGGGTCATCGTCATGTCCCCCGTAGTCGAAAAATGGAAGGAGTTGGTGGTGTCCCACCATCTCTCTACAAGTGCGCCCAGGAGGGTCCTGCTCGCTGGATGACATGACAATCCCGCACAGAATGGGCCAAATCCTGCCTCGTCCACAATGTGTTGGACAGTATCCGGGAGCTCCGCGTATCACTCCCTCGCAAGGATAAATCCATAACCCCGTGTGAAACGAGAGGATACCTGCATTCAGAATTGAAATATATGAGCTGCGTGTAGATAAAATGTATGAGCTGCGTGCAAATTGAAGTTTGTGGGCTGCGTGTTCACTTCAAAAGTTTGAGCTGTGTGTTCAAAATTTCAAAATATAATATGAGCTGCGTGTTCATAATTTCAAATTCGTGGGCTGCGTGTTCACTTCAAAAGTTTGAGTTGCGTGTTCAAAACTTCAAAAAAAAAAAAAAATTAGTTGCGTGTTCAAAATTTCAAAAGATGTGAGCTGCGTGTTTACCACAAAAAAAATTTGAGCCGCGTGTTCAAAATTTTAAAAGATGTGAGCTGCGTGTTCAAAATTTCAAAATATAATATGAGCTGCATGTTCATAATTTCAAATTTGTGGGCTGCGTGTTCACTTCAAAAGTTTGAGCTGCGTTTTCAAAACTTCAAAAAAAAAAAAATTTTGAGCTGCGTGTTCAAAATTTCAAAAGATGTGAGCTGCGTGTTCACCACAAAAAATTTGAGCTGCGTGTTCATAATTTTAAGTTTGTGGGCTGCGTGTTCATAATTTCAAATTCGTGGGCTGCGTGTTCACTTCAAAAGTTTGAGCTGCGTGTTCAAAACTTTAAAAAAAAAAAAAATTTGAGCTGCGTGTTCAAAATTTCAAAAGATGTGAGCTGTGTGTTCACCACAAAAAATATGAGCTGCGTGTTCATAATTTCAAATTCGTGGGCTGCGTGTTCACTTCAAAAGTTTGAGCTGCGTGTTCAAAACTTCAAAAAAAAATATGAGCTGCGTGTTCATAATTTCAAATTCGTGGGCTGCGTGTTCACTTCAAAAGTTTGAGCTGCGTGTTCAAAATTTCAAAATATAATATGAGCTGCGTGTTCATAATTTCAAATCCGTGGGCTGCGTGTTTACTTCAAAAGTTTGAGCTGCGTGTTCAAAATCTCAAAAAATATGAGCTGCGTGTTCATAATTTCAAATTCGTGGGCTGCGTGTTCACTTAAGAAATTTGAGCTACATGTTCAAAATTTCAAAACTTCAAAAGATGTGAGCTGCGTGTTCACCACAAAAATTTGAGCTGCATGTTCAAAAATTTCAAAAGATGTGAGCTGCGTGTTCACCACAGAAAATTTGAGCTGCGTGTTCAAAATTTCAAAAAAATATAGGCTGCGTGCTCATATTTGAAAATGTGGGTGTAGACACCCCATTTTTGATCGTTCTCAAGACTTGGACGTCACCGCTTGAACACTCGGTGATCATCCATGTCTGTGTTCGTCCTGAGTTCCCGGAGGTCTTGGCTACGCGCCTTGCCTCAGGATCTCTCGACTCGACTATTCCGTGTCTGGTTTTGCACCAAACACTTGTGCTTTGCCTTGGAGGGGCAGGGAATGGCTTGTGGGCCATCCCCACACTCCACCGGCCATGGCTTGAGGCCACCAGCTGTGTTTTGTTGCCACCGGCCAAATGTTTGGCCAGCTGGCACTATAGATGGCCGGCCGGCTATCTTTTTTTGGTCAATTGCATTTTTGGCCGGCCGACTACTGTGCATCTGCTTTTGCAGATATTTTTGTGCAGTTGGCTTGCACTTTTCCCCCCTCCATACACGTGTATGGAGGGATTGCCCTCTTGTTAGCTTCCTTGGAAAGCTTTACAAGACTAATTGTCTATAAAAGAGGGGCTCTTCTCTCTTGCAAAAGGGGGTTAGACATTTTAGACAACATTTTCAGAGCTTGAGCTTTAGGGTTAGGGTTTACATATATCCTCTATCTCTATCTCTCTCTCTTTCTTGTGTTTAGTGTGTGTTTAGTCCCATTTTTGTGCACAAACACCCACCATCACACCTTTTCTTGGGAGCTGAGGCCCTTGAGGGTTGTTTTGAAGTTCTGGAGCTGGTTTTGAGCTTGGAAAGGCAGCTGGACCACCATTTGTGAAGGAGGTTTTCAAGGGTAATAAACTTGCACTTTTTACCCCATTTTTGCAAAGTTTTTTAGCCTATCTTGCACCTGTTTTTGAGCTTAGTGTATAACATATAAAAGTCTTGTCTTTGTCTGCTC
The DNA here is from genome assembly GCA_036172215.1 of Camellia granthamiana. Classification (NCBI taxonomy): domain Eukaryota; kingdom Viridiplantae; phylum Streptophyta; class Magnoliopsida; order Ericales; family Theaceae; genus Camellia; species Camellia granthamiana. The sequence continues at coordinate 9,216,625 of CM069905.1, forward strand.
TAAATAGTTTGTTAAGGGTGCTTTAAGCTTTGGGGCTATTTGACCCCTCTTAAGGCTTATTTGGCCTTTGTTTTGTACCATTTTGGTTGAGTTCTGGGACCATTGTGTTTGGGCCTCCTCATCACTGAAATCTTGAGAGATTTCAGTGATGAGGATGGTGCCTTGAGGTCCTAGGAAGGAGAGGGCCACCCCCTCTCCTCGTTGTCCTTGAAAAGGGCCATTTTTGCCTCTTTAGTGAGCACCATGTTTAGGTTCATGTTGGCCATGCCTTGACTGATCTTTATGCTTGTTATGTCATAATATAGCATTGTGCTTAATTGGTTTTGATACACCATGCTTGCTTAGCATACATGCCTTGTAATGCCATGTTTAGGCCTTAACATGCTTTAGGTTTTAACCCTTGTTCTAGCATGATTTTGGCCAAGCTTTGTGAAGCTTTTGTGTTTGTTTTAGCATGCTTAAGCTCTGTTTTTGGTTGTTTTGGTCGACCATAGCATGCTTAGTATAGCTACCTTGCATTTTGGCTTGTTAGCCTTAGGTGTATGAGTGTGTAGCATGCATTACTTGCATTCTTTTAGTGGTTTGGAACCACTTACCATGTTATTTCAGTCCTTAAAACATGCTTGTATGCTTGCCTTTGATGCCTTGAAAGCTTGTGTTGTACGCTCCATGTTTTGGCAACTATGCATGCTTTTGGATTTGAGCCATTTAGATGCCATCTAGATGTGTTGTTGGCTTTGTTTTAATATGTTAAAACTCTGTTTTGATCATTTAATTCATGCCATGTTTAGTTTTGTTAAAGGTAGTTTAATGCCTCCCTTAGCTTACCTTGGGTTTTGGATCTTGGTTGCATGTCTTGGCTTATCCTGTTTAATTGATTTGGCATCATATTTAACATGATTTCAGAGCTTAATGTGCATGCTAATTGTCCATGTTTAGTCTCTTTTAAGTGTGCTTAAAAGTTTCTTTTATGTGCTTAAGTGTTGGCCTATTAACATGTGCATGTGTGTGTGTGTGTGTGTGTTGGACCTCACTTCCATAGCATTGGCCACTGATTTTGGCATGCTCGTGAGCTATCCATGTTAGTTTAAGTCCATTCCCTTTGCTTGTTTGCATGCTCACCTTGTATGTTTGCTTGCATGTGCACATAGCATTGCCCATGTTGCATACTAGTTGGCATGCTTAGGATTGCATTGCATCGGCATGCATGCTTTGCCTCTTGAATTGCTTGTGATAGAGGTTGAGTTCAATTTGCTTGATTATATGCATTGCATTCCATATCAAGATGCATACTTGATTCTTTGGGCCATCATGCATGGAAATGCGCGATTGGTGGTCCGAGAATCGAGGCCCATCCTCCTTTGAGTCATTCACATGATAAGGGGTGTGGTTGGTGCATACATAGCTTGAAATGCATTGCCATGCCAAGTTTTGCCCTCTGTTGCTGTCAAACCAGTTTTTGCAGGAAGATTTGGCCGGCCGGCCATCCGTCTTCAGTGCCGACCGGCCATCATTTTTGGCCGATGGAGAAACGTTGTAGCCGGTGAGCATTTCCCATGGCCGGTGATCAATTCCCTCAGCCGGTGGTGTTCCCCAGCATCCAAAGAGCACACCCTGAGACTTTTGAAGTCTTCAGAGGAGCAGGACAGCCAAAGCAGAGGCAACTTGCGCATAGCAGTGACTTTCCGAGCGGAACCAAGCGCGCATGCATTGGACCCTCTTCCCGAGGCTACTGTTTACTGCTTTCAATACTTAATTGATTTGTTAATTAATTAGGTGGTTTGTAATATTAATTAGCTTGTAGGTTAATTAATTGTATTATTCTTTCGGTCCCTCCGGACGAGGGCAAATTTGTAATAAGTGTGGGTGCGTGTGTGCATGTCTTCCAATCCCCACTTCTTTCTCCCTTTTACTTACCTACTCTGATGGTTAGTATTAGGACATGTTTAATTTAGCATACCTTATGCTATGCATGCGTGCATCATTCATCAGTATTGCATGCACCGGGCTCGGCGCATCATGCTAACTGCATAAGTATTTCAAATCTAACTTGAATACATGCTATCTGTGCATTTTCACATGTCATTCTTAGATTAGCCGAGCCTATTCTAGCGACATTCTGTATGCGTCGCATTAGCCACTTAACATGGACTTGGATCATGCATGATTGCTAACGTGTTCTTTGTTTTGGCTCGGAGTACATTGTAAGTATTTTATGCTTTAGCATCTCGTACGAGTGTGAATGTTAACATGACAGCATACTTACCATGTGGCTAGATGCTTATGTGATATAAACTGCCTGAATGCCCGTGGGTGAAGGTTGGATTGTTTGAGTTGGAGCAATTCATTGAAATCCGTGTTTTAGCCTACTTGCGAGTAGCAAATTCCAAAGCGTTTTCCAAACAAACGGATATGCAATGTTTCGTTCCAAGTTAGGCGATCTAGTCTATACTTTTTTTTGCTGTGCGCACAACATAGTAATTCTAGGCTAATTAACTGGGATAAGAACACATAACGTTTTCAAAATCAGATATCATGGTTAGTAGAGGCCGATCTAAGGATCGGGCGAGAGGGGGTGCTCATAGCTGACTTTCCCCAATCGTACCTAAGCTCCCGAGCTGAGGCAACTTTGGTGATGACGGACACGTGGCTTTTGGCACCGAGTCAGGGTTTCCTAAATTCCCTATAAAAAACATTTAGGTGGCGACTCTATATCTGGCAAAGCAGTCCATGTTTGGCACTTCTTTCAAAAATCTGTTTTTCTCAAAACGATTTGCCGAATTTGGACTATTTGGTTCAAGATTAAGAACCGCGACAACAAAATTGAGTCCGAACTGTAGTGAGGTCCCTCGCGGACTTGTTACAGTGGGCTGCGTGTTCATATTTGAAAATGTGGGCTGCGTGTTCACCACCAAAAATTTGAGCTGCGTGTTCAAATTTGAAATCGTAAGCTGCGTGTTCACCAACAAAATATGGGCTGCGTGTTCATATTTAAAAATGTGGGTTGCGTGTTCACCACCAAAATTTGAGCTGCGTGTTCAGATTTCAAAATCGTGAGCTGCGTGTTCACAATCAAAATTTGAGCTGCGTGTTCAGATTTCAAAATCGTGAGCTGCGTGTTCAGATTTCAAAATCGTGATTTGCGTGTTCACAATCAAAATTTGAGCTGTGTGCCAACCTAATCAGAATGCTGTGTTATGGGCTGTGTGTTCAGATTGAGCAGTATTATGAGCTGTGTGCCGACTAAATCAAAATGTTGTGTTATGGGCTGTGTGTTCAGATTGAGCAATATTATGAGCTATGTGCCGACTAAATCAAAATGCTGTGTTATGGGCTGTGTGTTTAGATTGAGCAGTGTTATGAGCTGTGTGCCAACAAAACAGAATGTTGTGTTATGGGCTGTGTGTTCAGATCGAGCAGTATTATGAGCTGTGTGCTGACTAAATCAGAATGCTGTGTTATGGGCTGTGTGTTCAGATTGAGCAGTGTTATGAGTTGTGTACCGACTAAATCAGAATGCTTTGTTATGGGCTGTGTGTTCAGATTGAGCAGTGTTATGAGCTATGTACCGACTAAATTAGAATGCTGTGTTATGGACTGAGTGTTCAGATTGAGCAGTATTATGAGCTGTGTGCCTAAATGTGCTGTGTGCCCAAATACGCTGTGTGCCCAAATGAGCTGTGTGCCGAATTAACAGAGCATTGTGTAGTGAGCCGTGTACTGAGTCAGCAGAATGCTTTGTACGAACTGTGGGTTCAGAATGATTGAAGTGCTGTATATGTGAATATGTTCATGACGAGCAGACATGATACACGGTGAAAGTATGGAATGTGCAGCAAATGCAAAAACGAAGTACATACCTTATGCGCGTGATGAGAGAGATGGGACTCCGGCTCCCAAAGCAGCAGGTCTGTAGGTGCCCGCCGCGCGAAGTCTGTGAAGTGGTAAAACATGCAAGGAGGCAGGATGTGCTCCTCTGGGTAGTACTCCTCTAGGACAAACGGCCGTATCCTCAGAGGCAACGGTATGATATTGGGCTCGTCCTCTGCATATGGAAAGCCTCCGCCATACGGAATATCGTCATCCATTGCAAGAAATCTGCAAAAAGATGCAAAAACGAGCGAAATGAGCCAAAATCGCAAAAAGTCAACTCTCGGGAAGAGAAAAACTCAACAAAAGTCAACGCCCGAGAAAAGGTGCTAAACTTTGAGACAAACATACCTCAAGTGGTGAAAATGGAGAAAGAGGCTCCGAAAACAAATTCTAATCGGTGCACATCGAAGAAAATTGAAAGTTTTCGTGAAACAACTTCGCGTGGGGCGTTGGAAAACACGTATAAAGTGCAGATCTAAGAGAGAAAAGGGTCTAGGGAGGAAGGAGAATGTATTTCGGCCTTGGAGGTGTGATACAAAATGATTTGGAGTTGTGTACTTAAAGAACCGAAGCTTAAAAGACCAAACTGCCCCGAAATTCTGTAAACTGGTTAGCCAGCCAGTTTTTCTGGTCGGCCGACCACTTTGGTGAGCAACAACTGGTCGGCCAACTTTATAACTGGTCGGCCAGCTTCCTGGATGATCTTCAGAGCTTCATTGTTCTCCCTGTGTGTTTTGGTGGTGATTGGAGTCCCCAGTTCTCGAGAAAGTGTAAGAAAAGTACACTTTTCGGCTCAAGAATGTCCCTGCGAAACTTCGATTCAAGTTTTCGATGCGTAGCTCATCGTTCACTCGTCCAAAGAGCGAAGTGTATCCCTTTACGTATGTTATGACCCTTCCGAGAGGTAAATCGAAACTTATGGTTGAATTACGCTTGTTAAGGTTTACGTTTCCTCTTTCGGCGTTTCCTTTCAAACATACATCTGAAATTGCGCATTTCTTTCGCATTGTCTTGCACTTTCCACACGCGTTGTCGCGCATGTTTCACCTGCATTTTTATGCACACCACTTGTAGCTTTGTTATACACTTACTACTTGTGGTGGCACGCTCGTTTCGGCTGCATTGTTTTGCATCCATATCGCATTGTTATTCGTCATACTTAGGTTGCATTGTCATGCACCCGTCCACTTGCGTTGTTGCGCACTTTTTACTTGCGTTGCTAAGCATGTTTCTGACAATGTTGTACCTGTTGAGTTTCTCTCCTTTGCAGGCACGATATTGTATGTACGGTTCATTTGAAGCTGGCGCGACCAGACGAACCAGACAGGTATTGTATGTACTCCGCGTGAGACGTAGCGAGAATTGGATAATTCTCTTACATCCTTTCTACATGTAATGTAGTTTGTTTTGTATTCACCTGCTTAAAACTGTTGCATTTATTTTGCATAATTGCTTCGTTATAGCTTTCTTTGCATGATCATAAGTTATGTTCGGCTTTGTGCATGTCATTTGCATCTTGCCCCAGCCTGCGGGCACATCTCTTTGTTATCTTGCCTGTTTGTCTAAGTCTTCGGCCTTGTCAAAAATGGGTCGTCTCTGGGCTTTGACACTCACTCCCGTCACTTGTGACTTCCGAGTTCTGTCAAAGAGGGGCAACTGTAGACACCCCATTTTTGACCGACCTTAAGACTCAGGCGTCATTGATTGAGCGCTCAGTGATGGTGCATGTTGTGCTCGTTCTGAGGTTTCAGAGTTTTGGCTGAGAGCCTTGCCTCCGGGCCTTGGGACTCTATGTGCTTTGGCTCAGTTTGCGGACCAAGTCCTGTTTTCCCTTCCTGGAGGGAGGGAGTGGTCTTGTAGACCATCTCTCTGTGGTCGTAGACTACTTTTCATGGTCGTAGGCCACTTTTCCCGTTTGGAGACTAGTTTCTGGTTTTTGGAGCCTTTGGCCGCGCGCCTTGTCTCGGGACCGCTTAACATTCTCCGTTTGGCGTGATTTTTGAACCACACCTTGTTGCCTCTGCCTAAAGGAACACTGTGGTCCGGGAGACCACTTTTGTGGTTGCATACCACTTTTGATACTCGTCAGCTAGTTTTCAGGGCTTTTAGCCGCGTGTTTCGCCTCCCGATTTCTCGTTTTGCATCCGCTTTGGTTTATTTTTGGTACAAACCTTGATTTCCTTGTTTGGAAGGTGGTACAAGGGTGGGAGACCAGTATTTCTCCTTGGAGACCACTTTTCCTTTTTCCAGCTAGTTTTCTTGTCAGATAACTGGCTTTCTTGGTCTTTGGACTATCTTTTCTGGTCGACCAGCACAACACCACCATGCATTTAGTGTGTTGACCTCCCACCTATGGCCAACCAGTTTCTACTCTGGTTGACCACCTAAAGTGGTCGGCCGACCACTTTTACTAGCAGGCTGACCACTTCAAGTGGTCGGCTGCTTTTTGACACCTTTTTGGAGATATTTTGGGACAGCTGGCACAGTTGGAGAGCATTTGAGCCATCCTCCATATACGTGTATGGAGGGATGGCATTCAACCTTAGCTTCTCCAAGAAGCTTTGGCTTTCCTCTTCTATAAGAGGGAGGCTCCTCCTCCCTCCTTGAGGTTCAGAAAAATTGCCATTAGAGAGTTACATATAGCTTTGTCTCTATATCACTCTTGTTCTTCATTTTTGTGTTCAAAAGTGTAGTTTTGTCTTGCTTTTTCACACAAACACACACTAAAACACCTTAATCTTGGAGCTGAGGTCCCTTGAGGTTGTCTTTGGTGTTCTTGGGTTGGTTTAAGCTTGAAAAGCTGCTGGAGTTTTGGTTTTGAAGAAGGTCTTCAAGGAGTCTTTAACCTTTAAATGCCCATTTCTTGCTTAAGCTTTTAGCCCTTCTTGCATACATTTTTAAGCTTAATTTTCAACTAGAAAAAGTTCTGTTTTTAAGTGCTTAAAATAGTTGTTTTAGGTCACTTTTTCGTTTGGGGTGTTTTACCCCTTGTTAGGCCTCATTTTGAGCCACACCTTTAGGCTCTTGTTGAACCCTTTGCATGACCTTTCTACCATTGAAATCCAGAGGATTTTTAGTGGTGAAAATGTGGTCTTGGTGTCCTAAATAGGAGAGGGTCATCCCCTCTCCTTTGTGTCTTGTTTACTAGCTTTGAAAGCCTCATGTTTGAGCATCTTTACTAAGTGTTTGTTGACCATATCTTAGTTGTATTTGTGGTTATTTTGCTGAGGCATACCACTGTTTGTGCTTAGTTTGGTCACTCCTTGCATGGTTAATACACTTGTAGTGTAAATCACACAATCTAGTCTTGTATGCCTCATGTTTGAGCATGTGTTTCTAGCTTGTTTTGGGGTCATCTCAGTAGGTTTTTTATGTTATTTTAACATGCCTTAGATCTGTTTTGGGTTGGTTTGGTTGGCCCTTGCATGCTCCATACACTTGTAGTGTAATGCTATGAAATTGCCTAACATGCATCATGCCTTGACATGTCATTTTAGCATGTTTTTGGCTTAGCTTAAAGGAGACTTTGTTCATGTTTCATCATGTTTAAGGTCTGATTTGTGTTGTATTGGTCATCCATGACTTGCTTTGTATAACCTTAGTTCAATCTAGCTTGTTAGTTTTGTGTATTGAATCCTCTAGCATGCATTACTTGGTTTATTTCAGTGATTTGGCATCACTTGTTATGTGATTTCAGTCCATGTTTCATGGCCATAGACTTACATCTTTCACTATTTCAATGTGTTGGAGGGTTTGCCCCTTTATGCCTTAACATGAACCATTGCGTATGCTTTCATACCTTAGCTTGCGAGCCATCATTTCAGTGGTTATTTGGGGTTATTTTGCCATGATATAACTCTGATTTTTGTTGCTTAAGTCATACCATGCTTGGTCCTAATAGGTGTAGTGTAAACCACCCTATATGCCTTGCATTCATCATGCCTCATGCCTTTTATGCTAGCATATTTTGGCTTACTTCCATGCATGTTTTAGACACATTTTAACATGTACTAGGACTATTTTAGGTTGCCTCAATCACATGCTTCATGTTTTGTATACTTATAGTACAAATGCTCTTGCTTGCCTCAAGCTTTGAGCACCATTGCATGCTTCATTTGTGTTGTGTACATGATTTGGCATCACCTAACATGACATTTCAGAGCATATAGACTTGCCATGTTCCCATTTCAATCATACTTTAAGTGCCTTCGAGTATTGTGCATGTTTGCCTAGCTTATGCCTTAGCTCGTATGCTTACATGCCTAGGCCTTTGGGCCCTCGTCTCAGCATGTTTTGGTCCATGATTGTACCTAATTAAGCTCTGTCCATGCTTAGTTCATGCATTTGTGCCATGTATAGCATGCCTCCTTTGTGTTGCTCTTTACTAGCTTGCATGCCTTAGGACCCTAGCATGCTTTACTTATATTGTTTGAATGATTTGTCATCATTTCTTGCTTCATTTCAGTGCACTTAGTGTTGTTACACTTCCACTTTTGTCACTCATTGAGCACTCTTGAGAGTTGTGCTCTTTGGCCTCTTTGATGGCCAATGCATTGTGCATGCATGCCTTACTTTATGTGCCTTCATTTCATCACCAATGGCCACTATTTTGGCATGACTGAGGTCTGTCCATTTCGGTTTAAGTCCATTGAGTATGTGGTTTGCATGTTGTTGCATGCTTGGTGTATTACATAAGTTGCCCTTGTTGCATTGCATTGTGCATGCATGCATTACATTATGCTTAGAACCTTATGAATGCCTTGCATTGAGTGTGCCATCTAGTTCTTAGCATTTAGCATTGTGTATGCCATGTCATGCCTTGCATTGTGTATGCTAGGTTGCTAGTTGCATTGAGTATGCCATGTAGTTGCATGTTTGCATGATAAGGTTGCATTGCATTGCATCGAGTATGCCATGTTATGTGTTGCATTGTGTTTGGAATAGGTGTTAGTCCAAACATGGGAAACGAGGGACGTTTCATACTTCAAGTGATGAAACGCGCCTTAATTCCCGGTCACCGACGCTCTTAATCATACATGATAGAGTTTTAGGCCTTATGTGTTTACTTGTGCATTCATTTTCATATTGAATTGTGCAACTTCGCCTCTCGGCCATCATGCATGGAAATGAGCGATTGGTGGCCCGAGGGTCAAGAACCACATCCTTCTTGAGTTCATGACATGATAGAGAGGGTGGTTGTGCACACATATCTTGTAAATACATTGCCATGCCCTTTCTTGCTCTCTGTTGCAGCAAATTGCAGTTCAGCAGCAACAACTGGTCGGCCAGCCAGAAAAAGTAGCTGGCCAGCCACTTTTCTTGATTTTCAGCAATCAAAAGTGGTCGGCAAGGGTCTTGAGAGACCAAAAGGGGTCGGCCACCCTCCCACAAGATTCCTAAGGTGGAGTTTCATCCTTCTGGAGCTTGGTGCAAGTTTCTGAGAACAAATGGAAAACAGAGGCAAATCAGGGCATCACATTGGATTTCTGAACGAGGCAACCGGACATGCATGCATTCCTCTACCTCCGAGGCTCCTGATTTACTGCTTTCCTTAGCTGCCATGCTTAGATAGCTAGGTTTTGCTTTGGTCTGTACCTTTAATAGTTAATGTGTTTAGCTATTTCAATTCGTTTTGTAATAATTAGTTAACTAGGATTAGTTAATTAATTTGTGTTCAAATAATTAGTTTAATTAGCTTAGACTAGCTAGTTAACTTCTTATTCAGTCCCTCCCTCGAGAGGGCGCATTGTTGTAATAAGCATGCGTGTGTGTGATGCATGTCTTTCAATCTCCATTTCTTTCTCCCTTTTACTTAACCGCTTACGATGGTTAGTTTTAGGGCATATTTCATTTAGCATACCTTATGCTCGCATGTTTGCATCCATTCATCTGTATTGCATGCACCGGGCTCGGCGCATCATACTAATTGTATTGTATTTTCAACACATTACTTGAATACGTGTTCAACAGCATGTTATCAAGTTGCATCTCACATGACATTCTTAGGATAGCCGAGTCTATCTTCATTGCATTTTTGCATGTGTTACATTAGCCATTTTAACATGAACTAAGATCATGCATGATTTCTAACTAGTTCTTTGTTTTGGCTTGGAGTACACTATGAGTGTTTACGCTTTAGCATACTGCATGTGTGTTATTGACTGCCATGAAAGCTTGCTTGCCACGAGGCTATTTGCTTACGTGATTAACTGCCTGAATGCCTGTGGGTGAAGGTTGGATTACTTGAATTGGGACAATTCATCGAAATCCGCATTTTAGCCTACTTGCGAGTAGCAAACTTCAAACTGTTTTCCTAACAAACGGATATGCAATGCTTTGTTCCAAATTAGGCAATCTAGTCTATACTTGTGTGTTGTGCGCATCACATAGTAATTCTAGCTAATTAATCGGAATAAGAACACATGTGTTTTCAAAAATTCGATATCATGCTTAGTACAGGCCGATCTTTGATCAGGCGAGCGGGGGTGCTCATTAAATGACCTTCCCCAATCGTACCCAAGTTCCTAAGTCGATGCAACTTTGGTGATGACGGACACGTGGCCTTAGGCATGAGTCAGGGTTTTCTAAATTCCCCCAAAATAAAATATTTAGGTGGCGACTCTGTATCTGGCAAAGCAGTCCATGTTTAGCACTTCTTTATAAAAATCAGTTTTCCAAAACGATTTGCCGGATTTGGACTCTTTGGTGATTTATTAATCTCACATTGCACATTGTGATATCAGATTAAGAACCATGACATTTGAGTCCGAACTGTAGTAAGCAAAGCCCGAAGGGGTGCGTCTACAATAACAAGTAGAAATAATGAAAAGAACACAAAATAATAAACAAAATGAGTAAATCTAAATGAACATTTAATATTTATAAATGGAATATAGATATAAATTTACTGTTTATGCCACATCTCTATCTTATTATGATGGTACTACATACACCAATTAATATACACACTAGTGTATCAACTAGTGTTATACCATTATTACTGACTCTGCCTATTATACAAATTACAAATATCTAAAACTTCTAAAATTATACCACATCATCGATTAGTATACTAGTTAGTATATTAATTGATACATATAACATTATTCATCTTATTATGTGAAAATCAAATATATTCATATCTATACTATATATTAAGCAAAAGCGGGTTTTTAACCCACAAGTCTTGTGGGAGCCCCAATATCTCAATCCTAATTTTCTAATTTTTTGATTTTAAAAAAAAAAAAAAAACTCAGCATTTATTAATTTCACCCAATCCCCATGCCTTTTGGAAGATTTGGTCAAAACCCCCCCATAATTATTTAATTGTTTTATTTACTATTTTAATGGTTCTTCTTTACAATTATTTTTTTTATTATGAAAAAAATATGATTGTAATTAGATAGCATAAAAATATTTGTGATTTGTATGATTGAAGTTATCTCCCTTTTTGATGTATTTGGTCTAACCCAAAAAAAAAATTATAATTTGTAAATCCCCTCATAATTGTTTAATCATTTTATTTACTATTTTAATGGTTCTTCTTTACAATTATTTTTTTTATTATGAAAAAAATATGATTGTAATTAGATAGTATAAAAATATTTGTGATTTGTATGATTGAAGTTATCTCATTTTTTTGATGTATTTGGTCTAGCCAAAAAAAATAAATAAATTATAATTTGTATTTGGTTTAGCAATTTCTTCTTTTGTGTACTATTTTAATGGTTCTTTTGATTGAAGCTATCTCCTTTTGTGATTTGTAAAAAAAAAAATTATAATTTGATTTTTTAATATGAATGAAGTTAGATAAATATAAACACTCACAAAGAGAAAAATGTGATTGTAATTAGTTCAACAATTTTTTTTTTAATGTGATTGTAGTTAGTTCAATGATTCTTTTTTTTAATGAGATTGTATTGTAATTAGTTTAATGGTTCTTTTTTTTTCATTTGTTTTTTTTTTATTATCAGAAAAATGTGATGTGATTGTAATTTATTCAATGGTTCTATTTTTTAATGTAATTGCATTATAGTTAGTTCAATGGTTCTTTTTTTTTCATTTACTTTTTTTTATTATGAGAAAAATGTGATGTGATTGTAGTTTGTTCAATGATTTTTTTTAATGTGATTTAATTGTTTTATTTACTTTTTTTAATGGTTCTTCTTTACAATTATTTTTTTTATTATGAAAAAAATATGATTGTAGTTAGATAGTATAAAAATATTTGTGATTTGTATGATTGAAGTTATCTCCTTTTTTGATTTGTATTTGGTCTAACTAAAAAAAAATTATAATTTGATTTTTTAATATGATTGAAGTTAGATAAATAAAACACTCACAGAGAGAAAAATGTGATTGTAGTTAGTTCAACGGTTCTTTTTTTTAATGTGATTATAGTTAGTTCAATGGTTTTTTTTTTTTAATGTGATTGTATTGTAATTAGTTTAATGGTTCTTTTTTTTCATTTATTTTTTTATTATGGGAAAAATGTGATATAATTGTAGTTTGTTTAATGATTTTTTTTTTTTAATGTGATTGTATTGTAGTTAGTTCAATGGTTCTTTTTTTCATTTATTTTTTTTATTATGAGAAAAATGTGATGTGATTGTAGTTTGTTCAATGATTTTTTTTTTTAATGTGAGTTAATCGTTTTATTTGTTGTTTTAATGGTTTTTCTTTATAATTATTTTTTTATTATGAAAAAAAATGATTGTAGTTAGATAGCATAAAAACATTTGTGATTTGTATGATTGAAGTTATCTCATTTTTTTATTTGTATTTGGTCTAGCCAAAAAGAAATTATAATTTGATTTTTTAATATGATTGAAATTAGATAAATATAAACACTGACAAAAAGAAAAATGTGATTGTTGTTAGTTCAACGGTTATTTTTTTTAAATATAAATTAGTCAGAAGAATGTCTATACATTTCAGAAGGTTAAAAAAAAAAAGAGTAAGTATAACATTTTTACTTTATAACATTTTATAAATACATAATATATGTATTGTTCATTAATTATAATACTAAGCCTTCGTTTGGCAATGACTTTTTTAGTTGGCTTTTTGACTTTTTTAGCCTATGACTTTTTTGTTCGTTTGGTATTCTTGATGGCTTTTTAGCTTTGGAATAGTGAATTTTTTTTTTTTTTTTGTCTTTTTGTGATTTTTGACTTTCTGTGATTTTTTGAATTTTTTTTTTTGTCTTTTTGTGATTATTTAACCAAATATGATAACCAAACACCACCTAACTATCATGTTGACAATGCAGGAATGCTGATGGAATGCCCATAACAATTTAGATTTTAATTATTTTTTTGTTTTACTTATTCAGTGAATTTCGAACAAATGTAATAAATTCTTATTTTTATTACTTTAATTATGCAATGTCAATATTTTCTTTTAAAATTATATATATTTTATGCTAACAATATATAAATCTGTTTGACATAATATAAATCATTTTTTTTTTTTTAAATTTAATTATGTGAATAGCACGAGTGATATGCTAGTAACTACTAAAACAAAATACATAAGAAAATACGAATGTGTTCGTGCAACGTGAAGGGCATTGAAAAGTCCTGTGTTGGTGTACGCGTTTTTGCTTAATCGCCCAAAAGTAGAACGGAGCTCTTCATTTTCTTCTTTAATACCAGGCCAAATCAACAACTCTCACATGTGGAACCTATATGAAAGATTTGATAATTTATTTAGTAATTTATTTAAGATTTATAACATTTTTTTTTCCTATTGTAATTTTAATTTATTATTACTGTCTTTACTTTAATACTAATCCAAATCAGCTACTCTCAAATTAACTATTAGCCAATCTTGACTATTTTTCAACTTCTAATTTTTCTTGGAATGATTCAGCTTCTTATTTTAATTGCATCATTAATGTTTGATTTGACAATTCAAACACGGGGATCAGTTTCTTATGACATTCGCCCTTTTAAATTAATGATTTCTTCTATGTGCAGTTATTAGCAAGGAAAATGAGTGGGAGCATTAATTAGTGTTCCTACTAATTAGGTGGCAGTGGGTCCCATCAGTAATGATGTGATGTTTTGGTCTTGGAGTTGTATTTTTTTTTTTTTAATGCATTAGTGCTATTAGTGGTAGTGTTTTTAGTGAGATGAATCATTGTTGTATTAGCAAATGTACATTTTTTAAATCAATTTTAATACTATTCTCATCAAGCGGTTTGGGGATGGAATTAAAATAGTCAAAACTCATTGTTGGTTGTTAAATTATTTTTTTTATTTTTTTATATATCTTTTATAAAAAGTTAAAATGTCATTAAAAAAAATTAATTTTTAAAGAAAAAAAAAGTTCACATTTTCCTCTAGTCTCATATCTACACTGGTGAATATTGTCTAAGCCCATCAAACCTGTGTTCTATTTTAATAATTTGAACTATTTATTTTGTAGAGCATTTTGTGTATATCATCCAAAAATATAAAAATAAATCGATCCGATAATTATAATTTAAAAAAATTGATGACAAATATATTTTTAAAAATAGACTAATAATTTTTTTGGTAACAAATGCGATAAAGTGAAAATGTTAGGATCATCAGATTGATTTGATTTTTTTTTTCATGAGTGATATATATATAAAAACTTTACAAAATGAATTATTTGAATGATTACAATGAGACTTGTGATGAGCTCTATAGACCCAAACAACATCCTCTATCTGAACAAGGGAAAAATCCAACAACTTAAAATATCAATTGAATTCTCTTTATTTGCTCACCTAATTTTGGTTGCCATTGTTGAATCTTTTATGTTCAAATTGACCATTCTTGCAAATAATATCACACTTAACACAAACAGATCAGAAAATATGTAGTCTGGTCCCAACTATCTTACAAGTGCTTGACCTCTGGTTCCACACTTTAATTGTAGACATTTCGAAACATCTGTTTTTTATGAGTTGTTCAAATACTCAGACCGATCTCATTCATTCCAACAAGATGTTGATTTAAAACCTCTTGAACAAGACGTTGGATGGTGATGTATATGCAATCAAAATTACAACTGGTCACGCGCCTCACCGAGGTTTTTTTTGTATTTATACTATTTTCTTTATATATGAAGTTTATGTCTTATTTGTCTTTTATAAAATTATAATAGTACATTTTCTTAAATTATGTAAAATTCTTTCGTATTTTAAATTTTTTAAAAGTGCTCTATTATATTATTTTTGTTCATCTATACTATCTATCTATCTATACTACATATTAAGCAAAAAGGGGTTTTTAACCCCAAGACCTGTGAGAACTCTAATCTCCTAATCCTAATTTTCTAATTTTTTGATTAAAAAAAAAAAACCTCAGCATTTATTGACTTCTCTCAACCCAACCTCAGCATTTATTGACTTCTCCCAACCCACAATCCCTTTTGACTTCTCTCATAATTCACACCCTTTTCAATTTCTCCCATACACTATGGCTACACACAAAAATAAAAAATAAAAAAAGATAAGAATTTAGCTATAGATCTCAAAAAGATATAACATCTAAATTTGAATTATGATTTAATAATATAATTATGTATTTTTTTATGTATATATATTAAAATTTTAAATCACTTAATGGGACAAATTAATCAATTTTCCAAAATTATTGATTTTTAATTTACAAAATAGATTAAAAAAAAATATTGACTAATTTATTTATTTAATAACAAAAATATTTCATAATCTCTCCCTCCTAATCTCTCTCACAAATTTTCAAAAAAAAATATTAAAACTAGCATTCTTTTTCTCTTCTCCAAAAAATCAGATAATATTTTTTATTAAAGTTGTAGATATCTACCTATATTTTATATATTATATTATAACATAACAAAAAAAATTAAAAAACTAAAAAAAAAATCTTTAAAGTTTATCTAAATAAACTTTAAATCAATAAAACTCACATGTCTATCACATATCTAACTCGCATCATAACTTACCTAAATAATAATAATTAAAAACACATGGAAACCACAGATAAAGTAAATTTAAAAAAAAAAGATACCCACAACTCTATCTTAAATAAATTGAAAAAAAAATACCCGAATAGAAACCACACAAAAATAAAAATAAAAATAAAAAGATATATCTATCTATTTATATCTATACTATATATTAAGTAAAAGGGGGGTTTTTAACCCCAAGTCTTGTGGGAGCTTCAATCTTCCAATCTAAATTTCTTGATTTTTTGATTTATAAAAAAAAAAAAAAAACCTTAGCATTTATTAACTTCTCCCAACCCCCAAGTCTTACCCTCATAATAACACTTTAATGCATTAAGAACAAACATAAAAAAAAATTATTTGAAATCCAACACATATGAATTCCTTCAAAAAGTCCCAACAGATATAATTATTATCCCTCATAATAATATTTTAATGCATTAAAAACAAGTATAAAAAAATTTCTTGAAAAGTCAAACACATATGATTATTATCAAAATATTAAACTTTAATATAATATAATAAAAGAAATAAGACATTTAATTTCTTGAAAAGTCAAATACATATGATTATTATCAAAATATTAAACTTTAATATAATATAAAAAAGGGAAAAAAAAGACATTAAACAAAAAGACATTTAAAAATTACAATTCACATATATAGATAATTGTAAATATATTAAGAAAAAGGGGTTTCTAAACCCCAAGCCTTGTGGGAGCTCCAATCTTTCAATCTTAATTTTTAAAATTTTTTATTTAAAAAAAAAACCTCAGCATTTATTGATTTTGTCAAAATTCCCTGATCAACATTTATTAACTTTTTCTAATCCACATGCTTACATTTATTGATTTGGTCAAAATCTCTGATTAGCATTTAAAATCTCATCATACAAATAATTATAGATACAGCCCGTACATAGTTACTGCAGTAGTTTTTTTAATTTCTCCGGTACACTATGATTAGTGATAAGATTGTTAAATTATTTTTATAAAAAATCTTAAAAAACATAATTTATATATTAAAAGAAATTAAAACAAATATAAATATGTATAATTATCTCGTACATAGCACGGGTGATAGGCTAGTCTATACTATATATTAAGCAAAAGGGGGTTTTTAACCCCAAGCCTTGTGGGAGCTCCAATCTCCCAATCTAAATTTCCTGATTTTTTTATTTTAAAAAAAAAAAAAAAACCTTAACATTTATTAACTTCTCCCAATCCCCAAGTCTTACTCTCATAATAACACTTTAATGCGTTAAGAATAAATATAAAAAAAATTCTTTAAAATCCAACACATATGAATTCTTTGAAAAGTCTCCACACATATGATTATTATCCCTCATAATAACACTTTAATGTATTAAGAACAAGAATCAAAAAAATTTCTTGAAAAGTCCAACATATATGATTATTATCAAAATATTAAACTTTAATATAATATAATAAAAAAAAAAGACATTTAATTTCTTGAAAAGTCTGACACATATGATTATTATCAAAATATTAAACTTTAATATAGTATAAAAAAGAAAAAAAAAGAATGCATTTAAAAAAAAACATTTAAAAATCACAATTTACATATATAGATAATTGTAAGCACAATCCGTGCATAGCACGAGTGATATGCTAGTCTATACTTACTATATATTAAGGAAAAGGGGGTTTTTAACCCCAAGGCCTGTGGGAGTTCCAATCTTCTAATCCTAATTTTTTAATTTTTTGATTTTAAAAAAAAAAACTCAGCATTTATTGACTTCTCCCAACCCAACCTCAGCATTTATTGACTTTTCCCAACCCACAATCTCTTTTGACTTCTCTCATAATTATTGCAACATCCTTTTCAATTTCTCTCATAAACTATGATTACACACAAAAATAAAAAATAAAAAGATAAGAATTTAGCTATAGATCTCAAAAAGATATAACATCTAAATTTGAATTGTGATTTAATAATATAATTATGTATTTTTTTATGTATATCTATCAAAATTTTAAATCACTTAATGGGACAAATTAAACAATTTTCCAAAATTCTTGATTTTTAATTTACAAAATAGATTAAAAAAAACTATTGACTGATTTATTTATTTAATAACAAAAATATTTCATAATCTCTCTCACAAATTTTCAAAAAAAAATATTAAAACTTGCATTCATTTTCTCTTTCCCAAAAAATCAGATAGGAGCTCCAATCTCCTAATCCTAATTTTCTAATTTTTTGATTTAAAAAAAAAAACTTAGCATTTATTGACTTCTCCCAACCCAACCTCAGTATTTATTGACTTTTCCCAACCCACAATCCCTTTTGACTTCTCTCATAATTATTGCGACACCCTTTTCAATTTCTCCCATACACTGTGATTACACACAAAAATTAAAAAAAAAAAAAAGATAAGAATTTAACTATAGATCTCAAAAAGATATAACATCCAAATTTGAATTGTGATTTAATAATATAATTATGTATTTTTTTTTTTATGGATATCTATCAAAATTTTAAATTACTTAATAGGACAAATTAATTAATTTTCCAAAATTATTGATTTTTAATTTACAAAATAGATTAAAAAAAATATTGACTAATTTATTTATTTAATAACAAAAATATTTCATAATCTCTCCCTCCTAATCTCTCTCACAAATTTTCAAAAAAAAATATTAAAACTTGCATTCATTTTCTCTTCCCCAAAAAATCAGATAATATTTTCTATTAAAGTTGTAGATATCTACCTATATTTTATATATTATATTATAACATAACAAAAAAAAATAAAAAACTAAAAAAAAATCTTTAAAGTTTATCTAAATAAACTTTAAATTAATAAAACTCACATGTCTATCACATATCTAACTCACATCATAACTTACCTAAATAATAATAATTAAAAATAAATGGAAACCACAGATAAATTAAATTTTAAAAAAAGATGCCCACAACTCCATCTTAAATAAATTGAAAAAAAAAAATACCCGAATAGAAACCACACAAAAATAAAAATAAAAATAAAAAGATATATCTATCTATCTATCTATCTATCTATCTATATCTATACTATATATTAAGCAAAAAAGAGTTTTTAACCCCAAAGGCTAGGAATGGCAACGGGGCGGGGCGGGGTCGGGGACTGCCCTCCCCGTCCCCGATCCCCGAAGATTCAAAACTCCCCGTCCCCGGCCCCGATCCCCGACGGGGAACCCATCATCCCCCCCGCCCCCGCACCCTAACGGGGATCGGGTTTCCCCGACCCCGAAAAATCCCCGATGACAGATTAAAAAAAAAAAAACAGAGATGGAAGAAAGCATGGATAGATCTGATCTAAGCTAACAAACATAGATATATCAACAGAGATATATCAACAACATATCAAACAACATATAACATTTGGACTGAAATCATCAACATATAAAATATAAAACAGAGATATATCAACATTTTGGACATTTTGGACTGAAATCAGAGATATAAAACAGAGATATAAAACAAATCAACATTTTGGACTGAAATCGGTGAGAGCACTGTGCAGATCGGTGGAGATCGGTGCAGATCGACGATTTGGACTGAAACGGTGCAGATCGGCTCTGTGAAGAGAGCACTGTGCCTGTGAGGAAGAGGGACTGAGCACGGTGGAGGGAGGCACTGTGTCCGTCGTGTGTTTATAACCCTAAAATGAGGCCAATCGGCTGAGAGGAAGGAGAGGAGATCGCGGTAATGGGTGAGAGGAGGGAGATCGCGGTAATGGGTGAGAGGAGGGAGATCGCGGTAATGGGTGAGAGGAGGGAGATCGGCTGAGGGTTAGAGAGAGAGAGAGAGATAGACGAGAAGTGGATATGAGTGAGGAGAGAGAGAGAGGGAGAGAGGCTCTGAGATGAGAGTGATTTGAGTGAGATGAGAGAGGACCTAAACTAAACAAACAAATGATATAATACATATATATATATATATAATACAATTACTCAGCAGCGGGGGACAATCGGGGATTTGTCGGGCCGGGGTTGGAGAATTGATCCCCGTCCCCGGCCCGAATTTGTTCGGGGATTAAATTTTAAATACCATCCCCGTCTCCGCGGGGGTATTTTTCGGGGAAAACCCGCTTAAATCGGGGTCGGGATCGGGGATCCCCGTCGGGCCGGTTTCAAATTGCCATCTCTACCCAAGGCCTATGGAAGCTTCAATATCCTAATCTGAATTTTTTTAATTTTTTATTTAAAAAAAAAAACTCAGCATTTATTAATTTGGTCAAAATCCCCTGATTAGCATTTATTAACTTTTTTCAATCCAGATATCTTTCCACATGCCTGCAATTATTGATTTGGTCAAAATACTCTGATCAGCATTTAAAATCCCCTTATACAAATAATTATAGATACAATTCGTGTATAGTTACTGCAGTACCCTTTTCAACTTCTCCCATACACTATGATTAGTGATAAGAAAAAAATCTTAAAAAACATAATTTATATATTAAAAAAAATCTAAAACAAATATAAATATTTATAATTATTCCGTGCATAGAACGGGTGATATGCTAGTCTATACTATATATTAAGCAAAAGGGGGTTTTTAACCCACAAGTCTTGTGGGAGCTCCAATATCCCAATCCAAATTTTCTAATTTTTTTATTTAAAAAAAAAAAAAGACCTCAGCATTTATTAATTTCTCCTAATCCCCATGCCTTTTGGGAGATTTGGTCAAAACCCCCTCATAATTATTTAATCGTTTTATTTACTATTTTAATGGTTCTTCTTTACAATTATTTTTTTTATTATGAAAAAATATGATTGTAATTAGATAGAATAAAAATATTTGTGATTTGTATGATTGAAGTTATCTCATTTTTTGATGTATTTGGTATAGCCAAAAAAAAAAAATTATAATTTGTATTTGGTTTGGCAATTTCTTCTTTTGTGTACTATTTTAATGGTTCTTTTGATTAAAGTTATCTCTTTTTGTGATTTGTAAAAAAAAAAAAAAAAAAAATTATAATTTGATTTTTTAATATGATTGAAGTTAGATAAATATAAATACTCACAAAGAGAAAAATGTGATTGTAATTAGTTCAACAGTTTTTTTTTTTAATGTGATTGTAGTTAATTCAATAATTCTTTTTTTTAATGAGATTGTATTGTAATTAGTTTAATGGTTCTTTTTTTTTTTTGATTTGTTTTTTTTTTATTCTGAGAAAAATGTGTTGTGATTGTAGTTTGTTCAATGGTTCTTTTTTTTTTATTTACTTTTTTTTATTATGAGAAAAATGTGATGTGATTGTAGTTTGTTCAATGGTTTTTTTTTAATGTGATTTAATTGTTTTATTTACTATTTTAATGGTTCTTCTTTACAATTATTTTTTTTATTATGAAAAAAATATGATTGTAGTTAGATAGTATAAAAATATTTGTGATTTGTATGATTGAAGTTATCTCCTTTTTTTATTTGTATTTGGTCTAGCTAAAAAAATTTATAATTTGATTTTTTAATATGATTGAAGTTAGATAAATATAAACACTCACAAAGAGAAAAATGTGATTATAATTAGTTCAACGGTTCTTTTTTTTAATGTAATTATAGTTAGTTCAATGGTTCTTTTTTTTTTTAATGTGATTGTATTTTAATTAGTTTAATGGTTCTTTTTTTTCATTTATTTTTTTTTATTATGGGAAAAATGTGATATGATTGTAATTTGTTCAATGGTTCTTTTTTTTAATGTGATTGTATTGTAGTTATTTCAATGGTTCTTTTTTTTCATTTATTTTTTTTATTATGAGAAAAATGTAATGTGATTGTAGTTTGTTCAATGGTTTTTTTTTAAATGTGATTTAATCGTTTTATTTACTGCTTTAATGGTCCTTCTTTATAATTATTTTTTTATTATGAAAAAAATATGATTGTAGTTAGATAGCATAAAAATATTTGTGATTTGTATGATTGAAGTTATCTTATTTTTTTATGTGTATTTGGTCTAGCCAAAAAAAAAATTTATAATTTGATTTTTTAATATGATTGAAGTTAGATAAATATAAACACTCACAAAGAGAAAAATGTAATTGTAATTAGTTCAACGGTTATTTTTTTTAAATGTAGATTGGTCAGAAGAATGTTTATACATTTTAGAAGATTAAAAAAAAATATGTAAGTATAATATTTTTACTTTATAACATTTTATAAATACATAATATATGTATTGTTCATTAATTATAATACTATCGTTTGGCAATGACTTTTTTAGTTGGCTTTTTTGACTTTTTTAGCCTGAGACTTTTTTGTTCGTTTGATATTCTTGATTGGCTTTTTTGGCTTTTTAGCTTTGGAATAGTGAATTTTTTTTTTTGTCTTTTTGTGATTTTTGGCTTTCTGTGATTTTTTTTTTTTTTTTTTTTTTTGTCTTTTTGTGATTATTTAGCCAAATATGATAACCAAACACCACCTAACTATCATGTTGACAATGCAGGAATGCTGATGGAATGCTCACAACAATTTAGAGTTTAGTTATTTTTTTGTTTTACTTATTCAGTGAATTTCGAACAAATGTAATAAATTCTTATTTTTATTATTTTAATTATGCAATGTCAACATTTTCTTTTAAAATTACATATATTTTATGCTAACAATTTATAAATATGTTTGACATAATATAAATAGTTTTTTTTTTTTTTAATTTAATCCCGTGCATAGCACGGGTGATATGCTAGTCTATCTATACTATATATTAAGCAAAATGGTCTTTTAAACCCCAAGGCTTGTGGAAGCTCTAACATGCCAATCCTAATTTCCTAATTTTTTATTTTTTTAAAAAAAAATTGACTTGGTGATTGGTTCAAAGATTATAATAATTACACTATTGAATAACGCAATAAATGAAATCCTAATTTTCTTACTTTTTACATCTCCAAGAGACCCATGTAATTATTGTGTAAATGGCTCTTAATTTTTTTCCCTCTTAATTTTTTTGTTTTGTTTTTTGAAAAAAAAAATAAATAAACACTTATTAAATTCTTTCAAACTCCTCGGTCAAACCTCATGTATTTAATTTATATTCAAAGATTATAATAATTACACTATTGAATAACGCAATAAATAAAATCCTAATTTCTTTACTTTTTGCATCCCCAAGAGATCCATGTAATTATTGTGTAAATGACTCTTAATTTTTTCCCTCTTAATTTTTTTGTTTTGTTTTTTGAAAAAAAAATAAATAAACACTTATTAAATTCTTTCAAACTCCTCGGTCAAACCCCATGTATTTAATTTATATATTAAAAAAATTAAAACAAATATAAATATCTATAATTATCCCATGCATAGCACGGGTGATAGGCTAGTACTATATATTAAGCAAAAGGGGGTTTTTAACCCCCAAGACTTGTGGGAGCTCCAATATTCCAATCCTAATTTTCTAATTTTTTGATTTTAAAAAAAAAAAAAACCCCTCAGCATTTATTAATTTCTTCCAATCCCCATGTCTTTTGGGAGATTTGGTCAAAACTCCCTCATAATTAAACTTTAATGCATTAAAGACCAGCATAAACAAAATTCCTTGAAAATTTCAACACATCTATCTATCTATCTATCTATCTATCTATATATATATATTTTTTTTGTTACAGGAAAATCCTCCCTACCCTCCCGCAGGTCCAAGGCAGCGCCCCTTGCAGAGATCACCAGGGTATCCTGTTAGGAGTTCGGAGCGAGGAGACTATAACCTGGGAACTTGCCCCGACCTCCCAAGATAAGCTCCGCTTAAGTCAGGACTCGCACAGCGGGGGAGCATTGAACCCACACCAAGTGCTGATTAGACAACTTGAGGTCCAGCCTCCTAACCAACTGTACTTCGCGCAGGAAATTAGCCTATGGGGGAGAGAATTGAACCTGTGACCTTGGGGCTTAAACCTCAAGCCTTAACCACAATGCCATCCACCCCTAGGTTATCTATCTATATCTATACTATATATTAAGCAAAAGGGAGTTTTTAACCCCCAAGGCCTGTGCGAGTTTCAATATCCCAATCTGAATTTTTTAAATTTTTTATTAAAAAAAAAAAACTCAGCATTTATTGATTTGGTCAAAATTCCCTGATCAGTATTTATTAACTTTTTTCAATCCACATGTCTTTCCACATGCTTACATTTATTGATACAATCCCCTGATCAGCATTTGAAATTCCTTCATACAAATAATTATAGATACAATCCGTGTATAATTACTGCAGTACCATTTTCAACTTCTCCCATACACTATGGTTAGTAATAAGATTATTAAATTATTTTTATAAAAAATCTTAAAAGCATAATTTATATATTAAAAAAAATCTAAAACAAATATAAATATCTATAATTATCCCGTGCATAGCACGGGTAATAGGCTAGTCTATACTATATATTAAGCAAAAGGGGGTTTTTGACCCCAAGGCCTGTGGGAGCTCCAATCTCCTAATTCTAATTTTCTAATTTTTTGATTTTAAAAAAAATCTCAGTATTTATTGATTTCTCCCAACCCAACCTCAGCATTTATTGACTTCTCTCAACCCCACAATCCCTTTTGACTTCTCTCATAATTATTGCAACACCCTTTTCAATTTCTCTCATACACTATGGTCACACACAAAAATAAATAAAAAAAAGATAAGAATTTGCTATAGATCTCGAAAAGATATAACATCTAAATTTGAGTTATGATTTAATAATATAATTATGTATTTTTTTTTATGTATATCTATCAAAATTTTAAATCACTTAATGGGACAAATTAATCAAATTTTCAAAATTATTGATTTTTAATTTACAAAATAGATTAAAAAAAAACTGTTGACTGATTTATTTATTTAATAACAAAAATATTTCATAATCTCTCCCTCCTAATCTCTCTCACAAATTTTCTCTTCCCCAAAAAATTAGATAATATTTTCTATTAAAGTTGTAGATATCTACCTATATTTTATATATTATATTATAACATAATTAAAAAAAACTAAAAAACTAAAAAAAAAAATCTTTAAAGTTTATCTAAATAAACTTTAAATCAATAAAACTCACATGTCTATCACATATCTAACTCACATCATAACTTACCTAAATAATAATAATTAAAAACAAATGGAAACCACATATAAATTAAATTTTAAAAAAAAGATACCCACAACTCCATCTTAAATAAATTGAAAAAAAAAATACCCGAATAGAAACCACACAAAAATAAAAATAAAAATAAAAAGATATATCTATCTATCTATCTATCTATATCTATATTATATATTAAGCAAAAGGGGGTTTTTAACCCCCAAGGCCTATGGAAGTTTCAATATCCCAATCTCAATTTTTTAAATTTTTTATTTAAAAAAAAAAAACTCAGCATTTATTGATTTGGTCAAAATTTCCTGATCAGCATTTATTAACTTTTTTCAATCCACATATCTTTTCACATGCCTGCAATTATTGATTTGGTCAAAATCCTCTGATCAGCATTTAAAATCTCCTCATACAAATAATTATAGATACAATTCGTGTATAATTACTGCAATACCCTTTTCAACTTCCACCATACACTATGGTTAGTGATAAGAAAAAAATCTTAAAAAACATAATTTATATATTAGAAAAATCTAAAACAAATATAAATATCTATATTTATCCCGTGCATAGCACGGGTGATATGCTAGTACTATATTAAGCAAAAGGGGGTTTTTAACCCTAAGCTTTGTGGGAGCTCCAATCTCCCAATCTAAATTTCTTGATTTTTTGATTTAAAAAAAAAAAAAAAAACCTTAGCATTTATTAACTTCTCCCAACTCCCAAGTCTTACCCTCATAATAACACTTTAATGCATTAAGAACAAGCATAAAAAAATTCTTTGAAATCCAACACATATGAATTCCTTGAAAAGTCCCAACACATATGATTATTATCTCTCATAATAACACTTTAATGCATTAAGAACAAGCATAAAAAAATTTCTTGAAAAGTTCAACACATATGATTATTATCAAAATATTAAATTTTAATATAATATAATAAAAAAAGAAGACATTTAATTCCTTAAAAAGTCCAACACATATGATTATTATCAAAATATTAAATTTTAATATAATATAAAAAAGGAAAAAAAAAAGATATTTAAAAATCACAATTCACATGTATAGATAATTGTAAATATATTAAGAAAAAGGGGGTTTCTAAACCCCAAGCCTTGTGGGAGTTCCAATCTCTCAATCTTAATTTTGTAAATTTTTGATTTAAAAAAAAAAAAAAAAACCTCAGCATTTATTGATTTGGTCAAAATCCCCCGATTAGCATTTATTAACTTTTTTCAATGCACATACCTGCATTTATTAATTTGGTCAAAATCCCTGATTAACATTTAAAATTCCTTCATGCAAATAATTATAGATACAGCTCGTGCATAGTTACTGCAGTAGTCTTTTTAATTTCTCATGTATATTATGGTTAGTGATAAGATTGTTAAATTATTTTTATAAATAATATTAAAAAACATAATTTATATGTTAAAAAAAATTAAAATAAATATAAATATCTATAATTATCTCGTGCATAGCACGGGTGATAGATTAGTATTATATAAGGAAAAAGAGGTTTTTAACTCACAGATTTTGTGGGAGCTCCAATATCCCAATTCTAATTTTCTAATTTTTTTGATTTAAAAAAATAAATAACCTCAGCATTTATTGATTTCTCTCAATCCACAAACCTTTTTAACTTCTCCCATAGTTCTTGAAACACATTTTTCAACTTCTCCCATACACTATGGTTAGTGATGAGATTGTTAAATTATTTTAATAAAAAATCTAAAAAAATAATTTGTATATTAAAAAAAATCCAAAACAAATATAAATAGCTATATCTACATATCTATCTATACTATATATTAAGCAAAATGAGGTTTTTAACCCCAAGGCTTGTGGGAGCTCCAATCTCCTAATCCTAATTTTCTAATTTTTTGATTTAAAAAAAAAAAAAAAAACCCTCAACATTTATTGACTTCTCCCAACCCAACCTCAGCATTTATTGACTTCTCCCAACCCACAATTCCTTTTGACTTCTCTCATAATTATTGCAACACACTTTTCAATTTCTCCCATACGCTATGGTTACACACAAAAATAAAAAAAAAAAGATAAGAATTTAGTTATAGATCTCAAAAAGATATAACATCTAAATTTGAATTATGATTTAATAATATAATTATGTATTTTTTATTATGTATATCTATCAAAATTTTAAATCACTTAATGGGACAAATCAATCAATTTTCCAAAATTATTTATTTTTAATTTACAAAATAGATTAAAAAAACCATTGACTGATTTATTTATTTAATAACAAAAATATTTCATAATCTCTCACTCCTAATCTCTCTCACAAATTTTCAAAAAAAAATATTAAAACTTGCATTTCTTTTCTCTTCCCCAAAAAATCAGATAATATTTTTTATTAAAGTTGTAAATATCTACCTATATTTTATATATTATATTATAACATAACAAAAAAAACTAAAAAAAAAAAATCTTTAAAGTTTATCTAAATAAACTTTAAATAAATAAAACTCACATGTTTATAGCATATCTAACTCACATCATAATTTATTGACTTCTCCCAACCCAACCTCAGCATTTATTGATTTCTCCCAACCCACAATTCCTTTTGACTTCTCTCATAATTATTGCAACACCATTTTCAATTTCTCTCATACACTATGGTTACACACAAAAATAAAAAAAAAAGATAAGAATTTAGCTATAGATCTCAAAAAGATATAACATCTAAATTTGAATTATGATTTAATAATATAATTATGTATTTTTTATTATGTATATCTATCAAAATTTTAAATCACTTAATGGGACAAATCAATCAATTTTCCAAAATTATTGATTTTTAATTTACAAAATAGATTAAAAAACTATTGACTGATTTATTTATTTAATAACAAAAATATTTCATAATCTCTCACTCTTAATCTCTCTCACAAATTTTCAAAAAAAAATATTAAAACTTGCATTCCTTTTCTCTTTCCTAAAAAATCAGATAATATTTTTTATTAAAGTTGTAGATATCTACCTATATTTTATATATTATATTATAACATAACAAAAAAAACTAAAAAACTAAAAAAAAAAAATCTTTAAAGTTATTAAACTTTAAACTTTAAATTTATAAAACTTTAAATAAATAAAACTCACATGTTATAACATATCTAACTCACATCATAATTTACCTAAATAATAATAATTAAAAACAAATGGAAACCACAGATAAATTAAGTTTTTAAAAAAAAAGATACCCACAACTCCACCTGAAATAAATTGAAAAAAAAAATACCCGAATAGAAACCACACAAAAATAAAAATAAAAAGAAAAAGATATATCTATCTATCTATCTATATATATATATATTAAGAAAAACGGGGTTTCTAACCCCCCAAGTTATGTGGGAGCTTCAATATCCCAATTTAAATTTCCTGATTTTTTATTTTAAAAAAAAAACCTTAGCATTTATTAACTTCTCCCAACCCTCAAGTATAAAAAAAATTCTTTGAAAAGTCCAACACATATGAATTCCTTGAAAAGTCCTAACACATACGATTATTATCCCTCATAATAACACTTTAATACATTAAGAATAATCATTAAAAAAAAATTTCTTGAAAAGTCCAACACATATGAATTTCTTGAAAGTCCAACACATATGATTATTATCAAAATATTACACTTTAATATAATATTAAAAAAAAGAAGACATTTAAAAAAAAAGATATTTAAAAATCACAATTCACATATATAGAAATAATTGTGAAGTACATATGAATTCCTTGAAAAATCCAACACATGATTATTATTCCTCATAATAACATTTTGATATATTAAGAACAAGCATGAAAAAAATTCCTTGAAAAGTCCATCACATATAAATTTCTTGAAAAGTCCAACACATATAATTAGTATCAAAATATTAAATTTTAATATAGTATAAAAAAAGAAGAAAAAAAAAAAGACAAAGTGGTGAAACACAACCCGTGCATAGCACGGGTGATATGCTAGTATCTATACTATATATTAAGCAAAATGGGGTTTTTAACCCCAAGGCCTGTGGGAGCTCCAATCTCCTAATCCTAATTTTCTAATTTTTTGATTTAAAAAAAAAAATTCTCAGCATTTATTGACTTCTCCCAACCCAACCTCAGCATTTATTGATTTTTCCCGATCCACAATCCCTTTTGACTTCTCTCATAATTATTGCAACATCATTTTCAATTTCTCCCATAAACTATGGTTACACACAAAAATAAAAAATAAAAAAGATAAGAATTTAGCTATAAATCTCAAAAAAATATAACATCTAAATTTGAATTATAATTTAATAATATAATTATGTATTTTTTTTTATGTATATCTATCAAAATTTTAAATCACGTAATGGGACAAATTAATCAATTTTCCAAAATTACTGATTTTTAATTTACAAAATAGATTAAAAAAAACTATTGACTGATTTATTTATTTAATAACAAAAATATTTCCTAATCTCTCTCTCCTAATCTCTTTCACAAATTTTCAAAAAAAAAATATTAAAACTTGCATTCATTTTCTCTTCCCCAAAAAATCAGATAGGAGCTCCAATCTCCTAATCCTAATTTTCTAATTTTTTGATTTAAAAAAAAAATCTCAGCATTTATTGATTTCTCCCAACCCCACCTCAGCATTTATTGACTTTTCCCAACCCACAATCCCTTTTGACTTCTCTCATAATTATTGCAACACCTTTTTCAATTTCTCCCATACACTATGGTTACACACAAAAATTTAAAAAAAAAAAAAATTTAGCTATAGATCTCAAAAAGATATAACATCTAAATTCGAATTGTGATTTAATAATATAATTATGTATTTCTTTTATGTATATCTATCAAAATTTTAAATTACTTAATGAGACAAATTAATCAATTTTCCAAAATTATTGATTTTTAATTTACAAAATAGATTAAAAAAAACTATTGACTGATTTATTTATTTAATAACAAAAATATTTCATAATCTCTCCCTCCTAATCTCTCTCACAAATTTTCAAAAAAAATTATTAAAACTTGCATTCATTTTCTCTTCCCCAAAATATCAGATAATATTTTCTATTAAAGTTGTAGATATCTACCTATATTATATATATTATATTATAACATAACAAAAAAAACTAAAAAACTAAAAAATCTTTAAAGTTTATCTAAATAAATTTTAAATCAATAAAACTCACATGTCTATCACATATTTAATTCACATCATAACTTACCTAAATAATAATAATTAAAAACAAATGGAAATCACAGATAAATTAAATTTTTAAAAAAAAGATACCCACAACTCCATCTTAAATAAATTGAAGAAAAAAAAATGCCCGAATAGAAACCACACAAAAATAAAAATAAAAATAAAAATATCTATCTATCTATCTATCTATCTATATCTATACTATATATTAAGCAAAAGGGGGTTTTTAACCCCCAAGGCCTATGGAAGTTTCAATATCCCAATCTAAATTTTTTAATTTTTTTATTTAAAAAAAAAACTCAGCATTTATTGATTTGGTCAAAATCCCCTGATTAGCATTTATTAACTTTTTTCAATCCACATATCTTTCCACATGCCTGCAATTATTGATTTGGTCAAAATCTCATGATCAGCATTTAAAATCCCTTATACAAATAATTATAGATACAATTCGTATATAGTTACTGCAGTACCCTTTTCAACTTCCCTTATACACTATGGTTAGTGATAAGAAAAGAATCTTAAAAAACATAATTTATATATTAAAAAAAACTAAAACAAATATAAATATCTATAATTATCCCGTGCATAGCACGGGTGATAGGCTAGTATATTATATAAGAAAAAGGGGGTTTCTAATGAGAAGCCTCCTAAGAGTTCCAAATTCTCATTCTAAGATAATTGAACTTTCAATTTATAAAATAGATAAAAAAAAAAAACCTATTGGCTGATTTATTTATTTATTTATTTTAGAAATAATAATAGGAAGATAACAAAAATATTTCATAATCTCTCTATCATAATCTCTCTCACCAATTTTTTTTTTTTAAATTAAAACTTGCATTTTTTTTCTCTCCAAAAAATCATATAATATTTTTTATGAAAGTTGTGGGTATCTGTCTATATCTTATATATTATATTATAACATAACAAAAAAAAAAAATTAAAAATCAGATATATAAACAGACAAAATTAATAAATTAGATTTTTATTTATTCAGCTAAAATATTTCTTTTGCCTCTCAATATCCAATTTTAAATTTTAAAAATCTATAAAGTCTATTTAAACAAATCTGATTTGAAAATATTTTCCACTATCATACTTTAAATCAATAGCATCATAACTTACCTAAATAATAATAATTAAAAACAAATAGAAATCACAAATAAATTAAATTTTAAAAAATTAAAAAACCACAACTCCATCTAAAATAAATTGAAAAAAAAAATGAAACCACACAAAAATAAAGAGGATAAGAATTTAAATATGGATCTCAAAAAGATATAACAATATCTAAATTTGAATTATGATTTAATAATATAATCATCTATTTTTTTGATGTATATCTATCAAAATTTTAAATTACTTAATAGGACAAATTAATTAATTTTCTCAAATTATTGATTTATCAATTTATAAAATAGATTTTAAAAAATGAGACACTTTTTCATAAATCTCTTTTCACCTACTTATGTTCCATTTAATCCATATTATTTTCTTATATTCTAATAAATCCTATGAGTGACATAGTTACCAAAATACCTCTAATAATATTCACATTTACAGTGTGAATGTTTCGTGATGTGAATGTTCACACCATCAATGTGAATATTCATACCGTCAATGGGATTATTAACATGTCAATGTGAATATTCACTCACATTGTAAAATATGAATGTTCACATTAGCAAATTGCTAACCATTCAAAAATATTTGTAAGGGTAGAAATATCCATAAAATACTTTAAATATGAGAATTAGGATTTGGAAGATCAAATGTTCAAATAATAGGACTTATTAGAATATGAGAATATTTTATGGATTAATTGGAATACAAACACTTGAAAAATGATTTTTTAATAAATCTCCCTAAAGAAACTATTGACTGATTTATTTATTTAATCATTTTAGAAATAATAATTATCCTTTAATTTATGAATTTCAAATGGAAAGATAACAAAAATATTTTATAATCTCTCCATCTTAATCTCTCTCACCGATTTCCAAAAAAATTAAAATTAAAACTTGTCTGCCTTCTTTCTTCCCCAAAAACTTAGATAATATTTTTCATGAAAGTTGTGAATATCTATATATATATGTTATATATTATATTATAACATAAAAAAAAAAATCAAATATACAAATAGATAAAATTAATAAATTTAATTTTTATTTATTCAGTTAAAATCTTCTTTTTGCATCTCAATATCCAATTTTAAATTTTAAATTTTTTTAAAGTTTATCTAAACAAATCTAATTTGAAAATATCTTCCACCATCATATTTTAAATCAATAAAACCCACATGTCTATCACATATATAACTCACATCATAACTTACCTAAATAATAATAATTAAAAACAAATAGAAACCATAGATAAATTAAATTGGAAAAAAAAAAAACCAAATAGAAACCATACAAAAATAAAAATAAAAAAAATAAAAAAAGAGATAAGAATTTAGATATGGATCTCCAAAAAAAAAAAAATGGCAATATCTAAATTTGAATTATGATTTAGTAATATAATTATCTATTTTTTTTTTATGTATATCTATCAAAATTTTAAATCATTTAATATGACAAATTAATTAATTTTTAAGTCTTATTTAAAGAATAATATGACTAGTCATCTCAACTCCTAGACTTCGCGGGCACTGGCGGATGAGGTAACGGATTGGGTTAGGTGAGGTCCAAGTTGTTGGAGATAAAATTCTCTCATTTCATAAATTTATTTGTTTTTTAATTTTATTTTTTTTCCATGTATGATTTTCTTTCTTTGCTGTTGGTTTGGTTTTGGTTTTGGTTCGGTTTCGATTTCGGTTTCAGTTTCAGTTTCAGTTTCGGTTTTAGTGAGGTTTATGTGTTTGTTTACAAGTTTGCATGATAGAGAAAAATTGTTGGTGATTATGATTGCAATCGAAGTATCTATGTCCGTTCTGTACCAAGGATTTTGATCAGATTTTATTTTCTTCAATGAAGACCATAAAATTAAAGTAAAAAAATATGGGTATCAAAATTTTTTATTTTTTATTGTCATTTTATTTTATTGAAAATATGAAAATTTATTGAGAATTCTAGATTTTACAATAACATTAGGTAAATTTAAAACTTTTAAATATCATTGTGTTATTTATTTGTATTTTCTTTCTATCCCATTATACAATTACAGCTATTTGTTAGTTTATTAATTATAATTTAATTAATTGAAAATAAAATCTTAATATAACTTTTCATATATATTATAGTTAATTTGTTATAGTTGTATATAAGAACATAATATATAGGGATAATTTCTAAATATAATTTCTATTTTTTTATGTGATTAAATAGTTCATCTTAAATAGTATATAGAAGAGTTAGATGGCTTCTTTTATCTCTAAAAAATTCAATCTTTTTTTTTTTACTTTTTAATTTTTAAATTGAAATATCAATTGTTTATATCCATAAAACAAAACTGATAAAGACATATTCAAAAGCTACAATTTTTTTTTAATATGTAGGATATTTCCAAATGAAAAATGTTTGACACCTCAAATTTTTTTCCCATAATCTGACTTATAATGATGTAACCATAAGTGTCAATTTTTATACAAATATGAGAAAAGAATTAATTAAATTATACATTTCCACCAACCACATACTCATACTTTGACTATTTCAAGATGTTATTTCACTATAATTTCAATTAAGAGAATCTTCAACCCTTCATTTTTTTTTATCAAATTATAATTTGATAAAAATTTGAAAAGATGAAATGTTGAAAATTATTGTTTTTTCCATCAAAATTGGTGAAAATAAAAAAAAAAATGGGAAAAGTATGAAATTCTTTTAAAAATTGATAAAAATTTAATGAAAAAGTTAAAGTAATTCATATCAAATCAAAAATTTTATTCAAATTTAAAATCAAATTAGCTAAAAAAAATTAAAAGAAAATGATGAAAGTTTGAAAATATTTTGAAACCTTTTTATTATTAAAGACTAGAAATCCATGTGTGTATTATATTTATATTGTATTTTTAGTTATGAAATTGAAATCAAAAGAAATGCAACTTAAATTATGGGATTAATAATAAAAACATCA
Source organism: Camellia granthamiana (assembly GCA_036172215.1). Lineage (NCBI taxonomy): Eukaryota > Viridiplantae > Streptophyta > Magnoliopsida > Ericales > Theaceae > Camellia > Camellia granthamiana. The sequence goes on from CM069905.1 coordinate 9,250,814, forward strand.
TATTAATTATTGTTAAATATCACTTCACTTCACATTTAATAATAAAATTGTATATTTGTCTTAATTATAACTTTTAAATTTGTATATTTTCATAACAAGAAAATGTATGTCATAACTCATTTAATCTCATTTAATCATATTTAACCTTTTTTTTAATACAAATTATCAAAATTGCACTAATTAGACTTATATATATATATATATATTTTAATTTTTTTAAACTAATAATTTAAAAAGTTATAAAGTTAACTTATAAATTCTATGTATACCACAAGACAAAATATTAAATTATTTCAAGATAATTATAATAATTTTTTTAATTTATAAAACCTCATGCATAGCACGGGTTACCACTAGTACTTTACTATATATTAAGCAAAAGGGGGTTTTTAACCCCAAGTCTTGTGGGAGCTCCAATCTCCCAATCTAAATTTCCTGATTTTTTGATTTAAAAAAAAAAAAAACTTAACATTTATTAACTTCTCCCAACCCCAAGTCTTACTCTCATAATAACACTTTAATGCATTAAGAACAAGTATAAAAAAAAATTCTTAAAAAGTCCAACACATATGATTATTATCAAAATATTAAACTTTAGTATAATACAATAAAAAAAAAGAAGACAATTAATTCCTTAAAAAGTCCAACACATATGATTATTATCAAAATATTAAACTTTAATATAATATAAAAAAAAGACATTTAAAAATCGCAATTCACACATATAGATAATTATCTATATATTAAGGAAAATGGTCTTTTAAAACCCAAGGCTTGTGGAACCTCCAACATACCAATCCTAATTTCTTGATTTTTTAATATTTTTTTAAAAAAAAATTGACTTGGTGATTGGTGATTGGTTCAAAGATTGTAATAATTACCCTATTGATTACAATAAATTCAAGGATTGTAATAATTACACTATTGATTACAATAAACACTTAATTTATAATAATTACACTTATTAAATGAATAACGCAATAAATGAAATCCTAATTTCCTTACTTTTTGCATCCCCAAGAGACCCATGTAATTATTGTGTAAATGCCTCTTAAATAAATAAATAAACACTTATTAAATTCTTTCAAACTCCTCGGTCAAACCCCATGTATTTAATTTATATATTATGTAATTATTGTGTAAATGTCTCTTAAATAAATAAATAAACACTTATTAAATTCTTTCAAACTCCTCGGTCAAACCCCATGTATTTAATTTATATATTAAAAAAATAAAAATAAAAATAAATATCTATAATTATCCCATGCATAGCACGGGTGATAGGCTAGTAAATATATTAAGGAAAAGGGGGTTTCTAAACCCCAAGCCTTGTGGAAGCTCCAATATCTCAATCTTAATTTTCTAAATTTTTTATTTAAAAAAAAAACTCAGCATTTATTGATTTGGTCAAAATTCCCTGATCAACATTTATTAACTTTTTCCAATCTACATGCCTGCATTTATTGATTTGGTCAAAATCCCTGATTAGCATTTAAAATCCCCTCATACAAATAATTATAGATATAGTCCGTGCATAGTTATTGCAGTAGCCTTTTTAATTTCTCCTGTACACTATAATTAGTGATAAGATTGTTAAATTATTTTTATAAAAAATCTTAAAAAACATAATTTATATATTGGTTTTTAACCTCAAGTCTTGTGAGAGCTCCAATCTCCCAATCTAAATTTCCTGATTTTTTGATTTAAAAAAAAAAAAAACTTAACATTTATTAACTTCTCCCAACCCCAAGTTTTACCCTCATAATAACACTTTAATGCATTAAGAACAAGCATAAAAAAATTTCTTGAAAAGTCCAACACATATGATTATTATCAAAATATTAAACTTTAGTATAATACAATAAAAAAAAAAGAAGACAATTAATTCCTTGAAAAGTCCAACACATATGATTATTATCAAAATATTAAACTTTAATATAATATAAAAAAGGAAAAAAAAAGACATTTAAAAAAAAACATTTAAAAATCGCAATTCACATATATAGATAATTGTAAATATATTAAAGAAAATGGGGTTTCTAAACCTCAAGCCTTGTGGGAGCTCCAATCTCTCAATCTTAATTTTCTAAATTTTTTATTTAAAAAAAAAAACTCAGCATTTATTGATTTGGTCAAAATCTCCTGATCAACATTTATTAACTTTTTCCAATCAACATGCCTGCATTTATTGATTTGGTCAAAATCCCTGATTAGCATTTAAAATCCTCTCATACAAATAATTATAGATACAGCTCGTGCATAGTTACTGCAGTAGCCTTTTTAATTTCTCCTGTACACTATGATTAGTGATAAGATTGTTAAATTATTTTTATAAAAAATCTTAAAAAACATAATTTATATATTAAAACAAATATAAATATTTATAATTATCCCGTGTATAGCACGGGTGATAGGCTAGTTCTTTCATATTCTAAACTGGAAAGTTAATGATAATAATTGAATTAATTGAACAATTCCTTTTTATTATGGGATTTGTTTATTTTTTTGTTTGTTTGTTTGTTTATTTTTTTTTTTGAGTTGATAGTGTTGAATTTAATAATCATAAATTCAGTTGGGTTGTTGATTGTGGATTTCTCAACAATGGCCTAAAAAAAAATGTATAAATTTAGTGACATCTCATTGTTGTTTATTGTGAGTGTTTTTATTTTCTTTTAAAGATGTGAGTAATATGTGTTTTCTCTGCCTTAAATTTTGGCTCCACCGCTAAGCCTCCGTTTGGCAAGTTGGGTTAGGTTGGATTTGGGGTTATTTTAGCCACAAAAAGACAAAATAACTTTTTAGTCTAATAAAATGAAATATCACATCCAACTCATAATCATTACATTCTTTCTCTCACAAAAAGTCAAAAAAATCAAAAAACCTTTTCTAAATAAGACTTTTTAGCCTCAGACCAAAATAACCAAAAAATTAAAAAAATCAAAAAATCAACCCAATTTTCAAACGAACCCTAAGTGATGTATTCAAAACTTAATTATAAAATCATGGAAAAGTTTATGATTTTACATATTAATATTTATAAAACATACCACTAATTTGAAAATATCTTTTTATCAATACATTGACGTGATATATCCCCATAAATAAATGTTGCAATGATCATCTTAGATATACATTAGAGCATCTCCAACGGTGAACTTCTTTTTTCACCAAATTTGAGTAAAAAATGACTCATTTTCTCAATTTGATATCAGCTGCTCCAACGGTGCATCAAATTCCCGTGGGTCAACCGGTTGGTCGACCGGTAAGCCCACATTCCAGATCAAAGATCCAAGAATTATTGATCAGAAATGCGATCAAAAAATCTGGACTTAAAATCATCAACTGTCATGTTAACAAACAAACTAAATATTAAAGTTTACTCCTTTTCTTTTCTTTTCTTTGAGAAAGAAATCAATCAGTAATTGTCGAGAGAGATTCTCGGTGACCAAACAGAAAGAGTTGTAAAGAAAATTCAAGACAAACACTCACGTACAGCGACAGTGAGGCCTCGGAAGACGTCGAGAGAGGCGAGCCGTTGATTCTGGTCAACAGATTTAGGTGTTGGTTCATCTGGCTCGTTCGATGATGGTGAAGGGACGATCTCTACGCTTTCAATGTCTGAGGCTCTGTACGGAACCGGAGGTGATGAATTATTATGAAGGAGATGTGTTTGTTCGTCTCCATCTGCAGCTGGTGGGTTGACCGGTTGGTTGACCGGCCGGTCCACCGGTAAGGCATATTTTTTTTTTTTTTTTTTTTACCTCTTTGAACCTTTTGACCAGTTTGAACCAAAATTTTTGCAAGGGAACTGGTGGACCGGTTGGTCAACTGGCAGGTCGACCGGTTTGCTCTCCCTAACGGTCACGCACAGTGAAATGATGAAAGCTGCTGCCTGTTCTCACTTTGATGAATTTTTTGGTGAATTCTCAATTTGATACCGATTTGGTGCAACCGTTGGAGCACCAAACAGTAACTTTTTCACCAAAATTCAAATTTGATGTCAAGTTTGGTGAACCGTTGGAGATGGTTTTAGTAATGTTGATAGATAAAACATAAGGGACAGGTAACGCTCTCCAAGACCTGTAACACAATGCCTATAGTGTCGGCTTGACCTTTCAAAAGTGGAGATAAAATAAATTGTCTATAATAAAGGGAAAATTTTAATTTACACTTCTTAAAAAGGAGTGTATCATATGCATATTTAATTATATATATATTTTTTAGTTATGATTAATTTTATTCTTTAGAAAATTGCTTCGGACCCCCACTGGGGGTCGACCCCCAGTGAGGTGGCAGTCCGTGATTGGCCCAAAAAAAGTTGTTTTTTTTTTTTTTTTTTTTTTTTTTGAACTTTCAGCCAGTGGGGGCGCGCCACGTCACTGGGGGCGCGACCCCCACTGGGGGTCTGTAGCGCTGTTGTATTCTTTAGGCATGGCATTATTTTAGTTATGACTCATTAGTTTTTTAGTTATGACTCATGTTGGGTTTAATTATGAATTTTTTTTTTCCTTTTTTTTTTTAGTTATGACTCAAAAAATTAAAATTATGATATTTTTCTTTTTAGTTATAAGATGTATACCTTTCCCCTAATAAAGATAATTAATAACTGATTTTCACTGATAAAAAAAATGATATAAAAATAGATAAATTATATTTTGTCCCATTTATGTTTGATTATTTTTCCATTTAACCCGTGTATATTTTCTTTTCTTTTTTTTTTTGTGTGAAAAATATCACATCAATGGGGTTTTAAAAAAAATAATTGCAAATTAATAAGAAATTTTATAAATATTAATAATTAAATATGTGAATTTTTTTCATGAATATGTTTTTTTTTTTTTGACATCCACTGGGATGTAATTACCTTCTTTATATTTTTATTTTTTTAATTTGACTCTTCATATTTCAAATTAAAATTATAACCCCACTTTAAACTTTTTGCACAATTTTCAATCACTTTCAAAATGTTTAACTGTCCGTTTTTTTTTTCTTCTTCTTATGAATAGGAAGTCGTTATATTTTTATATGAGTAAATTATATTTTTTACCCTTTATATTTGTCTATTTTCTCATTTTACCCTTAAATTTTTGTATTTTTTTTTCATTTGGTCTTTTATGTTTTAAGTTTTTTCAAATTTATGCCTTAATTTCTGTTCAAAATTAGACAGAAAATGCCACACTAGCTGTCACATTACATAAAAAATATATTATCATATTGATATTTGTATTTTTAAATTGTATCAGAGATTTTTTAAATAAATTAGAAAAAAACTTAAAATATAAAGAGTCAACGTGAAAAAAAAAAAAATTAAGGATCAAAATAAAAAAATAGGCAAATATGAAAGGAGGCAAAGTATAATTTATTCATATAAAAATATAACGACTTCCTATCCATAAACAAACAGTTAAACATTTTGAAAGTGATTGAATTTCATGTCACTATCTCATTTATATGAATTGACTTTATATGTGGGTGATGGCTTCGTGGTTTATAAGTTATTTTAGAAGAAAAACAAGTAGGTTTGAAAGGCAAAGACTTATAAAATCTAAGCAGTCGGTGAAAGTCTAAAGTCTCCCAACATAGACTTAATTTTGATGGATTAAGTCATCTTTGCTTAAGGTGGAAGGTTGATTTTGACAAAATTAAAAATTGAATTATGAAAAATTTAAATTTAAATACCGACAATTGAATTTTAAGAATAAGATTGAAACCAGGACAATAACAGGTTTGATTTCAATATTGTAACCACAAAGCTTAATAATATATATATACATTTTTTTTGGGGGGGGGGGGGGGGGGAGGGAGGGGATTGTAATGAATAAAAATAGTGGTGGAATGAGGTTGATCATGCTTGACACATGATGATGATCATTTTCCTAGAAAGTTTTTATTTTTTAATGTTAATGGAAATTTTATAATAAAAAAAAAAGAGACTAATATGTTGAGACTTTTAACCAAATTAGAATTTATTATATAAAGCACAATTATTGTGGTTCATGTAAACGAAGTAACTACACTTGTCAAAGATTATGAACATTGGAATATTCATAATATTATTTTACACCAAAGAAAGCGAACTTAGTACAATTGAAAGAATAAATTATTGGCCACCTTTATTACATTGAAAAAAATGATAGAAAATAACAAAAATATAGAACAGCCCTTAACATTTGGGTAAATCTCGGGGAGGCGGAGGCAACATGGTTGAAGGTGTTGGCCCGTTCTCAACTGCAAAAGCCATCGATGGGCCCCCACGAGACGTGTATATCCATGTGACAATGCATCAACCATACACCTGTAAACATCATTTTTTTCAAAAAGCATAAATTAGTATACATGTACAACACACACATTAAAATGATAGAGCCATGCCAATAAAACAATATATTTACCAGGATTGTTTGCTTGAAATCTGACAACAATCCACCCTCCGGCCGGCACAACAATGGTGTTACGTGCTTGTGGATTGACTAGATTGAACTTTTTGGGATCATTTATTGGGTCATAGTTTCCAAACCCTTGAGCCAACACATGGAAGTCGAATCCATGCAAATGCATAGGGTGGCTCTCTACACCCAGTGAGGCTGTGTTCTGTAACACTATCTCAACAGTTGAATTGAACTCAAGTTTCTTCACTTTGGTAGACTTTGATGTCATTATGATCTTTCTGTTGAAGTTGTTGATTGAATTCGTGTAGTCAAATACCAATGGTGGTTGGTTGGGGAAATCAGTCGTGTAGATTCCATCGACATTATTGACAAAGGCTTCCATCATCGACAACTTGGTGTTGAACTCCAATGACGCGTTGCTCAAGCTTGCAGCTAATCGCTCTCCAAGTGGGCCACTACAGTTGGAACCTGCTTCGCATGGGATCAAGCCCAAACTTACTGTCACAAACATGTGTTCATCAACATTGAGTGGAACTGGGACCCAGTGAGGCGCATTCACTAGAGCAGTTAAACTGGTATAGAACTTGTAGGCACTTGGTGTGTCATTAAAGGCTGGTAGGACCCGGCATTCGTGGGGTTGATGGCATGGCATTCTCATAGACAATGATCCCAGTGGTGGAGGTGGTAGTATCAGGTACACCTGAACTAACATAGGTATGTGCTGTTGTAGACATCCCATTTTTGACCGTCCATAAGACTTCGACGCGACTGATGGTTTACATGGTGGAGAAAGTTGTGCAGGGGAAAGGTGCAATTTCTTCGGCAAAGAGAGAGGAACAAATCCCAACTTCACGTCCCATTTTGGACCAAAGCTATTTTGAATGGTTTTTAGACCTTAAAACCCTCTCTTTCAAAACATTTTTGAAATAAAGTTTCTGCGATGTTCCGAGGCTCGCCTTTTGTCAAACGTCGCGTTTTTCGGTAAACCGAGCAAGGACAAAGTGGAAATGAACGAAAGAGAGATGAAATCTTTGAAAAATCTTTCAAAACACCTTACTTAGGGGTTTGAAGTTGAAGACAAGAAGAGAAGAGGGAAGAAATCCAGTCGGGGGAGAAAATGGGCATGAACCGTTAAGAGAGAGTCGAGCAGCCCTCGCCGAATCGGGCCTATTCATTTGGATACTTGGAATCAAGCTATGAGGCCACCACCGTTGGAAAGCTTACTCCCGGGGCTTCATTTTGCACTCAAGAATCTCCTAAATCCAATTCCGGATAGGGGAGATATCGTTGATTGAAGTAGGGTATCACTCCGGTTGGGACCGAATCTGCGCAGCTTCACGGAAACAGGCATAACTTTTTCCACAGATTTTGACACAAGGTTTGCGCCATTGGAAAGATAACTTCCAGGGCTTCAATTGGGACACTTGAACGGCCACATTTGGACTTCCCAATCACCCACCGGCCACTGTTATTTCCGGAAGCCCACTTTTTCTGTCCGGAAAGTAGCTGGCCGGCCAGAAAAGCCAGGAAAAGTAGCTGGCCGGCCAAAAAACCCAGAAAAACTAGCCGGCCGGCCACTTATCTAAAAAAATGATTTTTTTTTTTGCTTTTTAAACTAGCCGGCCATTATCCCCCTCCCAAGTGTGTTCTAGCCATATATTTTGTTTTCCACTACACCCATGTCCGAGGGTTTGGCCATTTTGGGGGGAAACTTGGTTTGTTTTCCCCCCCTTTTTTCCCCCCATTTTCCCTCTCTTTTTGCCTATATAACCAACACCCCAGGTCTGGTTTTTAGGGTTACAAAAATTTGTTTTGAGAGCCTTGCATCAATTCTCCCTCTCTCTCTACTCTAAGCCTCAAAACTCTTAAGCTCTTACACCCATTTCTACACCACCACCTAGCACCACACCACCACCTCCATTCTATCCACTTGGAGCTGCTTTCCAGAGCTAAGGAACACCCAAACTTGGTCCAAGAAGTTGCCAAGAGTTGGTCTACAAGGGTGAGTTGATTTCTCCCTCTTTTGTGCTCATTTTTGTATCATTTCTTAGCCCTCTTTGCTTGCTGTTTTGAGCTCCGAAAAAAACTAAAAGTGGCATTTTTTTGAGCTCTATTTCATCTTTCATTAAGGGTCTTACCCTGTTTGGGACCCCCATTTTGCACTTGCTTCATTACCCCTTTGTATGCCATAATCTTGCATGGTATTTTTGGCCTATGTGTAATCTGTTTTGGAGCATGATATAAACTGTAGATAGGCTTAGTTTGAGCCCTTCTTCAATATTGAAGAAGGGCTCATCACTGTTTGGGACCTTCATGTGCCACTTGTCATTATCCCCCTCTTTGGTCCCCATTTTTGCATGATTTATTAGCTTATTGAGCTTCTGTTTTTGGACCTTGGTATGAACTAAAAAGAGGCTTATTTTGACCCCCTCTTCATGTTTCATTAAGGGTCTATAGCTGTTTGAGACATCCTTTTTATACTTCATGTTATAGCTCTCTTGGTGCCCTTATTTTGCCTAGCATTTTGAGCATACTTGTATCTGTTTTTGGGGTTTGTCATAAACTTTAATACATCATATTTTTGGCCCCTCTTAAATATTGTAGAAGGTCCCTTCCCTGTTTGGGGCCATCATTTGTGAGTTGCTTAATTACCCCTCTCTTGGCCTCCATTTTTGCATGCTAATTTAGTCCCATTTGTGCTCACTGTTTGGCCATGCTTTGAACTGTAAATATGCTTTTTTTGGGGCTTCCTAGCTTCTGTCTTCATACTTCATGTTCAAATTATGCATGCATTGCATAGCTATAGGCCATTTCATGCACCAAAATCCATGTTTCGGGACTCGTTCCATGCATCGGGTATCATTTTGCCATGATTCGGGGCTGTTTTGCATCTCATTTTGCCTCTAAAAATTGCATGATCATATGCCATATTCCATGTTTTGCCATGTCTTGTTAGAGTGGCATTCCGTGCCGTAGGTTCGGTCCTCGGTTTGCGTGTACGCGTGCACGCACTTCGAGTTGTCTCATTTTCATCTTATGGCCTCTTATGTGAGTGTGGCCGAGGTCCACTTGTGTTGGTGTAAGCCCATATTGCATTGTGTATGCCATTTTCTCCCATAGCATTGCGTATGCTAGGCCGTATATTAGCGCATTGTGTATGCCATGTTTCCTCATGCATCGTGTATGCCATTTCATAGCCTTTCGCATGTTAGGTTGTATCTTAGCTGCATTTCATGCATATCATGCATATTGCATCGTGTTCGGGATAGGAGTTAGCCTGGGCACGGGAAACGAGGTACGTTCCGTACTCCGAGTGACGGAACGTGTCTCAATTCCCCAGTCACCGACACTCCGGATCATCCATGAGGGAGTTAGGTCTTGTTGTCTTTTCATGTGCATTCATTTCATATTGAATTGTGCAATTTGACTCCTCGGCCATCATGCATCGATATGCGTGATTGGTGGCACGAGGATCGAGGCATGCATACATTTTTGAAAATACATTGCCGTGCCCCTTTCCTGCTCTCTGTTGCAGCAAAATGAAGAATCAGCAACTTTTCGGAGCTTGGCACACATTTCAAGAACAGGTGCAAACAGAGGCTAATTGGGGCATCGTCATGGATTTCCGCACAAAGGCAACCCGAACATGCATCATTCATCACCCGGAGCGGAATCAAGGCAGTCCCTGGCTTGCATGCCAGTTTTACAGCTTTCTTAGTTAATTTGTTAATTAATTAGGAATTTGTACATTATTTGGACTGTACTATTCTTTTATTCGGGACTGTATATTTATTCGGACCCTCTGCGCGAGGGCAATGTTGTAATAAGTGTGCGTGTGTGTGATGTATGTCTTCCAACCCCACGTCTTTCTCCCTTTTATTTACCAGCTTATGATGGTTAGATTAGGGCATGTTTCAATTAGCATACAGTATGATAGCATGTTTGCATTCATTCATCTGTCTTGCATGCACCGGGCTCGGCGCATCATACTAACTGCATTTGTATTTCAATTCCAAGTTGAATACATGTTAGCTGTAGCATTCCATATGCCATGTTTAGAGTAGCCGAGCCTGCTATAGTTGCATTTTTGCATGTGTTGCATTAGGCATTTCTGTATACTTAGGATCATGCATGGATTTCTAATCGGTTTCTGTTTTGGCTTGGAGTACTCGGTGAGTTTTATGCTTTAGCATCCTTGCATGCGTGTGAGTGACTGCCATGATAGCATGCTTACCATGAGGCTAACTGCTTATGTGATATACCTGCTTGGATGCCTGTGGGTGGAGGTTGGGTTATTTGGATTGGAACAATTCATCAAATGTTTGTTTTAAGCCCACTAGATTGTGGCAAAACCATGTTTTCTAAGCCCACCCGAGGGTGGCAAAATCTGCATTTTAAGCCTACTTGCGAGTAGCAAACCATCTTTCAAAAACAAACATGAAATGTTTTGTTCCAATTCAGGCGATCCAGTCTATACTTGTATGCTGTGCGCATCACATAGTAATCCTAGGCTAATAACCGGAACAAGAGCACACAATGTTTTCAAAACTCGATATCATGGTTAGTAGAGGCCGATTTTTGATCGGACGAGCGGGGGTGCTCACGAAGTGACCTTCCCCAATCGTACCCAAGTTCCCGAGCCGAGGCAACTTTGGTGATGACGGACACGTGGCCTTTGGCACCGAGTCAGGGTTTCCTAAATTTCCCCATAAAAAATATTTAGGTGGCGACTCTATATCTGGCAAAGCAGTTCATGTTTGGCACTTCTTTCAAAAATCTGTTTTCTCAAAAATGATTTGCCGGACTTGGACTCTTTGGTTCAAGATTTAGAACCGTGACAATCGAGCCCTTGAACTGTAGTGAGCCCAAATGAACAGAACGGGACTTAACCCTCCCGGGGCGTTCGGGGACGTCTACAGTTTCTGGCGACTCTGCTGGGGATTTAGAGAACTTGACTCGAACTCATGATATCTGGTTTTGACTACACTTGTGTGTTTCTTTGCATTGCATTTGCATTGGTGCGCCTAGGACACCGTGTTTGCCATCTGCCATTCCCGAACGATTTGCCGGAGGCTTGTCTTGTCAAGGCATGACCATAAGGCTGATCGGCTGTGGGCTCTGACAGCATGGGAACACAAACCCCGGTTTTACCGGGGCACCCTTTTTGACCATTCGACCTAGTGCATATTCGGATCCATAGTGACCATTCCAAACTAGGACAGGTTGCTTACCCGTTTATAGGTTGTTTGAAACCGCTGCGTGCGTAGTGAAACCCTAGCTCCTGACAAAATAGGACAGGGAAACCCTACCCCAACATAGGGGTGTTTTGGCTCTCACTTATCTGCTATGTGCTTTTAGAGTGCGTCTCTACAGGAATGCATGTATCAGTTTACAAGTTTGGGCATCAGGCCCGCGGGCATCAGTATTTGGTAGGAATCAGTTTTACCTGAGGGTATCAGTTTACAGGGCAGAGATTTGGGCAAAATTCAGTAGAGGGCACAGTCATCCTGTTTTGCTCATATCTGTTTTGGTGAAATCAGGCTGGGATGCTCTCTATTTTCTCTTTTGCTAGGGGTAGTCTTGGAACCATAGTTTCAAAAGGGTCTGATATCCCCTGGGTACTCTGGACTTGTGTTGTTATGTGATCGGGGGATGAACCACCTGCGGGCGGCACTCAGTTTACTCTGGATGTGGCGTTTGGCACGCACTGTTTTGAACATTTGCGAGTGCTGCTTATTTTACTTTCTGACTTGGGTATTGAGTCTGTCTCGTTGTGTCGAGTCAGTCCTGTTGAGTCTGTCTTGTTGTATCGAGTCAGTCCTGTTGAGTCTACCTTGTTATATCGAGTTAGTCCTGTTGAGTCTACCTTGTTATATCGAGGCAGTCTTGTTATATCGGGTCAGTCCTGCCGAGTCTGTCTTGTTGAATCGAGTTAGTCCTGTTGAGTCTGTCTCGTTGTATCAAGTCAATCCTGTTGAGTTTGTCTTGTTGTACCGAGTCAGTCCTGTTTTATTGGAGTCGGGTGATTCTGGGGGTGTTACCTCGGACATCACCATTTTGTTTTGTGTTTGTCTTTTTTGCTTTCTTTTGAGTCTGTTTCTGCCTTGGAGCCAGTTGTGCCAGCAGTTTTTGAATGAAACAGCAGTGATTTTTACGCTCTCGCGTTTGCTTCTGCCGTGTGCCAGTTGTACCAAGAATTCCAAATGAGATGGCAGTATTTGACTAAGAACCCTGTCTTTTCTGTGCCTTGAAGTCATTGTAATGACCTGAGTTTTTCGAAACTTTTTGAACGCTGCGGTGAAAACAAAGAGGAAGGAATTCCTCGGGATTTGCAAAAATTTGATCAATTGAGAAAAAGAGAGGCATGCTACGCCCTTAATGAATGAAATCATGCTTGTTAGCATGAGTACTGAGAAGGACCCTGGCTTGATCCAGACTGGTTTCACACTATCTTCAGCGCGAGTGATTTGTCGCTTTCTTAAAAATTTTTCAAAAACAAAATGTTTTGCGCGGTCCTGCAAAGACCTGTGTGGAATCGCTCTTGAGATTGTGCAGCCTAGGATCGCTCTCAGCCTCGAGACTCAACCTCTTTGCTTCCAAACCTTGAACTTGAATTCAGAAGGTTCAACGGTCAACTACGACGTGAGGCCTGTGTGGCCAGATTTGAAGCAGCCCTTGAACAAGAGGCCAGGAAAGTCGGATCAAGAAGATCAGAAGATCAGAAGAAGCTTGCAAAGCTAGAACAGAAGTACCCTTTGAACTAGGGGCAAAGATGTCAGATGTGCTCGAAGAGCCGAAGATGAATCCTCTTGCAAAACAACAGCCACTCTCTTGGATACGGATGGCTTCGAGATCCTAAAACCATTTGGCATGGACTTGTCACACTTTTACCCTTTGAGAGGCTCGCTGGGCCGAAAACCCGGAAAGGGCGACCCAGCCAAAAGTTAGAGCAAGAAAAGATATATACAAAAAGCAAAAAGAAAAAAAGAAGAAAAGAGAAAAAAAAAAGAAAAAAAAAGAAGAAGAAGAAAAAAAAAAAAAAAAAAAAAAAGAGAAGAAAAGAAATGAAAAGAAAAGAAAGACAAAGCTCGCAAGGTTGAAAACCTGCAACAGGCGCCTTGGCAAAAGTTAGAGCATAAAAAGGAGAGGTTAAATACCCGAGTGTACCTTAACCCCGAACTACGTAAGGCTTGATTCCCATCTTTGGGATACGTAGGCAACTTCATCCTGAAGTCCAGCCGTAAAACACTTCAATTTGATTGTGCCCATGCGATGGTTCTGGTCATCTTTGTCTTCTCTGTATCTGAGGATTTGGTTGTGTTCGTCACCCTGAGGACTGTCTACAATGCGCTGCGGTGCCATCCAAACAAGGGGCAACTTTCCGTTGCCATTCAAAACGCCGCAGTGTCATTTTAAACAAGGGGCAACTTTCCGTTGCCCACCCCCACCTTGCAGTGTCCTTCAGACAAGGGGTAATTTTCCATTGCTATGGGTCCGAGGTTGTGCATCTCAAGAGTAGGTTCCGTGCTCATTGAGCAATGGTCGTTTGCAAAAATAGTTTTTGAGAATTTTTACTGAGGTTGACTAATCTTCTCCAAAAGTACTCCATTTTTCAAAACTAGACCATTTCTTGGACCCAAAAAAGGAAAACTCTCAGTGCTCATAGCCTAACTTGCATGATTTTAAATCAGAAAATTGAACAAGCATGTTAATCTAACTCTCATGTTGGTCAAAACTGTTTTAGTAGAACGCAAAAACAAAAAATGGTCAAAATGATGAACTAGGGGCACAGTTGAGTCACGTGTTCTGTCTTTTCCCCTTTGTCAAAATACTTGCCAGAAAGGGCACTCTACTTGTCAAAAAGGGCACCGTATTCGCCAGAAAAGGGCACAACAAAGGGCAGAAAGCTCTCACATCCTCCAAGCAACGAGGTATCAAGCAAAGTGCGAAGCACGAACTGGAATGGGCAAGATATCCCACTCCATCATCCGGACAGATTTTATCACGTCCAAACTCCCCAGTAGAGCATCGTCAACCGGTCAGCTGCAGATTTGCTACACACCCAGTTGTAGCACAACCCCTCTGTGGGAGAAGTTCACTGCTGTGCGCAGGAGAAAAAGAATCTAGCAGCATGCTAGGGGCAAGAGCCCGCAACTTCCTGCTTATCCATCAACCACCCAGAGGAGGGATGAAAATGAGAGATTGAAGAATAGAGAGATATGCGATGAGAGAAAAAGTGAGAAAAGGGCTTTTTCAGAAAAAAAAAACAGAGCTTGAGGGCCGAGTGATGTGAGAACCACAAATGAGAAAGGGTGGGCAACACTACCCGATGAAACAGGCTCCCTGTGCACGTCTGAGTGTCGTGTCTTTTTGTTTTATCTCGATTCTTGTTTTGAGTCGTTTCGAGTGTTACTCGATGTGTCTAGGTTGTGTGCCTTTTATTTCCTTGTTAAGTCGTTTTGGCTGTGGTCAGTTGTAGGCTCAATACCCGGTTGAGAATCCTTTTCTCATTTTCAAAAGAAAAATCATCCTGTGCTCAGAGTGCTGTGCCATTCTCCACATTTGTGCAAAACAGAATTGGTTCTTTCATAAAGCTGCAGGGTTCAACCCAGGTCATGTCAGAATAGTAAAGCAAGGACCTATCTGAAGCTATTTAGGTTCCGGACTGCAAAGCAAAAGAAAAGAGGGAAAATTTGGAGCATCTTAGCATGTCTCAACTTTAGCAAAATCCGAGACTGCATTCCAGGTGCACCTTCTCAGGCCTCGCCATTTCTCTGGAGTATGAGTGTGTCTCGACCCCAAGTGTAAGCCTGCTTCAAGTCAGAATGGCAGTCCAAGCAGCACCAGAGGGTTTCACATGCAGATGTTATCTCTCGCCAATTCGAATAGGGTGTGCCCTTTTGAGCTGAGTATGTTGTGAAGTCCTCTAAGAAGCAAATCAGAGGCACCAGAGTACATATTTGATGCTCCTCTATTGCACAGAATGTGAGCTTTCATACACACTGTTGTTGCATGCGTGCCGCGCATCGTTATGATTCATGCATAGAATATGCTTGCTTTCAATATTGCATAGAATGTACTTCCATACTTGCATAGAAAGTGCTCGTATCTGTTGCATAGAAAATGCCCCCATACTTGCATAGGAGATGCATTTTATCGCACTTTCTTGTGCATTTTATTTCGCTCGCACTGTCTTGTGCACTTACACTTTGTATCTCACTTGCACTGTCTTGTGCATCTTGTGGTTGTATCTCATTCGCACTATCTTGTGCATTTCAAATCACTCGCGCTATTTAGCGTATCGCACTGTTTAGTGCATTTCAAAACAATCGTGCTGTTTAGCGTATCGCACTATCTTGTGCATTTCAAATCAATCGCGCTATTTCGCGCACCTCCATCGCACTGTTCTGTGCAGTTTATCACTTGCGCTATTTTGCGCACCTCAATCGCACTGTTTTGTGCAGTTTACATTCGCGCTATTTTGCGCATCACACTGTTTTGTGTAGTTTACATTCGCGCTATTTTGCGCATCGCACTGTTTTGTGCAGTTTATCACTCGCGCTATTTTGCGCACTACAATCGCACTGTTTTATGCAGTTTATCATTCGCGCTATTTTGCGTACCTCCATCGCACTGTCTTGTGCATTGCATTCATCACGCTATTTTGCGCACCTCAATCGCACTGTCCTGTGCTTTGCATATCACATCGCACTATCTTGTGCATTTCAAATCAATTGCGCTGTTTAGCGCATCGCACTATTTTGTGCATTGTATCATTTGCGCTATCTTGCACGTCCCACCTGCACTTGTTAGTGCATTACATTTCGCTCGCGCTATTTTGCGCATCGCACTATTTTGTGCACCTTACTTGCATTGTGCATGCATTGCATCGCGCTATCTTGCGTACCTCACATGCACTTGTTAGTGCATTGCATCGCGCTATCTTGCGCACCCTATCTGTATCGCACTGTTTTGTGCACCTTTAGCTCACACTGTCTTGTGCACTCACCTGGTCTGGGAGACCTTAAATCCTCCGGTCTAAGGAGACCTTAAATCCTGTATTTTCATCGCACTGTCTTATGCACTTTCCGGTCTAGGAGACCTTAAATTCTCTAAAGGTGCAATTCCTTTGGTGTTTGTCGTGCCCGAACGACTTCCGGTGGTCTGGTATAGCCACCTGCCTGTGTTAGCGGTGAGTTCCTAGGAGACCAACTGAGACGGTGGAAACTAGAGTTCGAATGGCTCATGCCTAGAACGCAAAGGTTCGTGATTTCCGAGACTAAAGTCTGGTTTAAATACCCAGGGGTATACCCTCGGCTTGAAATCTGTATGGCAGCCCCATAGATTGAGATAGCATCTGTATGCACCTCAATTCTGGATACTGATCCAATCTAGTCTGTCACCCTGTTGGAGAATAGGGAAAGCTGCGACCATAGTCAGGGAGAAAAGTAGTACCTGTGGTTCAACCAAGAAGAAGCGGATGATTCTCACATCAGCATGAGGTAGGACATTGCCGAGGTAAGTCATTGCCAATTGCCCTTGTGAGGTACCTCCCTTTTCCTAGCTATCACATTGCATTTTAGCCACTACATTACAGTGCATTGCATGAATCCTTAATTTTCAGACTGGCTTCGCGTAGCGTGTAAGTCCAACTTTCAAACCGGCTTCGCGTAGCGTATAAGTCCAACTTTCAAACCGGCTTCGTGTAGCGTATAAGTCCAATTTTCAAACCGGCTTCGCGTAGCGTGTAAGTCCAATTTCAAACCGGCTTCGCGTAGCGTATAAGTCCGACTTTCAAACCGGCTTCGCGTAGCGTATAAGTCCAATTATCAAAATCTTTCTGCATATCATTTTGTATCTTGCCCCTGAACTACGCTGGTTTGATTCCTTGCAAAGGGATACGTAGGCAGCCTGCGGGCACAACCATTTATTTATCTATATTTTGTTTGTCCAAGTCTTCGGCCTTGTCAAAAATAGGTCGTCTCTGGGCTTTGACATTCACTCCCGTCACTTCTTGACTTCCGAGTTCTGTCAAAGAGGGGCAACTGTAGACACCCCATTTTTGACCGTCCATAAGACTTCGACGCGACTGATGGTTTACATGGTGGAGAAAGTTGTGCAGGGGAAAGGTGCAATTTCTTCGGCAAAGAGAGAGGAACAAATCCCAACTTCACGCCCCATTTTGGACCAAAGCTATTTTGAATGGTTTTTAGACCTTAAAACCCTCTCTTTCAAAACATTTTTGAAATAAAGTTTCTGCGATGTTCCGAGGCTCGCCTTTTGTCAAACGTTGCGTTTTTCGGTAAACCGAGCAAGGACAAAGTGGAAATGAACGAAAGAGAGATGAAATCTTTGCAAAATCTTTCAAAACACCTTACTTAGGGGTTTGAAGTTGAAGAAAAGAAGAGAAGAGGGAAGAAATCCAGTCGGGGGAGAAAATGGGCATGAACCGTTAAGAGAGAGTCGAGCAGCCCTCGCCGAATCGGGCCTATTCATTTGGATACTTGGAATCAAGCTATGAGGCCACCACCGTTGGAAATCTTACTCCCGGGGCTTCATTTTTCACTCAAGAATCTCCTAAATCCAATTCCGGATAGGGGAGATATCGTTGATTGAAGTAGGGTATCACTCCGGTTGGGACCGAATCTGCGCGGCTTCACGGAAACAGGCATAACTTTTTCCACAGGAGGAATTTTGACACAAGGTTTGCGCCATTGGAAAGATAACTTCTGGGGATTCAATTTGGACACTTGAACGGCCACATTTGGACTTCCCAATCACCCACCGGCCACTGTTATTTCCGGAAGCCCACTTTTTCTGTCCGAAAAGTAGCTGGCCGGCCAAAAAACCCAGAAAAACTAGCCGGCCGGCCACTTATCTAAAAAAATAATTTTTTTTTTTTGCTTTTTAAACTAGCCGGCCATTATCCCCCTCCCAAGTGTGTTCTAGCCATATATTTTGTTTTCCACTACACCCATGTCCGAGGGTTTGGCCATTTTGGGGGGAAACTTGGTTTGTTTTCCCCCCCCTTTTTTCCCCCCATTTTCCCCCTCTTTTTGCCTATATAACCAACACCCCAGGTCTGGTTTTTAGGGTTACAAAAATTTGTTTTGAGAGCCTTGCATCAATTCTCTCTCTCTCTCTACTCTAAGCCTCAAAACCCTTAAGCTCTTACACCCATTTCTACACCACCACCTAGCACCACACCACCACCCTCCATTCTAGCCACTTGGAGCTACTTTCCAGAGCTGAGGAACACCCAAACTTGGTCCAAGAAGTTGCCAAGAGTTGGTCTACAAGGGTGAGTTGATTTCTCCCTCTTTTGTGCTCATTTTTGTATCATTTCTTAGCCCTCTTTGCTTGCTGTTTTGAGCTCCGACAAAAACTGAAAGTGGCATTTTTTTGAGCTCTATTTCATCTTTCATTAAGGGTCTTACCTGTTTGGGACCCCCATTTTGCACTTGCTTCATTACCCCTTTGTATGCCATAATCTTGCATGGTATTTTTGGCCTATGTGTAATCTGTTTTGGAGCATGATGTAAACTGTAGATAGGCTTATTTTGAGCCCTTCTTCAATTGAAGAAGGGCTCATCACTGTTTGGAACCTTCATGTGCCACTTGTCATTATCCCCCCTCTTTGGTCCCCATTTTTGCATGATTTATTAGCTTATTGAGCTTCTATTTTTGGACCTTGGTCTGAACTGAAAAGAGGCTTATTTTGACCCCCTCTTCATGTTTCATTAAGGGTCTATGGCTGTTTGAGACATCCTTTTTATACTTCATGTTATAGCTCTCTTGGTGCCCTTATTTTGCATAGCATTTTGAGCATACTTGTATCTATTTTTGGGGTTTGTCATAAACTGTAATACATCATATTTTTGGCCCCTCTTAAATATTGTAGAAGGTCCCTTCCCTGTTTGGGGCCATCATTTGTGAGTTGCTTAATTACCCCTCTCTTGGCCTCCATTTTTGCATGCTAATTTAGTCCCATTTGTGCTCACTGTTTGGCCATGCTTTGAACTGTAAATATGCTTGTTTTGGGGCTTCCTAGCTTCTGTCTTCATACTTCATGTTCAAATTATGCATGCATTGCATAGCTATAGGCCATTTCATGCACCAAAACCCATGTTTCGGGACTCGTTCCATGCATCGGGTATCATTTTGCCATGATTCGGGGCTGTTTTGCATCTCATTTTGCCTCTGAAAATTGCATGATCATATGCCATATTCCATGTTTTGCCATGTCTTGTTAGAGTGGCATTCCGTGCCGTAGGTTCGGTCCTCGGTTTGCGTGCACGCGTGCACGCACTTCGAGTTGTCTCATTTTCATCTTATGGCCTCTTATGTGAGTGTGGCCGAGGTCCACTTGTGTTGGTGTAAGCCCATATTGCATTGTGTATGCCATTTCCTCCCATAGCATTGCGTATGCTAGGCCGTATATTAGCGCATTGTGTATGCAATGTTTCCTCATGCATCGTGTATGCCATTTCATAGCCTTTCGCATGTTAGGTTGTATCTTAGCTGCATTTCATGCATATCATGCATATTGCATTGTGTTCGGGATAGGAGTTAGCCCGAGCACGGGAAACGAGGTACGTTCCGTACTCCGAGTGACGGAACGTGTCTCAATTCCCCAGTCACCGACACTCCGGATCATCCATGAGGGAGTTAGGTCTTGTTGTCTTTTCATGTGCATTCATTTCATATTGAATTGTGCAATTTGACTCCTCGGCCATCATGCATCGATATGCGTGATTGGTGGCACGAGGATCGAGGCATGCATACATTTGTGAAAATACATTGCCGTGCCCCTTTCCTGCTCTCTGTTGCAGCAAAATGAAGAATCAGCAACTTTTCAGAGCTTGGCACGCATTTCAAGAACAGGTGCAAACAGAGGCTAATTGGGGCATCGTCATGGATTTCCGCACAAAGGCAACCCGAACATGCATCATTCATCACCCGGAGCGGAATCAAGGCAGTCCCTAGCTTGCATGCCAGTTTTACAGCTTTCTTAGTTAATTTTTTAATTAATTAGGAATTTGTACATTATTTGGACTGTATTATTTGGACTATACTATTCTTTTATTCGGGACTGTATATTTATTCGGACCCTCTGCGCGAGGGCAATGTTGTAATAAGTGTGCGTGTGTGTGATGTATGTCTTCCAACCCCACGTCTTTCTCCCTTTTATTTACCAGCTTATGATGGTTAGATTAGGGCATGCTTCAATTAGCATACAGTATGATAGCATGTTTGCATTCATTCATCTGTCTTGCATGCACCGGGCTCGGCGCATCATACTAACTGCATTTGTATTTCAATTCCAAGTTGAATACATGTTAGCTGTAGCATTCCATATGCCATGTTTAGAGTAGCCGAGCCTGCTATAGTTGCATTTTTGCATGTGTTGCATTAGGCATTTCTGTATACTTAGGATCATGCATGGATTTCTAATCGGTTTCTGTTTTGGCTTGGAGTACTCGGTGAGTTTTATGCTTTAGCATCCTTGCATGCGTGTGAGTGACTGCCATGATAGCATGCTTACCATGAGGCTAACTGCTTATGTGATATACCTGCTTGGATGCCTGTGGGTGGAGGTTAGGTTATTTGGATTGAAACAATTCATCAAATGTTTGTTTTAAGCCTACTAGATTGTGGCAAAACCATGTTTTCTAAGCCCACCCGAGGGTGGCAAAATCTGCATTTTAAGCCTACTTGCGAGTAGCAAACCATTTTTCAAAAACAAACATGAAATGTTTTGTTCCAATTCAGGCGATCCAGTCTATACTTGTATGCTGTGCGCATCACATAGTAATCCTAGGCTAATAACCGGAATAAGAGCACACAATGTTTTCAAAACTCGATATCATGGTTAGTAGAGGCCGATCTTTGATCGGGCGAGCGGGGGTGCTCACGAAGTGACCTTCCCCAATCGTACCCAAGTTCCCGAGCCGAGACAACTTTGGTGATGACGGACACGTGCCCTTTGGCACCGAGTCAGGGTTTCCTAAATTTCCCCATAAAAAATATTTAGGTGGCGACTCTGTATCTGGCAAAGCAATCTATGTTTGGCACTTCTTTCAAAAATCTGTTTTCTCAAAAACGATTTGCCGGACTTGGACTCTTTGATTCAAGATTTAGAACCGTGACAATCGAGCCCTTGAACTGTAGTGAGCCCAAATGAACAGAACAGGACTTAACCCTCCCGGGGCGTTCGGGGACGTCTACAGCTGCCATGTAGTAAGAGGCTGCTGGTTGGTCGGCATTGAGTAGTGCGTCGATGGTCTGGCCAGGAGCAATAACAATGAAGTCGGTCACTATCGGAGTAGTGTAAGTGGCGTCAATGCCAACTATTGTCATTTTGTGGTTGGCTATCTTGAAGAAGAATTGGTTATTCAATGCAGCGTTGATGATGCGTGGGAGATATGTTTTACCTCGTGCCACATTTACCTTATATGTGGCTTGAAAAAGAAAAAAAGAACCATATTTTATACCAAAGACTAGGACAGGTTAAGTAAAAACTGATACTAAACATCTAAGTATAACTTGGCAACTAAATCTGCAATGTTAGAGTGTAAAGTGTAGTAGTACTTACTATTTGAAGAGCATTGATAAAGATCACCGAGCTGACCATTGATGGTGAAAGCGTTGGAACTATTAGGAGGACCACCACTTGCAAGTGCTTGGTTCTCAACATCAATAATATTAGCATTCCACCATTCTCCTGTGTTGGTGATAATTACAAATAAAACACCAGAAAATACAAAAAATAAAGTTACAATAATTATTGAAAGGGCTAAGGCCCTGGAAATTCGCTCTCTTTAAGGAGATTCAAGCCCTCTGCGGTTAGGCAAAGCCTCACACCGGTGCAGCAGAAAAAACCTTGACTTGTCCCCTCCAGGATACAACAGCCCGACTAAGTCGTATGGTTAACCAATACTACACAATTGGTTGAACCCAAAGTTTTATCACACACACCTTTTTTATTTGCCTGATAATCTCACACTAGACATAACAAAGGAACAAAACTTCTAAGGAACAAAAACTTCTTCTCTTCTGTTTATTTAAGATATGACATATGTTCAAAATATATAGAAAAGAAAACTTAATAAGCAAGGTTCTTGGTGGATAAGATAACAAGAGACTTGACCAAGACCTTGGAATGGATAGGAATGAGAAGACTTGAAGAAGACTTAGATGGATAAGTCTAGCAAAGACTTGGAGAAGACTTGGATAGATAAGGCTAGTAAAGACTTGGATGGATAAGGTTAGCAAAGACTAGGCAATGACTTATCTTGAAGCTCGGAAGATCATTATAATATTAAAATACCTGCTAACATCATGTAATAACAATTTAATGGATGACTAATCTTATAGGCATTGAAAAAGTATGTTTTCTAATCATTTTTAAGGCAAACCATGCAACCAAATATTAATTAAAAGTTGTGAACCTCAACATTATGGACTATATCTTCATTATTATTTCCATTTTTCTATTATGCATCTTTATTTCCTTATCGACTTTTTCCAACAAAAATGTGCAAATGAACTATCCTAAAAATACTAGTGGTTGAGAAAAGAAAAATAAAACAAAAATACACTATATTTCCTTACAGAAATTGTAATTTTGAAGTACAAAACTTTTAGAGTTAATATTTAGTTGGTTTGAATTCTATAAGATTAGAAAACATTTTTATTAAACTAACGTATGTTAGGTCACTAAACTACTCCGAATTATCCATTACTTTTGAAAATTTGAAAAATAATAAACATCTTATATGATTGGGCAATAAACTTGACAATAGAATACTGTCTTTGCTATTAACAAGTCCATTATTTTGACCACTTTTGCGCATGTTTATTTTTACTTATCAAGTATCATAATAAGTGTACTAATATATGAAGCACAAGAGAGTTTCTAGTGGAATAAACAAAAGGATTGATACCTAAAAGAACTGGGAATTCTCTGTAGGGTTTTAGGAATGGGTATGAGTGACCAACTTTTCGACGGATGATTAATGCCCCATAAACAGTTGCACGAAGCCATTGACTATGTGCGTGCCACCATAGGGTCCCTTCTTATCCTATGATGTTGAATTTGTAAGTATAGCTATTTCCCGGACGTATTGGACATTGTGTTACATATTCAGGTCCATCTGCCCACACACTCAATATTTGAAAAATTCCATGCCTGCATATATGAACACATACTCATATCAAACTTAGGGGTTATTTAGAAAGTGCTAAATTAGTATGTTTTGTGACTTTTTATGAAAAAACGTGAAATATGGGTTGAGTTTGAAGTGATGTGGTAGAGACGTGATGTGACCCAAATAAGATGATTATGACCCAAATAGGATAATGTGTTAAAATAGTATGTGCTGTTTTAACACATGCCAAACAAGAACTTAATATAAGTTAAAAGCAAAATAAAAAAAACTTAGTGTAAATTAAAAATTTATATTACCAATGAATAGTAAGGTTGTAAGATGATTTATTAAAGACATGAATAACAAGGGTGTCTCCCTCATGCGCCAATATTGTTGGGCCTGGGAGGCCTTCATTTACAGCAGTGATTACTCGATTGCGACATAGTCGTTGGAAAGTCATGTTTTTTACCTGAAACAATACAAATGAAATAAGCTATGCTATCAAATTTAAAATTTTCAAGTTTAAGTAATCATGCACATATTGAAGGAAAAGAATACAAAGGGCCTAATTTTTCAAAAGCAAAAAATTGGGAGTATGATAGTTTATTTTAGGCAAAGAGAAGCACTAGTAACTAAGCAAGGGTAATAACTTCTTGTTCGTCTCATGGTATATGAAGAAAGAAAAAAAAAAACATTTTTAAGACGTAATAGTGAAGTTTTATATGTTACTAATTTTTTTGTCACGGTTTTATATCACTTCTATATGCTGTGAAAAATTTTAGAGGAGCAGAGATAAAATATATATATATATAGAAAAGTAAAGTAACCGATGTTTGAGTTAAAATGAGAGAATAAAGAAGCAATGTACGTTAAAGAACGTGTCATCCTCCACAAGAAAGGCTTTCAAAAACTAGTAGGTTAAGCATGCCCGACTCAAAAAAAGTGCACATAATAAACACAACTAGAAGTGAGTCCCATAAAAAGTGACAAAAAACCAAAGATCGAGAAAAGTTTTAAAACAGTTAAAAAAAAAAAAAAAAAAGAGAGAGAGAGAGAGAGGTTTTAAAAAATTATTGAAATGGGCAAGACAAATTACTTCGAAAGAATGCCCCACAATATCAGCAGAGGTGAGTGAAGTAGTCAGAAGAGCTAAAGCCCAAACAAGGAAGAACACAGGACGTGCCATGCTAATTGACTGAACAATAAATGACAATAAATGACAGAGAGCTAAAAAGACAAAGATCAAAATAATCTCTCTGTCTGTCTCTTTTATGTGAGAAGTGCTCAAGATTTTTGTAAGTGGCTTTGTATTTCATACAAGGATGTTGCGTGTGTTTGTTCTGCAATTCCTTTCCATATATAGTAGTTCGGTGTGTAGATAGATAAGCCTTACCCTTTACCAATAACGAGTAATTTGAATTTGAATATGTTCCGTGGAAACTTTGTAATAAAACAGCTACAGTTGACAATAAATTAAAAAATATATAAATAAATCCCATAGTCATAGCATGTTAGCTGTTTATGCAATTACAAGGGGTTTGATTGGTGTAATGTCAATCCTACGTTGTCAAATGTTTATTTTGTCCTCATTTTAGTGGTTCTTTTGAAGTTATAATGTTACACTATCATTATCACAAGGCACTAAACAATAACGGGTCTATTTTTAATAATTCGAATAATTTATTTTATAAAAAATTTCATATAAATCATACACACAAAATTAATTGAATCTAATAATGAAAATCTATCCAATTTATCATGTCTAAAAAAAGTAAATGACATGTGTTTGAAAATAGAATACTTATTTTTTTTATTTAAATAATGATAAAATATAACATTACTTTTTGATATGTCTATATGTAAGAATCGCTTTGTTAAAGCTGGCTTGTCTTTTCATTCCCATTTTACCCTTCATTTTTCTTTTATTTTACCATATGCACAATTGTCCTCCTGTGATGACTGTAACGCCCTCAAAATAAACCCATAATATACACAATATTGACATGCATTGATATACGAAAAACAAAACATTATTCCATTCATCAGAATATTCTTAATAAAAGACATTACATGTAACATCGAAAATAAATGCCTTACGGGTTTACATCTTTCCAAGCCAACACTTGGTCACAAAAGTCTGAGTACTAACTCAATTACACATTAAGCCCTTGGCTTGAGTTTAATGTAATATCAAAATAAAACAAAAATAACAACTAACTAAACAAAGTCTTCAACTCCAAATCCTCCCAAGCTAAGTCCTTGGAGGTAGCATATCACATGGACCTGAAAATGATATTCCCTTATAGGGTGAGTCACAGCCTAGCAGAAATATACTAAACCAAATATAAGAATTGACTAAAGCAATAGCATTCGATAGATGGTTAACACTTATAAATCAATTACATCACAATACAGTTTCATGACCACTATGTCTATGATACGTTTCACTTTCCATTATTTACCCAATTTTTCATTTATACAAACGTGGCTCAGAACCTGACCAAACAATAAACTGAGACTACATCTCATATTAATATTACTTCCAATATCGACAATTTAAGTGAGATTAAGGCTCAAACTAAAACACTTCCATAAATCGATAAGTACACATATTTGCTGTACTAATACACTTCCATAAATTGATAAGTACACATATTTGCTGTACTAATGGAGTCCATCCCCTTTCTCCTCCCAAACAGGTTTGAGAGTCCATCCCCTATCTTCCCTCAAACCATGGAGTACATCCCCTATCTCCTCCCAAACAATATGCATATACAATGTATTTAACACTTGTCATATACAATATTCAATCAATACACGTATTTGCTGTATTAATTCAACTGTCATATTCAATGACTTATTCAATGTGATTAGTTTCAGTTTTCCCTAATCAGCATGCAATGTCTACAACAATCACGACTATCCTCCACCGATAGCCCAAAACAGCTATTTCTAAACAGGAAATAAATGTATCAATAGATATAATCTCAACATTTTCATAGGTGAGTGATTAAATTATCCAACTACACCATTCAGTCTCATAATTCCCCAATTTCGTGAATTAAACCTAATTCCACATTTTTTCCAAAATTAATTATACAAATTAATTTATTTCAGCAATTAGGGCTTTTTCCCTTTCCCTAAAAAATTAACCCTAAGGTTCAATTTTTTTCAATTTGACACTAACAATGTCATTTTTCATGATTTACAAATATATGGAATTTAATATATGAAAAACCCCCTTTTCATCAAATTGCAATTCAAACCCTAACTTTTTCCAAAATTACCAAACAACACCAACATATCAAAATGACTAAAACTTAGGACAAAACCTATAATATGGAGTAGGGTATCCCCACCTCGAAGTGAAGAACTCAAATGGAGATGATGACCCAAAATCCAAAGTGCTCCAAACCGCCAAACTCTTAGATTAAAACAAAGCCCTCGCGACCCTCTATCTTTTTAACAAAGAACCTAGGCCCCGTTTGTTTTGGGGGATAAGAGAGGGATTGGGATTAGGTTACCCGTGGGTCCCACTTAATACCCTGTTTGTTTACAGAGATGAGGGGCGGATTAGTAAGCCGAACGGCTTCATAGAGGCCTTGCAGAGGGGATTCACAGTCTGCCCCTGATGTTGGTATTCAAAGCTAGTCCGTTGGTATTAGGAGTGTGATTACTTCTTTACCCATATTGTTGCCCTAGCCCTAACTCATCAAAGCAGCAGTAGCAAAAGGGAGAGGCAAGAGAAGCTCTTTTTCTTCTTTAGATTTTCAATCTTGTTGGTGTTGCAGGTGAGAAAAGCTAACTGTTGCCCTAGCCCTAACTCTCTGATTCTTGTTTGTAAATTTGAGTTGAAATCGTAATTGAAGTTTCTGGCAAAATTGCAGATCATTTTTTCAAGAATGGGTGAAGTTCCATCTCTGGCAAAATTGATTCTTGTTTTCAAAATTGCAGGTCATCTTAAAATATGGTTGCAGATGATGATACTCTTCCACCGCATGTATATGAAATTCCATCGGATTTATTTGATAGCTTGCTGACATTTTTACCTCCACTGGCCTTGCAAAAGATACAAAAACAAATGTATTGTGTATATATTGTGTGTATATATATATATGTATATAATATGTGTATATAATAAATATATATATATGTATATAATGAATAGAATAAAATAAAATAAAATAAATTATTTATTTCTGTTAAGTTGTGTGTTAATATATATATATATATGTATACAATAAATAAAATAAATAAATAATTTAGTTTAATAAAAAATTTTAAGTCCCAAATTAAATTTCAAGTCCCAAAAAAAAATCCCAACAAGTATAAAAAAAGAGGTATCAAATGGGGTGCAAATTTATTATTTGGGTGGCAAATCTGCTTTACTCATTAATATTAAAAAAAAATTAAAAAAAAAACATTGAATAAATAAATTTGTTGATAATTAGATTCTTTAATATTAAAAAAAAATAAAAAAAAGAAGAATAATAATATTGAGTACAAATTTATTTATTCTTTACTTGGTATAAGTCCAAATTTAATAATATGCAATAAGGGTATTTGTGGAATTTCACATGGTTAATGCCATCCCTATCTCTCAAAACAAACATGAACTATTACTACTCCATTGGTTATCAAACAAACACAATTTTACTAATCCCCTCACTATCAATCCCCTCACTAATAATCCCCTCACTATCAATCCCCTCCCTTCTATCACTGAAAACAAACGGGGCCCTAGGGTAGAAACACCCTAAAAATAGATGAAACCTAAGAGAGAAGGTGTGTAGAGGGAGAGAGAACACGGACCTAGGGTTTTGAAATCAAAAGAGGATAAAAAAATGAATTTTTCCCCGCTGCTGCGTATTTAAATATAACAGGCTCGCTCGAGCGACGAAGACTTGGTCGCTCGAGCGACCAGACACAAGAAATCTTGCTCGAGCGAAGAAAGTCTCGCTCGAGCCAAAAACTCGAAGCTTCAAGTCTGCAACCCAGAAGCACGCTCGAGCGACGGAATGCTCGCTCGAGCGAAGAACTCGAAAACATACACCTCGCTCGCTCGAGCGAAAGAAAGCTCGCTCGAGCCAAGAAATACAGCTCTCAGGTCTATACCTAGATGCAGTCGCTTGCTCGAGCGAAGAAACACTGGCTCGAGTGACGAACCAAAAACAAAGATCTCGTTCGAGCGACAAACTTCTCGCTCGAGCGAAGGACCAAAATTCTATGCAGCAACCATTTGTTCCCAAACAAAACCAACCTGTAATAAACTTGCCCAACACATCCTATAACTCAAAAACAAAGTATGGAAGGACGGAAACAAGACATAAATCATAACTAACACCCACGGAACCAAGTCCGGATCACTATACAACAAGGGGTAAGACCCGGGATCGCTATAATGACAAGGCTCATCCACGTAGATTACCACAATTATTATTTTGTCCAAAAAAAATTAATTTCAATATTGCCATAATTTTTATGGTATTTACTTAAGGGTTGGGCTTTAGGGGCTTGTGGAGCCTATCATGGATCCCGTTTTAATGATCCAAATCATTCATTCTGTAGGATGCACTACAACAAAAACACATTTTAGTGACACCATACTAGTGACATGTTCTTAAAAAACGTCACAAAAAGAATATTTGGTGACATTTTTTAGAAAAATGTCATAGGGCCACAAGCATACAAGGCTCTAGTGGCATTTCAATTAAAAAAAGTGTCACTTCACTACAACAAAAATGTCACTATAACAAATTTACACTTTAGTGACACTACACTAGTGGCATGTTTTTAGAAAATGTCACAAAAATAAAAATTGGCATTAAATGTTTTAGAAAAATGCCACAGAACCACAAACATATAAGGCTCTAGTGGCATTTCAATAAAGAAATGTCACATTAATTTTATGGCATTTTATAAAATAATGACACAAAAAATTATCTTCGTGACATTTACCAACAGATGTCACTAAACTTAGCAATGGCATTTTTTAAAAAATGTCAGGACACTAGGTAGGTGCAAATTACTTTTTATGGACTTAGGTGAAAAGTGTCATAAACAAATATTTTATAGCATTTTGAGAAATGCCACTAAGCCAAAAACTTTTCAAGCTTATAATGCCATTTTTGAAAAAACAAAAAATGCCAGTATATTTTCTAAATTTTTAAAATGCAGTAAATGATTAAAAATAAATAAATTAAACTTAATATACACTACAGGAAAAAGCATATTCGGCGACTAAATTTTCTGACAAAAAAAAGTTTGGCTGCTGAAAGTATAGCTTTCAGCGACCAAAACAGCATTAGTAGCCAAAAGTAAAGCTTTTTGGCGACTAAACAATTTTAGTAGCCAAAAGTCTACAATTGGCGACTAAAACTAAATTTGGTCGCTGATTATATGGGTTTTAGTGACTAAAAAATTTTTAGTAGCCCAAAGTAAAGTTTTTTGGCGACTAAAAAAATTTAGTAGCCAAAAGTCTATAATTGGCGACTAAAAATAAGTTTGGTGGCTAATTATATGGGTTTTACCTACTAAAAAAATTTTAGTAGCCAAAAGTAAAGCTTTTTGGTGACTAAAAAAATTTTAGTAGCCAAAAGTCTACAATTGGCGACTAAAAAATAAGTTTAGTCGCCAAAAGTGGTCATTTTTAGCGCTGGAGAACTAAAATCCTAAGGGGGAATTAAATTGTTTGGCAACCAAATTTTGGTAGCTGAAAGTGCATCTTCGGCAACCAAATCCAATTTTGGTCGGCAAAAATTAAGTTTTTTAGCAACTAAAAAACAATTAGTAGCCAAAAGTATAGAATTGGTGACTAAAAAATATTTTTAGTCGCCAAAAGTGATCTTTTTTTATTTTGCTAGTAAATAGTTTATTTTACATAAATTATGTTCAATAAAATAATTATATTTATACATATACTTTTATATTAATATGGATGTATATACTATATAAATAATATATGTTGCTTATATAATCATGTGGTGCTATAGAGTTGTAGTGGGAAGAGTGTGGTGTATAAAGTTTATAGTGCGAGAGGTTGGCGGTTCGAGTCTCCACAAGAGCGGATCAAATTGTTCTACAACGAATTATCGTTGCGGATGGCACTTGATAGCGTCACGAATAGTGCCTACCATGACATTAAAGTGTCACTGAAAGGTTTTAGTCTTGATGGTGTAATGACACTTATAAGTGTCACTAACTCTTTTTTTAATGACGCTTGATAATTCCACAAATAATATCTACCATGACATCAAAATGTCATTGAAAGTTTTTAGCCATGATGGTGTAGTGGCACTTGCAAGTATCTACCGTGGCACGGATACAAATGGCACCTATTCAAAATGCCAGAAAACTAAAAAATGTCATTAAACCAATAGTTTTGTGGCACTTTCTGTCACGACCCAAACCCGCCCCTATAGGTTTGGCACCGTAACCGGCCAGTAATCCGAGGATTACCTACGGCCTCTGAACAGGTTAACAAAATATTAGGGGCTAGCGGAAGCAAATAATAATATATAACGTCCATTGAGCTGTGCAGACTTATATGAGACAGAAAAATTTTAAACTTTTTATTTACATATATACACATGACTTAAAGAACCAAGCAAGAAAACATAACTGAACTTAAACTTTACATCACATAACGACAACTCTTAGCATATCCGGAACCTCCACGGGAGGCACATAGGTTGGCTGACAGAACAGATTCTAAACAGATGCCTCTAAGCCTGGTCACGCGCCTGATCACCTACATATATAAATAATACAGTAAGCTAAAGCCCAGTGAATAATAACAGAGTAAAGGGTTTAATGAATGATGTCCATCACAGAGTTAGAAATCAGAGTTTGTATCAGAAACACAATCTTATCAAAACAGAGTCTTATGCATTTTTAGATTTCAAATCAGAAACAGATTCAGATACATGCTCATATTCATATTCATATTCATATTCAGATTTTGCATAAGTTCATATGTGGTACACCCATTAGCTATCAGATCAGGTAGGTCCGAAGACCACATTAGGTAGGTCCGAAGACCACATCAGGTAGGTCCGAAGACCACAACAGGTAGGTCCGAAGACCACATCAGGTAGGTCCGAAGACCACAACAGGTAGGTCCGAAGACTACAAATAAAGTTGGTACCAACAGCCACGGTATTGTTACCCCCGGGCGAGGGCCATAGGCCACGGTATTGTTACCCCCGGGCGAGGGCCATCCGGACTAAGGGTACCACAAATACTTTTCAGAAAACTGGACATTCATTCATTCATTTCCAACATATCATAGCTTTTCAAGAACCAATCATTTCGTATCATAGTATACTGAAAATATATAACATTGAACATAACTTTACAAAGTTATTACTCACAGAGGGCTGCAGAGGCAAATCAGATAGACTGGATATATTAGATAAATCGGGCAGACAATGGCGCGTGACCTACACAAACATATAACATATACACATTGAAATACAACATTACTCCATTGATTAAACTTGTCCTTACTAGTCTTTATAGTCCGAAGTTCTACTACATATATTCTTTCTCAATTAGGTAAATTGGGTTCTTATTTCACATATTCTTTCGTTACTAAGTCCCTCTTTTCCAAATAGATTGATCCTTTACTTGGCTTATTAAACAATTACCACTAGATCAATGATTCATTCTTTAACTAACTAATCTATGTTGATTAGTAGCTTATTATTCTTTATTAAGTCATAAATTCCTTAGAATATTATTCACATGCATGAAATTAACATCAAAATTACTAGTTTTATATTCTTATAAATTTTTCAACTAGTTTCCATAATCTTGGACTTAGCTTAATTTATAACCTCAATTTAATTCATAACCATAGATGCCCCAAAATATGCTTAATCTCAAATTACAAGTATGGATTAAAATCTAATTATAAAATCAACACTTTATCTAATATTAGGATTAATTCTAATTTTCCATAAACTTGATGTTTATAAAACATTTCATTTTTCTCTTCAAAGTATGAAATTTAATTAATCCAAATCTTTCAAAATCCATGATATATGCAATGCAAATAGGTCCAATTTTATATTAATAACAAAATCAACTTAATTATGAATTACACAAATCAATTTCTTAGAGAAACAACTTAACTCAATTCCTAACCAAATATTTAATTTATGATCAAAAATGTCCCAAGATGTGTTTAAATTGAATAAAAACTTTTAACTTCAATTACATGCATGGATTAAACAAATTCATAATTTTCATAATAAAATCAAAACTTTTTCTTACATTAGGATTAATTCCAAATTTCCATAAACATGAACTCACCTTAATTTTGTTGGTAATTTCTTTCTAATTATATGAAGTTGAAGTGTCAAACCTTTGGAAAATAGTGATGCATGTAAAATTAGAGCTCAATTTCATCATAGATAACTAAAATTATTCTCAAAGGATGAATTTCTAAATCAATTTCATTGCTCATAAACTTAATTCCATTTTCCTTTATATCTAACCCAAAATTAAACTTATCAATCTTTTACACATGATTTAAATCTAAAACATCAAAATTCCAACATGCATGTAGAAATAAGACCCAAATTCAAGTGAGATGTTCAACATCAAACCAAAATAATCAATTTTCCATGTTTATTTCCACAACTATGGATCCTAGCTTTATTTCCTTATTCAAACCCATTTCCTCACAATTCCATGGAATTGATCTTAAATTCCTCTTAATTTTAAATGTAATACATGAGCTCTACAAAATCAAGGTTGAAATTCTTACCCTTAATCTTTAATTTGGTAGATTCTTGGTGATCCTCCCTTTTCCTAGCTTGAATCTCCTTCAAATCCCATAAGAACAAAGAGGCAAGCTCTCTCCCTCTCTTTCTCTCTCTCTCTCGGCAGTGCACTCTCTCCCTCTCTTTAACTCTATGTCTTTGAATTCAATGACCCAGATGAACACCACTTTCCTTTCCTTTAATCGTACACACGTGCACAGAATTAGAAAGCTCCAGAATTTACTTTTCTTTTACTAATTTGTGTGTTAACTTAATTAATCTCACGTAGTCTTAACTAATTATAATGAATACATAATCTTAATAATTTCAATTAACACATAATTAAGTTAATTATAACAAATCATAAGTCTCTCATAATTTAATTAATCTAATTAACTTCCATTAGAGCCTAATTAAATATATTTAAATTTACCGATCCGAATTAGATTTTTAATCAGACTCCCAAAAGGCTCCAAATATTAAATCGAACTTATTGCCATCATCAATTTTGGTTTCTTGAATCATTTAGGTCTTCAATTTCTTATCAGACTCCAAGTTTTTGTCAATAAATTACATCTCCAAATTAGACACCCATAACTAAATTTAATTCGCAATAAACACAATCCTCAATCCTCATAATTTAATCAACTCCAATTAGGACCTAATTAATCGAATCTCAATTTCACTAAACTGAATCGAATATTTAATTAAACTCCCAAATGGGTCCGTAATTAAGATTAAATTGATTCAACTTTTTAACTTCACTTCCTTAAGCCATTTGGACCCTTAATTTCAAATTCCAAAATAACCTTCAATAAAATCATATACGTGTCAGATTCCACAATTCTCATAAATCCCAAATAAATTATAATACTCGGCAATTAAATCTCAAATCCTCTTAATTAATCAAGTACTGATCATTATACGTGATGGGGTTGTTACACTTTCAAATGTCACTAAACTAAGAAAATGTTGTAGTGATGCTCTATGTATATCATTCATAAAAAATTAAGTCAATCTAATAATTGTAATATTTTAATTTTGTTATTTTTTTCAAAAATGAGATGGTCTATTTTTAAAATGATCATTCATTTTTTCGAAGACATATGTGATAAAAGAAAAATATTCTATGTTAGTTTCTAATTTTTTTAAAACATTTTTGAGAAAATTCTACTTTTTTTTTTCTCCATTTTTTTGTTTTTACTGAATTTTTTTAATATTTTAAACAATTTTTTTAAAAATTTTTAGACAGACCTAACATAAATACACTTAAAAATATAATTTTCGTAAAAAAAGTCACCAAATACAAAAAATACCAAAAAAAAATGAAAATTCAATATATTTTTCGTATTTTTGTGTATTTATTAACTTTTTAAAATATTTTTTCACAAATATTTTACTTTGTAAATATATCTAAGTAAGGTACATCCAAATTTTTTTTAAAAATGCTTATATTTTAAAAATATTTACTAAAAACAAAAAAAATACGAAAAATAAAAAACTCAATTTTAAAAAATTGAATTCCAAAAACTGAAACCAAACACACTATTATGATTATCAAATTAACCTAATTTTTTTCGTGTATAATATACACAGAGGGCCTTACAAAATAAATAGTTCAGATTATCGAAATAGGACTCTTGGTAAGCCCCATGCCTCTCAAGTTCTCTCAAGTTGAGATTTTTTTTTTTTTTTTTGGTTGAGATTTGAATATGAAAGAAAAACCCTTTACTTAATCATTTATTTTCTCTATTTAATCTTTTATTTGAATATTAAAATTATATAAATTTTATACCATGCTAAATAAATAATCTTGACTTAGAGCATCTCTACTTAAATTATCAATTTTGAGGTGACACTTTTAAGACTAAAATGTGATATTGTTGTGTTCCTTTCGAACGTATAAAATTGAGTTGCTAATTAGTATGTCTTAATACTAAGTTTTTGTTTAGCATGTGCTAAAATAACACATACTATTTTAGTTCATTATCTTATTTGGGTTACAATTATCTCATTTAGGTCATATTACATTTCTATCACATCATTTCATACCGAATCCATATTTCACGTTTTTTCATAAAAAATCAAAAAGTATACTAATCTAATACTTCCCAAACAACCCCTAAATTTGGCATTGCATTAAAAAGATATCAATATTTTTAATTTTTATTATTTTAATAGTAAGGACTTATAAAAGACTTAAAAAATAAAAAATAAAAAATTTTTGAAGTAAAAATAATAACTATTATAACAATCCAAAAAACATTTGTACAAATAACATGATATTTTCATCTTGATTTTACTTCTTGAAATATGAAAGTTTATAAATTTGTTTAAATTGTAAGAGATTCTTCTAATAGTATGGCAAAATGATGTTAGAATATCTCTAATGATATCCCAAATCTTTGACCCAAAGTTAATTTTAATTATACCCTCAAAAAATATATAATAAAATAAAAATTCTAATTATCTGCAGAATCTTCAAACTAAAATTTATTAAAGTCAAATTTAGTGTCAAATTTGTCGCTTCAGTAGTGACAATCATGATCATTAGATTTAAAAAAAAAAAAAAATTTAGAGCATTACCTCCACTACTATTACCACTAGCATTAATATTATAACTATTAATGCATTAGTTTTAAGGCAGCAATGTTAACTTGTTTTTTCTGTTTGTACGTTACGCATGAAAGTAAGTGTAATAAAAAATATACAATATTTTTAAGTTTTCTTATCATGTGCCCTTGGGCTTAACAAGACCCTTTAAGTAAATTTTAGAAGGTGTATTTGAAATTTACTCTTATTTTAAAAAAAAAAAAAAAATTTGATTTTTTACTTTAAGGTAGTGTTTTTTTAATGGAAAAAAAATACAATGGAATGGTTATTTTGCAGAGGTTAGAATATAATAATTCCATTCAATTTCATCTAATTCAATGACATTTCACCTTTATATGGATTATCCCCTATGATTTTGAAAATTACAAATATTTTTTGTCATAATTTTTTGTTTAACATACTTAACCAAAAAAAAAAAAAAAAAAAAAATTCCTAATGACTCTCCTATATAAGAATAAATTTACTTGAATTTTTAATTTGAAACATATTTATGATATATTATTAAAAATTATTAATTAATTTAATGATTTATTAACAAAATAAATCATTTGTTATGCAATTACAAACTTAAAAGGGTGAGATTTAGTTTCTACAATTACAAATGACAATCTATATTTTAAACAAATCTCATGAAATATGTTTTTAATTTACTTAAAATTCAAGAAATTATTCAATATTCTCAGAGTATTACGTGTCTGTACTCTTTAACCAATCATCATTCAATATGCCCCTCGTGTTTTCCAATCACCCAACACAATATTCTACCTATCTACCTTCTCCATTAATTATAATGCTATGAAATACTACGTGTCCATATTTCGAAATTACTGAATAATTATCCTTAAAATTCAAATATTATGTGTAAATAGCACGTACCTTGCACATGTATACTTTCCAAATATACACCTATATATATAATTGGTGCTTTAGTACGGAAGGCTTTTTTTTGGTACCGCTTTTACCCTTCTATTTTGTTGAGAGTCAACATTGTTTTGTTGGGAATGGTTCCAGATTCAGCTAATGAATAGCACAATAGAGCATTAGCAGTTTTGGGTTAAATTACTTCTTTGTCTTTTTTAGATTAACAATATTAGTTTATATGTTGGTAGGGCTTGTTGTAATTTGTTTTTTTTTCAAGGTTTTTTTTTTTTTTTTCCCCATAAAGTTTGGAAAATTCTATTTCCCCACACTTAATTAGCTTAGGACACATCTTTTTTCAATATACGCACACCTACTAATTTGATTATTAATTAATTTTCTCAGTCCATACACTTAAAGATACAATTATACCATTTACTCATAACCATTGTACACACACCACTAACCCTTCTTTCCACACACTTTCGATTGATCCTACTTCTACATTTGTAAACCCACCCACGCCCTTGAAGACTTTGGTTTGAAGTGAAATTTCCTCCATCGAAGACTTGCATAGAAGACCTCTATTGAACCTCCATTGAAAATCCTCCAAAATAGTGTCGAAAATAAGTCATCTTTCTATTTTCTTATTACATTTATCATTTTTGGATCTATGTGCAGTCCATTGGCATACAACCTTCAATTTCGTTCTTGTGATTTATGGTTTGGGGCGTTCGACACTGGTTTTCCGAAACAATAGAATTAATTTGGAAATTAACTTTCGAATAAATGGTATTAGTTTGACAAATTACTTAACGAGACCTAATTCACAAGCAAAGAAAGAGACAAGAACAAATGAAAAGCTAGAAATAGAAACCAGAGAGAGAGAGAGAGAGAGAGAGAGAGAGCAAATGGTGTTCAACAGCTTGGTGGTATTAACAGTGGTGAACATATCAACAAATGTATGACAATACATAGCATGTTTTCCAGAGAGGATAAGCAGTAATCAGTTGTTAGAATGAAAAAATAGGGTTAAAGTTTTTTTAGAAAAATGTTTGAGGGCCACAATTTTTGTGGCTCAAATGGCTCAAAATTGTCAAAACGACGTCGTTTTGGCAATTTTAATGTTGTTTTGTACTCAAAACGACGTAGTTTTGGCAATTTCGAACTATTTGAGCCACAAAAATTGTGGTCCTCTACCATTGCTCTCTTTTTTAACTCAAAAGGTATATATTGAGATTTTTTTTGTTCTTAAAAGATGTGTATAGAGAATTTTTTTATATAATATTATGAGTGTTAGATGTCTATTATAATCATTTTTGTTTAGGATATAATTGTCATTAAATTAATATTTCATTGAATGTGTGCGGAGATAGAATTTCTCATAAAGTTTTGATAGCTTCAATTATTTAAATTTACTACTATGACCCTACTGATAGTTATAAGTTGTGGTTTTGTGCAATATGGGGTGGTGGTATTCACAACTTGTGGTGGTATTCAAATTTTTTTAACATATTTTTGTTTGAAAAATAAGAGAGATTTATAATTTAAGTATTACAATTTACTCATAATGATATGGTAAATTGTGAGTCTCATTTATTTTCCCCAATCATCTAATAAGACTAATTTCAATGATGAAAGTTAAATTAATTTTGCCAAAACAAACAATTAGGACCTAATTATGGAGTTATACATGTCCAATTAAGTTTATTTTTTAAAATAAATAATATACTTGATTAAGGCCGAAATGTACATCATTGAGGCCGTTAATTAGAATCTCTTAACTTCACTTGCTGGTCAAACCGTACACTTTGTGTGTTAAATGTCAATCAGGTTGTACATAGTTGGAGCATAAAATGGGCAAAAAAGACAGAATTTGGAGAGAGTTGACTTTTCCGCACGTGCGTTGACTTTTTCCGCACGTGCGTTGACTTTTTTTGGGAAAGTCAACCCGACATTTTAAACCTGTTTGGATGAGATTGGAAGTATAAAAAGGCAAGGAAAAGGCCTTTCTAGGGTTCTGAAATTGTTTTGACCTAAAGAGAGAGGCTAGGGTTTGGGAAAGAGAGGGAAACAAAAGCTTCAAGGATGTCTCCCATGGTGGTTTCTTCTCCATCTACCTCCTTTCACTCCTCCATGAGTGGCTAGTCATCTTTTCTAGGGTTTTGATGAAACCCTAGCCATGTAATTATTTTGTTTTCTTTTTGATTTTTAATTATGTAAAGATTTGAACATTTGTATGGTGATTTAGAAGTTTGTTTTATATATTTTTCATTATCTCTTTAAATATTTGACTTTTCTGTGATTGTTGAATGTTATCCATACATGAGTTTTCTATTCCTTCACATTCAAGGTATGAGACGAACCATACTACGAGGAACGAGTCGTATCACTACCCTAGTTTAGAGTGAACGATTCGTATTACTTGAGATGGTTCGTGCTCGTACATTGAATGTGATAATCTTCTTGTTAAATGTTTTGAGCTTGTAGTTGCGAAGCATTAATCCGTTCAAACCATAGCATAATTGATTTCAATTGGAAACCCTAATTACGTGGCTAGTGGTGGACTCTTTGTCCTAGTTTTTTCCCCAATTTGGTAAACCCAATTTCATTTATTATTGATAATTTAATTTCTTAGTTTAATTTATTCGTTATTAAATTAGGTTATAAACAACCAATCTTTTTATCAAAATTAATTTAGGAATTTAACAATTAAATTAGTTTAATTTCCCAATAGTCCCTGTGGATCGATACCTGAACTTGCCATTATTCTAATTGAATTTGGTATAATTTAGTGTTTAATTTTGGTGTGTTCAACGACCCATCAATACTCCACGAACCCTATAATATAAATTATTCAACTTGTTTAATCTTCTACTGGAAAGCAAAATCTTTTTCGTAATAATAATTTCAAATAATATTTAATTAATTGAAATGAAGGCTAACTGCAATTGAATTGAAATGAAATTCTTCTTCTTCAATCTCTACCAAAAAATCAAATTTTAAAAAAAAAATACTATACAAGTTGCCTGTGCCTTGCACAGGCCAAATTCACTACAAAATAAACAAAAATTCATCTAAACACCAATTTTAAAAAATAAAATCAAATCGGCATGTGTTTTTTTTTTTTTTTCTCCCTCTCATAAATTTGTAATTCTTTTCAGGAAAATTACAAAGAAAAATCCTAGAATTTGATCCTTTTAACAAATTAAACTATAAGTTTTTAATTTTTATGAGAATTGAGCACTAAAAGAAAAAACGCTTTTGGCGACCAAATTTTTAGTCGCTGAAGGTTGTTTTTTAGTCACCAAAAGTCAATGGTAACTAAAGTTATTAATCGCCCTGTTGGTCGCCA
Source organism: Camellia granthamiana (assembly GCA_036172215.1). Lineage (NCBI taxonomy): Eukaryota > Viridiplantae > Streptophyta > Magnoliopsida > Ericales > Theaceae > Camellia > Camellia granthamiana. The sequence continues at coordinate 9,290,946 of CM069905.1, forward strand.
AAGCCTTGTCAGCAATAGTTAATGGCGACTAAATTGACGTTGGTCGCTAATTATCTTATCTTCGACTACTAAAACGGACTTAGTCACCAAACATAACATTTTGGCAACCAAATATTTAGTCGCCGAAAGTAATTACATCAAAATGAAATTCTCTTTCAGCGACTAAAATATGTAGTCGCTAATACTGATACATTTATTGACTAAAAATTTTAGTCACTAATAATAATACATTTAGCGACCAAATAGTTTAGTCGTTGCTAGTTTTCACGACTAAACATTTTAGTCACCAAAAGATTAGATAATTTCATTTCATGGTATTTTACAACCAAACAATTTAGTCGTCAAAGGATGCCATGTTCTTTCGTGACTAAAATATTTAATCGGCAAAAGTTTCTTCCTCATCTTGATTTATTTTGGCTACTAACTATTTGGTCGCCAAAAATCTTTTATTTCTTTTTTACTACTAAATATTAGTCATGAAAAACCTTTGCTTGCATTTTTTACTACCAAAATATTTAGCAAACGAAAAAATTTATAATTTTTTTTTATAATTAATTTCTTGACCACCTGTATTCATTCCATTATTAGTACAATTTGTACCCTGTATATAAATAAAATAATCTATATACTGATAAAATTAGCAACCATTCCACAACATGCACACATTTCACTTTCAATCATCAAAAAAATTCATATTAATATCAAATTAATATTTCCAATAGAAATTCCATACAAACCAAGTATAATCCAATCTCAAAAATATAATTCCATACATGACAGAGGATTAAACAAAATTAATATCCAAAAGTTAATCTATACCACCAAAAACTAATTTGTACCCCACCAAAAGGTGATCAACCTTTGCTTTATCTTCATCTCCAACTATATCAATCAAGCCTAGTAGTTTGTCTTCAAACAATTCTGATTTGTTCTCAACAAATTTTGAGACTTTGGCATAAAGATAGTTGTCATTGACAATGTTTACTAGTTCAGGAAAATGCCCAGAGTACCATGTCTCTGCATTAAGTAAATCAAAGAACAACTTTTAACAAAATCTAATTGGAATAAATATAAAAAACATCCATAAAGCTTCATACAATGTCACAATTTCAAAACAACAAATCCCAAAAATACTCAAATATTGCTCTTAAAAGCAAGAAAGAGTAAACTAGTTTTTTGGGAAGAGTTAGCTCCAAAAAATTCCTCAACTCATCAGTCATATGGCCTAAAACCCAATACCAAAAAACAAATGCATATATCAAATTATCATATGTACAAATTCTTTGGAGAGTTAGCTCCAAATAGTTCCTCAACTAATCAGTAATATGCCCTAAAACCCAATCACAACAACAAAAAATGCATATATAAAATCATCATAACTCCTCCTTTTAAGGTTTGATAAATTAATTGAAAATTACAAGACAAACAAAAAAAAGCATAAGCAAGCAAACAAAATGCAGATGAACCTCCTTGGCTGAACCTCCTCATCACTATGTGCCAAAACAAAACACCACGCTGCACCTGATCTGCACCAAACCAGCTGAACCTCCTCATCACAAATTAGCAACATACCATCATGGATCAGGTACCAGATTAGCACCAAGCCAGCTATGCAGTAACTAAATTTTGTTATGAGTCTCTCTCTCTCTCTCTCTCTCTCTCTCTCTGATTGATATAGATATTGATATTTATAGTCTAAACCAGTGGGCTAGAAAACATTCTAAAAATTAAACTGTAGATGGTGAAAAGAAAAGTGCAAAGATGATATGCTGGTCATTGTCAAGAGGCTGGCATGCTCACTTCCAACATTTTGTCTCAATAAAATGAAATCAACTTTCAGAGCATTAACAGATGTTACACCAACCATGAGTCAAGTGTATATTCAATCAAAACACAGCCTGATTAATAATTATATAAAGCACTTTAAATATAAAAGGTTCATGTGTACTTTTTACTTTAACTTCTCCATTCTCATATTTCTTTGGAGGAAGGATCAATCTGGCTACCTTATCCTGAAAGAGTAACCATCAGAAACAGAGTCAAAAAAGTTACCTAATGGCTGTTTTAGAATTTATAGGAAGTAAACCGTCAAAAATCATGAAGTGTTCCTGGAACACTCCATAGACAGCAAGACTAAAGGTTTTTCTGAAATTTGATGGTGGATTATTGGTGTTAGTTGAGGTATTGTGCAGCAAGGACATTATTGTGTCTCAATAGTGGTGGTCGCAGTGATAAAAATGGAGAAGCATTCCCATGGAATGATACATCATACGTCTTGCTACACACCAGCTACACTACAATTGCCTAAATCATTTGTAAACTGGGATCTGGATGGAAATAGTAGCAAACCAGCCATCACAAAGAGATGGAAGGGGAGAAGACCAAGTGCTAAAAGGATACCCCACCAATAACCTCACTAACTCAATTATAATGAATTATTGTATGGCTATTAAAAATGGGGTACCTCACTCTACTATAGAGGATAGTAGCAATCCCCACATATATATTTAGGTAAGTGGCAAGATCATCGTGCAGTGGGCTGCCCCATATGTGTGCATATATACATGCAAAGTCTCTGCCATAATTGATCATCACCATAGTGACCTCAAAATAAGACCATCACAAATAAGAGTGGTAAAACATGAAAAGTTTGTGTATACACCACATATTCCCTGTCATTGTTCAGAAGTGTGTCACATACATAATGTTGAACAATAATGATGTATGCACCTTGCCACTAACATCCAAAATATCACGTAAAATAATTGTATAAACTTTAACATATTAAAATAGAAAATAAGAATGGAATTTATATATATATATATATAATTGGATAAACTTTAACATAAAATACAATAAAACTGAAGAACTTATAGGATGACAAGTACTTTTATTTCATCATAAATATAATTTTTGTAATTTCATCTATTTTTTTAGCTTTACCAATTAGATTATGAGACATATTTCTTATTGATAACTTAAAATATACAATTAATGACATAACAAATGCTAGTGGTGCTCGTGGTTCAGGTTGGGTCGGGTGACATTCCATCCGCCATTCGCCCGCTTAGTTGGCGGATGTGGATTGACGGATTGGTGGATTGATGCGATCGGGTTGGCAGTTTAGACTTGACAAAATTTCAACATTTTTTAAACTAAGATTTCACTTGTTTTTAGGCCTTATTTAGGCCCAAAATTTGTTAGTATTTTTGTAGTTTTTCTATCTAGTATGCCTGCATATTTATGGTAAAAGTAAAATATAAAAAACAAATTGAATCAAATTAAACCAAACAGGGCTGCCTTACTGCACATTGGTGAATCTCAGTTAATTTTTCATTGATGTGTAACTTTCCCAAATATTTATCATTAATACTAGATTAAGTGTATTAAGATAAACTATAATCAAAGGGGCTGTATGTAAAGCATGTCATAATAAGTACCAACTAACTAATACAAGCCATTAACTGCACAGAATATACAGACCATTCCCAATAAATCATCTCATCGAACAAAAACCCTAACCAGAAAATCCAAGATCGAAATTAACAACAACAATCTGACGATCAGATTTACAAAATATACAAATATAAGCATGAATGAAGCATCAAGATGCAGAACAAGTAGGAAAGAAAAACACAAACTCGCATTTGAGAGAACTGAACAAATCTAAAGCAGATGAACAAAAAACAGAGAAGATTAGAATAAAATAATTTGTATGGATACGAAAAAAAACAGTAGAAGATGTGGCAGTAAAAGATAATGACAAAAATGAAGATGAAGATGTTATGTATATACCTTTGCATAGCTCTATGATTGAAGAAAGCAAATCGAATCCATCCATCCCCCCCTCTCTGTGGTTTTGTTTTTTTTCCCCCCTTCAAATCCCCTTCGCCTCACGACCGAAAAAATCGTGGGTTTGTTTAATCAATGGATTACGCTTTCATTCCCGACCAATTGAAAATGTAGTCACTGACTCATTTAGGAATCCTCACTTTTATACAAAGTAAATTTTTGCCGACCAATTTTCATCGTCAAAAATAAAAACTAAGGCTTTGTTTGGTTTGTTTTTCAGAAAATTTTTTGAAAAAAGTTCTCTATAAATAAATTTTCAAGAGTAATCAAACCAAACAAATTTTTCAAAAAAAATCTCAAAAATTTGTTTGGTTACCTACTTTCCAAAATCACTCTCTCTTTCATACACATCAAATCAATCACTTTTTTTAAAACTCTCTCCCAAAAACAATTTTCCAAAATCATTTATGAAAAAGGCAAACCAAACAAGTTTTCATACTTTTTATCTCAAAAACTACTCTACAAAAACAAACCAAACAAGGCTTAAACTTTTGTTTTTTATTCAGCTACTAAATAACTTTAGTAGTTAAAATTATACAGTGACTAAAAATTTATTTAGTTGCTAAAAATAAATTTTGGCGACCAAACATTTGGTCACAAAGATAAAAAATAAATTTTTGTTTCTCATTCAATGAGTAAATAAATTTAATAGCCAAAACTAACTATACAATGACTAAAATACTTATTTAGTCACTAAAAATAAATTTTTGGCAACCAAACATTTGATCGCCAAAGATAAAAGTAAATTTTTGTTTTTCATTCAGCGACTAAATAATTTTAATAGTCAAAACTAACTCTACAGTGACTAAAAAAAAATTTTGTCGCTGAAAATAAATTTTTTGCAACCAAACATGTAGCCGTCAAAGATAAAAAGTAAAGTTTTGTTTTTTATTCAGCAACTAAATAATTTTAGTAGCCAAAACTAATTATATAGCGACCAAAAAAAAATTTTGTCACCAATTGTGACATTTTTAGCTACTAAATTTTTTTTAGTCGCCAAGAATTAATATACCTAAACTAAAAAAAATTAGTAGTTAAATCTTATACTTTTGTCGACTAATATAATTTTTGGTCGTCAATTCTACAACTTTTGGCGACTAAATTTTTTTTAGTCACCAAATTTGATCGCCAAAAGTGTAATTTCTTGTAGTGTGACTATTTTAGTGGACACAATTAAATAATTAAACTATTTTATGAGAATTGACTATTTTAGTTTAACAAATTAAAGTATAAGTTTTTTTATTTTTATTTTAGTTATGATTCAAAAAATTAAAATTATGATATTTTTTTTTTTAGTTATAAGGTGCATACCTTTCCCCTAATAAAGATAATTAATAAGGGAATTGATTGGTAGCTCGAGGGGGGTTCCCCCGAAACCCCCGAATTTCCCTTTCAAGTAAAAAAAAAAAAAAAAAAAAAGAAAACAGAAAAAAAAAAAAAAAACAGTTTACCAAAAATGGAAATTAGGGGGATTAGGGGGAGTTTTTTTAGGGGGATTTTTCATTTTCCAATTAATAATTGATTTTCATTGATTAAAAAAATGATATAAAAATAGATAAGTTATACTTTGTCCTATTTATGTTTGGTCTTAATGGTGCATGTTTTTTTTTTTTCTTTTTTTTCTTTTTGTGTGAAAAATATCACATCAATGGGGTTTTAAAAAAATAATTACAAATTAATAAGAAATTTTATAAATATTAATAATTAAATATGTGAGTTTTTTTTATGAATATATAATTTTTTTTTTTTTGACATCCAGTGGGATGTAATTGCCTTTTTTTTTTTTTTTTTTTTTACTTTTTTTATTTGACTCTTCATATTTCAAATTAAAATTGCAACTCCTCTTTAAACTTTTTGCACAAAATTTTCAATCACTTTCAAAATGTTTAACTGTCCGTTTTTTTTCTTCTTCTTATGGATAGAAAGTCGTCTATAAAAACAAAATTTTCAATCACTTTCAAAATGTTTAACTGTCCGTTTTCTTCTTCTTCTTATGGATTGGAAGTCGCGTTATATTTTTATATGAGTAAATTATACTTTATACCCTTTATATTTGTCTATTTTCTCATTTTGACCCTTATTATTTTTTTTTCATTTGGTCCTTCATGTTTTAAGTTTTTTCAAATTTATGCCTAAAGTTAATTTCTATTCAAAATTAGTAGAAAATGCCACACTAGCTGTTACATTACATAAAAAATATATTATTATATTGACATTTGTATTTTTAAATTGTATTAGAGATTTGAGTTATATATAATAAAATATTTTCAAGTCACGTGACTCTCAATGTGTTATTTATTTATTATCTAATTTTAGACATAAGCTAATTTTTTAAATAAATTAGAAAAAACTTGAAATATGAAGAGTAAAAGTGAAAAAAAAAAAAATTAATAATCAAACTAAAAAAATAGGCAAATATGATAGCCCCTCTTGTTTGGATGAGTATAGGCTTATTAGTCTGATTGGGTCCATATATAAAATTCTAGCAAAGGTGTTAGCAAATAGGATGAAACAAGTGATGCCCAAGATTATTAGTAAGGTTCAGTCAGCTTTTTTGGGTGGTCGGAATATTCTGGATGGGATTCCAATAGCAAATGAAGTTGTTGACGGATGAAAAAGATTCAATAAGAAAGGTTTGGTACTTAAATTGGATTTTGAAAAGGCTTATGACTCAATTAATTGGGAATTTCTCTTCGGTTCTAGATGGGTGAGTTGGATGAAAGCTTGTATATCTTCTGCTAAGATCTCCATTTTGGTGAATGGGTCACCAACATCTGAATTTTTCCCACAAAGGGACCTTAGACAAGGTGATCCATTGTCACCATTTTTATTTAATATTGTAGCAGAGGGTCTCAATATATTGCTGAGCAGGGCTAAGGAGTTCAACTTAATCTATGGGGCAGAGGTGGGGTCAAATGGTCTAAGAGTAACTCACTTGCAATTTGCGGATGACACGATTTTGTTTTGTGAAGCGAAGGGGGAGGAAGTAGGTAATCTTAAAATTTTAAGATTTATTGAGATGGTATCAAGGCTGAAAATAAATTACCATAAGAGTGTTATCTGTGGTGTTGGGATTGATGATGGACTATTGCATGAGTTTGCCTCTAATCTAAATTGCCTCCACAAGGAGCTGCCTATAATGTATTTGGAACTGCCATTGGGGGTCAGCCCAGGTAGGAGAAGCACTTGGAAACCGGTTCTTGTTAGATTCAAGTAGAAATTGGCTAACTAGAAGAGAAGACTACTTTCTTTTGCCGGGAGATTAACCTTAATCAAGTCTGTTATATCTAATTTGCCTGTTTATTATTTATCATTGTTCAAGATTCCAGTAGGAGTGGCTAAGAAGATAAAGAAAATGCAATTAGCTTTCCTATGGGGTGGATCAGATCTCTGAAGAAAAGTGCATTTGGTTCGTTGGAATGGGATTGCAAAGAATAAAAATTTAGGTGGTTGGGCTTGAGGAGGATTAGAACATTCAATGAATGTGTTGGACTATTTTAATATCATTTATTTATTTATTTATATATTTTGTTCATGAATCTTCCTTTTGTCTTGTTCATGAATCTTATTTTGTTCATGAATGGAGATTTATTGTTTTTGTGACCTTTTGTCTTGTTCATGAATGGAGATTAATTAGAATTCATGAATTTGGTGGTGAGTTAATATTTGGATACACTCTCCCTTTTCTCTAAGTTCATGGTCATTATTATTTTTTGGTGTATTTTGTAATGTCCTAATGGCCTATAAATAGTTCTTCTCTTCTACTCTTTTCTACACCAACACACCAACTATTTTCTATACAAGAGAGATTATTAGCAAAGAAGGGTGTTTTTCTTTGTGGAGCTTTGGGTTCACCATCTTATGCAGAGTTGGTCTGAACCATACGATAAGTGGTCGGGCTGTTGTATCTTGGATGGGACAAGTCATAGTTTTGTGATTACTGCATCGGTATTTCGGTTCTTCCTACCACAGTGGGCTTGATCTCCTTAAAGAAAACAAGATATCTGTGCCTCAGCCTGATCTATTTGTATCTCATTTTCTTTGCATTATTTATCAATAAAATATAATTTTTTCTGGTATTTTTGTTAGGAAAAATAATACCAAACTATAAGGAAAATATAATTTAAAAAATATATAAATGCTTTTTGAGCAAAATCAAAAACTGAAATATATCAACATAATAACGTGATAAAACTTACAGTACATAAAAGGATAAAACCTGATCGAGTCGAGTGTCTGACACTTTTTCCTTAAGATAGATTCGTCTTCCCACCGGTGCTTAGGATTCAATGGACGTCTATCTCCCAGGATACAATGATCAATGTCTTGCACTAGCAGTACTACTATTGCAAGCCTAGCGAACTTCGTTGTGCATGTACTCTCTTAATAGGAAAATTAGACTCAGAAAATATGAAGAATAATGCAAAGTGAAGAAGAAAATGACAATTCACTTACCAAATTGAAGTGAGGGAGATGGAATATATAGACTTCTATGTGACTCTTCAAAAATGTTGTGATCCTTCAAAAGGACACACCCTTTCAGCTCAAGAGACACAACCATTGGAGTAAATTTAAATTCAAATTTTTTCAACAATCCCCCACATGAATGAAATTTACGGAAAGGACATGTAACAACATGCAGACAAAGAGAGAGTACATTTAAGGAAATATCCTGCATCGGGATAGGTAGCTTTCGGCTTTTAACCTTCCCTAGTGAAAGTCTATCGGACTTACTAGCTAATCAGTGGATGTGATGCCTTGAACTATTCAGCCGTTTGTGTAAGCCAAGACAATAGAATTCACACAGAATATCTCCAGACATAGTTTAGTTCTCACGGTTGTGCCCGTTTTGGCCTTGGGCAAGTCCTGGTGTTTCATGAGTGCTTTAGAAAATTTAGCCTTATCAATTCTCATAGAAGCGGCCCCTTCACACTCATATAGGTGATCCTTATTTCGAGTCTCTTAAATACTCCTCTTGAAAGAGACCCCTCTAGGGTTTTCAAGATATAAGTGATCATTAAAAGCATAGCTTACCCTAAATCCCCTACATACAACACATGTTGCAGATATCACTCTCATCATAGGAATGGATAGAAGTTAGACTCCTTTAGTGATTTCTGGCGAGCCACACATAACTTAGTTGTCCCTTTGAACTTAGTTCTTGGGATCTCCAGTTATCTAAGTAGGGTTACCATTATGATGACTTTGATGTAATAGGCTTTAATCACGTTCCCCTCGATGAACTTTCCCTCATTTGCTTTCTGGTCAAACTTTTGTTTAGCGGCCGTTATTTTTTCGTTTGACCTTCTCAGTTATATATCATTGAGTAGTTCGTAGATCCACTATATTATCCTTAGACAATATGGACAACTGAAAGCAAATGTCTTACGGTATTAAGTCTTTGATTATATCGAGACTTACCATTACTCTATGTCACTCCTATTTTCAAATTTAAATATTAAACATAGAGGTGTTCCTTAGGAGTAAATGAAACCATAGTTGCTTCTACTCTAACTTTGACCTATAAGAAGAATTGAGATTTTTTGTGGACCTACAATCGGAACCGTTACTTTGGTAAAATTTCCAAGCACCCCACATTTTAAGCATTCCAAGGAAACTTAATTTCTCTTGCTAGCGTATAATTACGCACAAATATTAATACACCCCTACAATTCTGAGATAAATCAGAATATATCATTAATTGGCGTGCTTGAACTAAAAAACAAGATGTAAATTGCTTTGTGAATATAATCATAATACTAATTTATCTAAAATACAATAAGACTTCATAACTTGTTTTTGCAGTACAAAGAAGAAATGATTAATACCGGTTGTGGCCACAACACTTTGTCAAATGATATTTCTTTAGCCATGATTAATTTCTTTTTGTTTACTGCAACCCTTAATTCCAATCTCAACATGGAATATAAATATCACTGTATAAATACATTTGTTAGGTTTTTATTCTTAGCAATCCCATTTGACAAAACTCCTTTTAGTTGTACTTGTTTTCGCACTTTTTATTTCAGTGAGGCTACGAGTTTTTAGATGCGAATCCAACCCGAATTGTGCCTTGCAGAGAAGTTTTGTGATGTTAATTCTTTCAAGATTGCCACTTCGCTGATTATGACGGGGATCGAGCTGCCTGGTCAGCTCGCGGGGGTCTAGGGGGCAGCGCCCCTTGGCGAGTCCGGGGCAGCGCCCAGGCGGGGTCAAGGGGCAGCGCTCCTGAAGCAAAATGCAAAAATGCATTCCAAGTTGCCTGTCCGCTCGAGTGGACATTCCCCCGCTTGAGCGGAGAATGCTGAGTTCCACAAGTTTAGTTCACCTGCAAAAATGCTGGATGTTGTTTTTTCCCGCTCGAGCGGAACTTTCCGCGCTCGAGCGTAGGTCCGCTTGAGCGGCCAATCTGACGCTTGAGCGGAGATCGCGGGACAGTTTTCTATAAATACATGTTTCTGTTAAATTTTAGGATTACTTCTCCAGATCTTCTTCTTGGGTTCTAGGGTTTATATCTGGGGATATTTTGCTGGTTTTCGTTGATGTTTTGATTGAGAATTCAACTCATGGTTTAAAGAGTATACATCAAAGGATTATTTGATTGTTCTACACAAAAGAAAGAGTTGTTCTTCGGTGGATTTTGAAGAATTCGAGCCTGAAGCTTTGGTGGATTCTGGAGTGGCTCATCGTCAAGACAATTCCGAGGTGAAGACGGGGTTGGAAGAGGCACATAGGGGTTGGTTCAATTCGAGCGTAGATTTGCTAGGTAATTGAGAGTATACCTGTGTAATTCCTTTATATATTCTTAGTGGATTGTTTTGTGGCAGTTGTCCGTGGTTTTTTATCACAATTGGAGGTGTCTAATTGTGGTTTTTCCACGTAAAATCGTTGTGTCGATTTGTCTTGATTGTTTGATTGGGATTATTGTTTACTGCTTAAAATTGATACATAATCACAAATCAATATCTAGGGGATTTCTAGATTTTTCAACATTTACATCTTATTTGTCTTGTTCAGTATTGTTGACTATGTCGACAATTACCAAAGTGGTTTTCACCCATGATATATATATATATATATATTTAACTCATATAATATTTCATTACAGAGTTATCAATCACCATACCAATTTTAGTCATTATTCCAAAGAATAATTAGAATTCCTCTTATGTCAAAACACATAAGTTCACATTTTTATCAATACTTTGATAAATATTTGACATCCATTTATAATACACCACATACCAAATTGATATTAATGACATCATAAATTGTTAACTCTACAACATATGTAGACATGGACAAGATTAACAAATCAAACATAATCATAATTGTCTAATTAATCTCTCCCCCCCCCTCCCCCCTCCAATTTGTGATAATACATAAATTAGCACAAACAACATGATTTATTTCTAGACAAGTGTTACTGTCACAAAAAATAACTCATTCAAAAATATTTGGGACAAAAATAGAATTATCTCTTCTAATTCAAAAGATAAACTTCCACATTAAGAACATGATTCATGGTTAAACCAAGTCTTCCACACAAGTGAAATAAAGACTGAAGACATCCTATCTCACAAAAATTCAAAGTTACTTTTAAAATAACTTTCAATTGATTATTAACAAATAATAATCAACACAAAAGATTATGTTGATATATTTCAGTTTTTGGTTTTGCCCAAAAAGTATTTATATATTTTTTAAATTATATTTTCCTTATAGTTTGGTATTATTTTTCCTAACAATCTTAAGATAGATTCGTCCTCCCACCGGTGCTTAGGATTCAATGGACGTCTATCTCCCAGGATACAACGATCAATGTCTTGCACTAGTAGCACTACTATTGCAAGCCTAGCGAACTTCGTTGTGCATGTACTCTCTTAATAGGAAAATTAGACTAAGAAAATATGAAGAATAATGCAAAGTGAAGAAGAAAATGACAATTCACTTACCAAATTGAAGTGAGGGAGATGAAATATATAGACTTCTATGTGGCTCTTCAGAAAGGTTGTGATCGTTCAAAAGGACACACCCTTCCATCTCAAGAGACACAACCATTGGAATAAATTTAAATTCAAAATTTTCCAACAATTTTCACCAACAATTTTAAGGAGAATCAAACATGGATCAAGTACCAGGAAAAACCAATGATGGAATTGGAGATCTCAACAAGCCTTTCAAGTTCAAGGGAGTTCATTTTAAAAGGTGGAAAGGAAAAGTTCTTTTTTACCTTAGTCTTTTGAAAGTTGTATATGTTCTTATCGAGAATAACCCAAACAAAATCCCAATTGAGGAGATGAATGATGAAGACTACGAGGCACATGAAGCAAAAGTGGCTTCCTATAATACAGATGAGTATAAATGTCACTTTTATCTCTTAAATTTCCTTACTGATTAATTTTATGATTATTACTATGACACCACTTACACTTTGTCTTTTATTAATTTTTGGCATGCTCGTTTGTGTCATATTAACAGTAAATATGTGGGAATTATAAGTAGTTTAGGATTAATTCCTAAAGTGACAAAAAATTTTGAGAAATGTGAAGTTTGCAGTAAAGCAAAAATTACCAAGAGGCATCATAAAAGTGTTGAAAAAAAATACCGAATTGCTAGAATTATTTAATACTGATTTGTGTGAGTTTGAAGGAATTTTAACTCGGGGTGGTAATCGATATTTTATCACTTTTATTGATGATTTTTCAAAATACATAAACGTATATTTATTAAAAAATAAAAGTGATGCTTTTGAGAAATTTAAAGAATTCCTTCTTGAAGTGGAAAATCAATTCGGTAAAAAGATTAAGAGAATTAAAAGTGATAGAGGCCGGGAGTATGAATTTCTTGGATTCAACTCTTTTGTTCAGTCATTGAAAATTATTCATGAGACTACTCCACCATATTCACCTTCATCACCTTCATCTAATGGCGAAGCTGAAAGAAAAAATAGAACGTTAATTGACTTGACGAATACTATGCTTATTGATTCAGGTGCTCCCTCAAATCTTTGGGGCGAGACTATTTTGACAGCTTGCCATATGATAAATAGAGTGCCACACAAAAAGAATAAAATTGTACCTTATGAGTTGTGGCAGGGGCATAAACCAAATCTAAGTTATTTGAGGGTTTGGGGTTGTTTAGCTTTTGTGAGGCTTGCAGATCCTAAACGACCTAAATTGGGTGAACGGGCTATCACCTGTGCTTTTCTTGGGTATGCGTTACATAATACAACTTATAGATTTTTTGATATGGAAAATAATATTATTTTTGAATCAGGTGATACTATTTTTCATAAAAATACATTTCCTTTCAAATCTAGAAATAGTGGGGGTCAAATAATTTCTGAAAATATTTTATTCGTGCCTAGCTCTTCTACTCCATCTCAAGTTTTTCAAGAACAAGAAAATTCTCAAATCCAACCAAGGAGGAGTAAATGAGCTAGAGTTGAAAAAGATTTTGGCCCTGACTATTATCTTTACAATGTGGGAGAAATTTCTCTTACGGTGCAAGAAGCTTTATGATCACCTAATGCTATTTTCTAGAGAGATGTTGTAAATGATGAGATAGATTCATTACTTTCAAATAAAATATGGAAGCCAGTGGATTTACCTTTAGGTTGTAAGACTATTGGGTGTAAATGGGTCCTTCGTAAAAAACTTAAACCGAATGGAACTATAGATAAATATAAAGCGAGGCTTGTCACTAAAGGTTTTAAGCAACAAGTTGATCTTGATTTCTTTGATACTTTTTCTCTGGTTACTAGAATTACATCCATTAGACTGTTGATAGCAATGGCTGCAATTCATGATTTAAAAATTCATCAAATGGATGTGACAACAACATTTTTAAATGGAGATCTAGATGATGAGATTTACATGGACCAACCCGAAGGCTTTGTGGAGCCTAGCCAAGAAAGCAAGGTCTGTAAGTTAACTAAATCCCTTTATGGTTTAAAACAAGCTCCTAAACAGTGGCATGAGAAATTTGATTCCTGCATGCTTGAGAATGGCTATAAGACTAATGAATGTGATAAGTGCATATATTATAAAACTTGTGAGAATGCACATGTGATTATTAACCTATATGTAGATGAAATTTATTTTTTTGCTCTAATTTGCATATTATAAATGAGACTAAAAATATGCTTAATAGTCACTTTGATATGAAAGATCTTGGTGAAGCCAATTTTATTTTGGGAATTAAAATTACCAAGACTAATGATGGCATTTTTCTTGATCAGTTGCATTATGTTGAGAAAATTTTAAAGAAATATAATTTTCTAAACTGTAAACATGTTGCTACTCCTTTTGATACAAGCATACATTTATTTGTTGTAACAAATGAAAAAGAAGTGATTAATCAAAAGAAATATGCTAGCATAATTTGTAGTTAGTTTGAGATATGCTACTGACTGTACTAGACCTGACATTGCATATGCTGTTGGAGTACTTAGCAGGTTTATTAGCAAGCCAAGTCGAGATCATTGGCTAACCATGAGAAGAATTATGAGATATTTATTTGGTACCAAAAATTATGGTTTGTTTTTATAGCAAGTAGCCTGCGGTACTTGAGGGATATAGTGATGCCAATTGGAACACTTTGTCAGGTGATTCTCTCTCTACCTCGGGTTTTATTTTTACCTTAGGTGGTGGTGCTATATGTTGGAAGTCTAAAAAACAGACTATAATTGCTAATTCTACTATGGAAGCTGAACTTATAGCGTTAGCTTCAGCATGTGAGGAAGCAAATTGGTTTAGAGATTTGTCACATGAAATCCCTTTTTGGAAAAAACTAATTCCTTCTGTGTTAATTCGTTGTGATAGCACTGCTGCTATTGGTAGAGTGAACAACCGTTTTTTATAATGGTAAATTCAGATCTATTCGAAGGAAACACATTAATGTGAGATCCTATTTGAGTAATGACATCATAACTGTGAATTATGTAAGATCTTGTGATAATCTTGCGGGATCCGTTAACCAAGGCCTTGGCAAGAGATAGGGTCTAGAATACATCGAGGGGGATGGGTTTGAAGCCCATAAAATCATAAACCATGTATGAGGATACCCAACCTAGGGACCAGAGATCCTGTAGCTAGGTTCAATGGGAAGAACAAATCATATGGCGGTTGTAAAAATGCACTCCTTAATATTTTGTTATCTATCCCTATGATGTAAGTGCATTTGTCCTGTAATGTTGGAGGGTTGAGTTTTTATACTCTTAATGAAATTTTGTAGCTCTTGTTGAGTGGGGTGTGTTAATTACAGGAACATCCTTGACTAATTCACCTATGTGAGCATGAAAGTGGGGCCGATTTCTATGAGAACAAGGCTTATTCTCAAATATGCTCATGAAAATTGAGATAAGCACAAGGCCGTAATATGCTGGCTATTAAAAGCTCATGTCAACACCTGGATTATTATGTGTGAGCAGTAATACTTTGTTTCCCCTAAGTAGTTATAGTTCAAGTCTGAAACCACTACTGACTTTGGAGTAGAGGTTGTTGTTTCACTAATGAAGGTTTAATGCAGAGCACACCTTCATGATGCATACTAGTCTATCTTTGTTTGGTAATCTCTCTTCTCCTTGTTGATATAAAATGAGTGGGAGATTGTTGGACCATTTTAATATCATTTATTTATTTATTTATATATTTTGTTCATGAATCTTCCTTTTGTCTTGGTTCATGGAGCTCATCTTGTTCATGAATGGAGATTTATTGTTTTGGTGACCTTTTGTCTTGTTCATGAATGGAGATTAATTAGAATTCATAAACTTGGTGGTGAGTTAATATTTGGATACACTCTCTCTTTTCTCTAAGTTCATGGTCATTATTATTTTTTGGTGTATTTTGTAATATCCTAGTGGCCTATAAATAGTTCCTCTCTTCTACTCTTTTCTACACCAACACACCAACTATTTTCTATACAAAAGAGATTACTAGCAAAGAAGGGTGTTTTTCTTGGTGGAGCTTTGGGTTCACCATCTTATGTAGAGTTGGCCTAAACCATACGATAAGTGGTCGGGTTGTTGTATCCTGGAGGGGACAAGTCATAATTTTTGTGACTGCTGCATTGGTATTTGGGTTCTTCCTACCGCAGTGGGCTTGATCTCCTTAAAGAAAACGAGATATCCGTGCCTCAGCCTGATCTATTTGTATCTCATTTTCTTTGCATTATTTATCAATAAAATATAATTTTTTTTGGTATTTTCACCAATAAAATGTCTATTGCTAAAATGGTGGTGGAGGTTTGGAGCTGAGAATCAAACCTTCTAGAAAGAAGTGATCTGCTCAAAATATAATGTTGAGACTGGGAACTGGTTTCCAACATTGGTAGGTAGAGGTTCTAAGGTCTGGACTGATATACGTAATGTAGTTTTGTTAAATCCAGACTTGCATAATTTCTATATTCATAACTCCTAGATACTTTTGGGAGATGGGCGTAGAGCACAATTTGGTTGGATAAGTGGATTGGCAATGTATGTTTTAAGGAGGAATTCCCTAGACTATTATTTCTTTCTAGCGATAAGCATGGGTTGGTAAGGTTGTTTTTTGAGAATAGGGGTGCAGCTGGTGATTGGACTCTAGAATTTAGAAGAAAGCTGTTGGCTTGGAAGGAGGAGGAAGTTCATAGGTTAGTCTGGCTGCTTAGGTGTGCACTAACTATATGTATTGATAAACTAGATGAATTGAAATGAACAGTAGATTCTTCTGGCCTGTTTAGTGTAGCATCAGTCTATAAATGGGGTGACCTTATTAGTCCTGTTATGACAATGACAGGCTCCATATGGAATAATTTTGCTTCTCCTAAAGTGCAATTTTTTTGGTGGTTGGCATGGCTTGGTAAGGTTAAAACTTCATGTTTTCTTCATTGAATTGGTATACTTGATGGGTGTGTTAATCTTGAATGTGTTTTCTGTCATAATGATGTTGAAACTGTAGAGCACATCTTTTTTTTTTTTGTCATTTTGTTTGAGGCTATGGTTAAACATTGTAAGATAGTAGGGTTTTCAGTAGGTCTTGCCAGGTTCAATAGAGGGGCTGCTACAGTGGTGGTATGGTTGCAGAATGACAAAAGTGGAGAAGAAAATCTGGATGGTTATCTCTTTGGCAACTCTCTGGTCTACATAGACGCATAGAAACAAATGTGTCTTCAATGGATCTCAACCAGATTTTGCAGCTTTATGTGAAATTGTGAAAGTTAGAGTAGCTTTGTGGGTCAAGGCCTCGCTATTACATGTGGAAGCTTCTATCAATGATCTGGTGTATAATATGCAGCATGTTAAATTTTGCCTTAGATATGGTGGTTGAATGTGTATTAGCATCAAGTCTGATGGCTGAGCTTGTGTATGGTCTGGTTATTGAGGTTAGTGTCTGATCTGAGTTGTTCTGTCAATGTTTGATCTGTTACTAAGGTGTGGTGGCTGAGCCTGTGTATGGTATGGTTTTTGAGCTTAGTGTATGATCTAAGTTGTGCTGTCAGTGTAGGTTCTATTATCTATTCTGTGTTATTCTATTATCTGTTCCTTACTGATCTGCTATCTGGTATTTGATCTGTTCTGTTATGTTACCAAGAGCCTACTTTTGCTGATCTTTTTGTGCTGCTCTGTTCCCCCCAGATTTGGTTTGTCTTTTAACAAGATTGGTGGATTTCCCTTTGTTGTCTTTCTTGGGTGTTGCTCTTTGTTAAGGGTGTTTAGCATATGATAGGATGGGCCTTTTTTGTGCCAACATAGTTGAGATGATCTAGCTCATTGTAATACTTTGTGCACCCTCCTTTCTTTATTGATGTTTTGATGTTTTGTGTGTACATCTTGTACATTTCATCGTCATCAATAAAGTTTCCATTTTTTGTCGATAAAAAAAAACTATCTCATTTATATGTATTGACTTTATGTGTGGGTGATGGCTTCGTGGTTTACAAGTTATTTTAGAAGAAAAACAAGTAGGGTTGAAAGGCAAAGACTTATAAGATCTAAGCAGTCGGTAAAAGTCTAAAGTTCCCCAACACAAACTAAATTTTGATGGATTAAGTCATCTTTGCTTAAGGTGGAAGGTTGATTTTGACAGAATTAAAAATTGAAATTTAAATACCGATGATTGAATTTTAAGAATAAGATTGAAACCAAGACAATAATAGATTTGATTTCAATATTGCAGCCACAAAGCTTAATAATATATATACATTTTTTTTTGAGGGGGGGCAAGGGAGAGAGAATTGTTATGAATAAAAATAGTGGTGGAATGAGGTTGATCATGCTTGACACATGATGATCATTTTGTTGGTAATAATGGTTTTTATAGGCTTATTTTGGGCCAACTTTGAGCCCAAAATTGAGTGGGCCCCAAACATCTTTTGGGGTGGGTCCAAAGAGGTGAGGTGTTCTTTACCGCATGACAAGTCACACGGTGAAGATGGTTCGTCAAAACTATTTATGAGTGAATGAGAAGTTGACATCGTTTTCGGGTTCGTGGAATGGACAATTAAAGTAGTAAATGTGGGTTTCCTTGAAATAGGTTGTCCCACATTGAAACTTTAAGAGAGCTTTTGTGGGTATATAAGTTCTTGGTGTACTAACTTGGGTTAGGCCCCAAGGGGTACCCCAAGTTTGTAGAAGGGAGGAGTTATGGACAAATGAAACCGCTGCCGCCGTTGCCGACTGGCCGTGTCGTGCCCTGCGTGGGTGTGGATTGTGGGTCAGGTCGGTTCTAATATTAATTTTTTGGACAAAATTTATTTGAACTTTTTCCAAATTTCTTGCTGGAAAAAATAAATTTAAATTTTGTGCCAATTTGAATTCAAATTTTTGTCCAATATTTATGCCTCTTATCAGGTCCGAATTCCATTAATTTCCCATCTGTTGAACAGTTAGAAAACTGCCCAAACAGATTCAAATCTATCCAACAATTCTACAGATCTGTCCAATTTTTTGAACTGCATCTGTTCAAAGCAGTTGCATATCTGTTTAGTTTCGAATTTGTATCTGTTAGGCAGATTGAACAAATTCAAACTAAGGTTCATTAGATTCAATTTTTTGAAAAAATTCAAACTGCCAGACAGATTCAAAATGTTCCAGACAGGTTTTTTAAACTGCTGCAGTTTCAACAAATTTAACTGTTCAACATTTATCTATTGAAACAATGCTGTATTTGTTCAGTTTAATTGTTACACCTGTTCATTCAAAAATAGCACCTGTTTAGACAGATTAGTATGCCTATATATACCTACCATTTTCAATAGTCTTGGAATCCGAGAATAATCTGGAAAAAAAAACAAAAAAAACTCATTTTCTTGCTGTCCAATTTTTTGCTTTGGTGCATTATTCTTCATATTAGTTTTAGAATAAAATTCAGAGAGTTAAGAAGACATGTTTGGTTCGCTATACAAATTGTTTGGAGTGCTACTACAATTTGTGAAGATCATTGTATCCTGGGAGATAGACGCCACTTAACCGTAAGCACTGTAGCGCGACGAATCTGTCTTAAGGACAGAGTGTCACACACTTGACTTGATCTTTTTATTATTCATTCGGTTCGGTAAAATAAATTCTGTAAGTTATTTATTTTATTTGTTTGATTTGGTTTCAAATTATTTTATTTACATAGAAGATTGTTCCAACACATTTTCCCTAGAAATTTTTTATTTTTTAATGTCAATGGAAATTTTATAATAAAAAAAAGGACAAATAAAAAGTTGAGACTTTTAACCAAATTGGAATTTATTATATAAAGCACAATTATTGTGGTTCATATAAACAAAGTAACTACACTTGCCAAAGATTATGAACATTGGAATATTCATAATATTATTTTACACTAAAGAAAGCAAACTTAACACAATTGAAAGAATAAATTATTGGCCACCTTTATTACATGGAAAAAAATGATAGAAAATAAAAAAATGTAGAACAACTCTTAACATTTGGGTAGATCTCGGGGAGGCGGAGGCAACGTAGTTGAAGGTGTTGGCCCGTTCTCAACCACAAAAGCCATTGATAGGCCCCACGTGACGTGTATATCCATGTGACAATGCATCAACCATACACCTGTAAACATCAATTTTTTCAAAAAGCATAAATTAGTATACATGTACAACACACACATTAAAATGATAGAGCCATGCATAATAAAACATTATATTTACCAGGATTGTTTGCTTGAAATCTGACAACAATCCACCCTCCGGTTGGTACAGCAATGGTGTTACGTGCTTGTGGATTGACTAGATTGAACTTTTTGGGATCATTTATTGGGTCATAGTTTCCAAACCCTTGAGCCAACACATGGAAGTTGAATCCATGCAAATGCATAGGGTGGCTCTCTATACCCAGTGAGGCTGTCACTACAACAAAAAACACTTTTGGCGACCAAAAAATGAAATTTCGTCGCTGAAAGTGCATGAAATGGCGACTAAAATTGAATTTGTCGCTGAAAAGCAAGTTTTCAGCGACTAAAAGAGTTTAGTCGCCGAAGGTGTGATTTTTAGCGACTAAAAGGAACTTTGGTCGCCTAATATAGGGTTTTCAGCGACTAAAGTTTGTTTAGTAGCCAAATGTCACGGTTTTTAGCGACTAAAATCATTTAGTAGCGAAAAGGTATGGTTTTGGCGACTAAAAACAGCTTTAGTCGCTGATTATAGCAGTTTTGGCGACTAACAACAATTTAGTCGCTGAAAGTGGGGGTTTTGCCGACCAAACTCCATTTTAGTCGCCCAAAGTAAGGGTTTTGGCGACGAAATATCTGTTTAGTCGCCAAAAGCGCTGATTTTTAATTGAGAACTTTTTTTTTTGCGACAAATAAATAATTAGTAGCCCAAAATAATACAATTAGCGACTAAATAATGGTTTTAGTCGCCAAAAGTCGCCTAATTTTTTTTTTAGTAAATAAATTATTTTTGACATAAATTATATTGAATTAAAAAAATTATATTTATAAATATTATTTTGTATTAATTGCGGTTAATATACTATATAAATAATATATATTGCATATATGTTCATGTGATGATGTGCTGGCATAGTGGAGGGAGTGTTGTGCAAAGGGTTTGGCTTGTGGTAGTGGAACGTCGCGTGTTCGAAACCAGCTGGGAGCAAACAGGTTGAAATTTTTTTTTTTTTTCATATACTTTTGGCGACTAAAGTTATTGGTCGGCAAAGGTATAAATAATAAAAAAAAATTTAACTATTGGCGACTAAAAGTTTAGTCGCCAAAGGTATAATTTCCAAAAATGGAATTGAGCAATGGCGACTAAAAGTTTAGTCGCTGAAGCCCTATCTATTGGCGACCAACAGTTTTTTAGTCGCCAAAGGTATGCGCGACGAAGTATAGGCGACAACACCGGCGACCAAAATTTTTTGTCGGGAAAACTTAAAATTCGACATTTGGCGACTAAAAAGAGACTTTTAGCGACTAAAAATTTAGTCGCCAAAAGCGTATTTTCTTGTAGTGTGTGTTTTGCAACACCATCTCAACAGTTGAATTGAACTTAAGTTTTTTCACTTTGGTTGATTTTGATGTCATTACGATCGTTGTGTTGAAGTTGTTGTTTGAATTCGTGTAGTCAAATACCAATGGTGGTTGGTTGGGGAAATCAGTCGTGTAAATTCCATCGATATTGTTGACAAAGGCTTCCATCATCGACAACTTGGTGTTGAACTCGAATGACGCGTTGTTTAGGCTTGCAGCTAATCGCTGATGAAGTGGGCCACTACAGTTGGAACTTGCTTCGCATGGGATCAAGCCCAAACTTACTGTCACAAACATGTGTTCATCAACATTGAGTGGGACTGGGACCCAGTGAGGCGCATTCACTAGAGCAGTTAAACTGGTATAGAACTTGTGGGCTGTTGGTGTGTCATTGAAGGCTGGTAGGACCGGCATTCGTGGGGTTGATGACATGGCATTCTCATAGACAATGATCCCAGTGGTAGAGGTGGTAGTATCAGGTACATCTTCTGAACTAACGTTGGTATGCGCTGCCATGTAGTAAGAGGCTGCTGGTTGGTCGGCAGTGAGTAGTGCGTCGATGGTCTGGCCAGGAGCAATAACAATGAAGTCGGTCACCATCGGAGTAGTGTAAGTGGCGTCAATGGCAACAACTGTCATTTTGTGGTTGGCTATCTTGAAGAAGAATTGGTTATTCATTGCAGCATTGATGATGCGTAAGAGATATGTTTTACCTCGTGCCACATTTACCTTATGTGTGCCTGAAAAAGAAAAAAAGAACCATATTTTATACCAAAGTCTGGGAGAGGTTAAGCAAGAACTGATACTAAACATCTAAGTATAAATTGGCAACTATATTTGCAATGTTAGAGTGTAAAGTGTGGTAGTCCTTACTATTTGAAGAGCATTGATAAAGATCGCCGGGCTGGCCATTGATGGTGAAAGCATCAGAACTATTAGTAGGAGGACCACCGCTTGCAAGTATTTGGTTCTCGAGATCAATAATATTAGCATTCCACCATTCTCCTGTAGTTACAATTTAATGCATGACTAATCTTATAGGCATTGAAAAAGTATGTTTTCTAATCATTTTAAAGTCAAACCATGCAACCAAATATTAACTAAAAGTTTTGAACCTCAACATTATGGACTTTACATTCATTACTATTTCCGCTTTTCTATTATGCATCTGTATTTTCTTATTGACTTTTTCCAACAAAAATGTGCAAATGAACCATCCTAATTTGTTCTTCGAAAAAAAAAAATGCTTATACTAATTGTAATTTTGAAGTACAAAACTTTTAGAATAAATATTTAGTTGATTTGAATTCTATACAATTAGAAAACATTTTTATTATACTAATGTATGTTAGGTCGCTAAACTACTCCCAATTATCCATTACTTTTGAATATTTGAAAAATACTAAACATCTTACATATGGGTAATAAACTTGACAATAGAATATTAGTAACAAGTCTATTATTTTGACCACTTTTGCACATGTTTATTTTTACTTATCAAGTATCATAATAAGTGTACTAATATATGAAGCACAAGAAAGTTTCTACTGGAACAAGAAAAAGGATTGATACCTAAAAGAATTGGGAATTCTCTGTAGGGTTTCAGGAATGGGTATGAGTGACCAACTTTTGGACGGATGATTAACGCCCCATAAACGGTTGCACGAAGCCATTGACTATGTGCGTGCCACCATAGGGTCCCTTCTTGTCCTGTAATGTTGAATCTATAAGTATAGCTATTTCCGGGACGTATTGGACATTGAGTTACATATTCAGGTCCATCTGCCCACGCACTCAATATTTGAAAAATTCCATGCCTGCATGTATGAACACATACTCATATCAAACTTAGTCTAATATAAGATAAAAGCAAAATAAAAAAAACTCAAATTAAAATTTTATATTACCAATGAATAGTAAGGTTATAAGGAGATTTATTAAAGACATGAACAACAAGGGTATCTCCCTCATGAGCCAGTATTGTTGGGTCTGGGAGGCCTCCATTTACAGCAGTAATTACTTGATTGTGGCATAGTCGTTGGAGAGTCATGTCTTTTACCTGAAATAATATAAATGAAATAAGCTATGTTATCAAATTTAAAATTTTCAAGTTTAAGTAATCATGCACATATTGAGAGAAAAGAATACAAAGGGCATAATTTTTCGACAGCAAAAAATTAAAGTAGGATAGTTTATTTCAGTCAAAGAGAAGCACTAGTAACTATATTAATCTAGAGTAATAACTTCTTGTTAGTCTCATGGTATAAGAAAAGAACCAAAAAAAAAAAAAAAACCATTTTTAAGACTTAGGCCTTGTTTGGGAAGACTAAATAAGTCCATATTTTTTATCTTTTTATCTTTTTTGAGTCACATTAATCAACATCTCCTTTCTATTTTTCTATACACTTTTTTATAAAAAGTCAAAAAGTACATTTATTTAGAACATCCCAAACAATCCCTCAATAGTGAAGTTTTATCTGTTACTAATTTTTTTACCATGGTTTTGTATCACTTCTATATGCTGTGAAAAATTTTAGGGGAGCTGAGATAAAAAAATAAAAAGGTAAAGTAACCGATGTGTGAGCTAAAATGAGAGAATGAAGAAGCAATGCATGTTAGAGAAAGTGTCGTCCTCCACAAAAAAGGCTTTCAAAAACTAGTAAGTCGAGCATACCCAACTTAGAAAAAGTGCACAAAATAAACACAATTAGAAATGAGTCCCATACAAAGTGTCAAAAAACTAAAGATTGAGATAAGTTTTAAAAAATGATCGAAATGGGCATGACAAATTACTTCGAAAGAATGCTCCACAACATTAGCAAAAGCGAGTGAGGCAGCCAGAAGAGCTAAAACCCAAACGAGTAAAAACACAGGACGTGCCATGTTAATTGACCGAACAATAAATGACAGAGAGCCAAAGAAACAAAGATCAAAAGAATCTCTCTCTCTCTCTCTCTCTCTCTCCCTCTTTTATGTGAGAAGTGCTCAAATTTTTTGTAAGTGGCTTTGTATTTCATACAAGGATGATGTGTGTGTTTGTTCTGCAATTCCTTTACATATATATATATATAGTAGTTGGGCATGTAGATAGACAAGCCTTACCCCTTACCAATAACGCGTAATTTTAATGTAACTTTGAAATTTGAATATGTCAATGGTGGAAACTTTGTAATAAAACAGCCAGAGTGGACAATAAATAAAAAAATATTTAAATAAATCCCAAAGTCATAGAATGTTTGCTGTTTATGCAATTACAAGGGGCTTGATATGTGTAATGTCAATCCTACGTTTGATTTTTTATATAAATGATTTGTTCAACGTCTCACAAGTTTAATGGTTTAGATAATTAAAAGGAGCCTGAAATGTACCCACATCCATGCAAACTGAACCTTCTAATCCAAAAAAATGGACTTTAGGCCCACTTCATTCCAAAATTAACACAGAATAATATGATAAATTTTGATTTTATCACCTTAAAATAAAAAATTCAACATGTTGGTTTATGTTTTTTAAAAAAACATAATAATACACAAATAAAATTTTACTACAAAAGTTTTACTAAAATTTTATACAGAATGATATAATTTGTTACAATCATTTCATTTCTAATTAAAACACCTACCATTATCTTCATAATTTCAAAATGAAATAAAAATCTTGTCTATGTAACGTTCTGTTTGCAAATTTTTCTGAAGCTTCTGATAAAAAATTCAGCAAGGATATTATTTTTTTGGAACTTATGTGCATGTCCTTATCTAATTGATCCTATGATAATTAATGGCATGTTTCATTCAATACTATTAAAAAATGTCACTAATTGTCTCTTTAAAAAAATTTCATAAAAAATATCACTAATTATAAGTTTTAACGACAGTTTTAAAAAATTGTTACGAAAAAATCACTAATTTTTAATTTTCAGCGACAATTTAAAAAATTTGTCACAGAAAAATGTCACTAATTGTAAATTTTAGCAACAATTTATAAAAACCGATGACTAAAAAAGTTACCAATTGTCAATTTTTACCGACATGTAAAAAATCGACACAAAAAAATATTTTCAACGACAATTTTATTAGAACTTGGTTTTAATAGAATTTAATGGTAATTAAGTTCAACTATTAGGACCTATTGGTAGTTTATTCTTTTTTTAGTTTTATTATTATTGTTTTTTTACTCAAATTTAAATAAGGAAATAGGTCCTAATAGTTGGACTTAATTCTCATCAAGTCCTATTAAATACAAGTCCTGATAAAATCGTCACTAGAAATAATTTTTTGTGACGATTTTTTGCATATATCGCTAAAAATTGACAATTAGTGACTTTTTTTTCACAATTTTTATAAATTGTCGCTAAAGCTTATAATTAATTACGTTTTTGTGTGACAAATTTTTCATCAAACTATTGTTGAAAGTTAAAAATTAGTGAATTTTTTGTGACAGTTTTTTTAAATTGTCGCTAAAACTTATAATTAGTAGCATTTCTATGACAGAATTTTTAAATTGTCGCTAAAAATTAACAATAAGTGACATTTTTTAATAGCGTTTGATAAAAAATGTCATTAATTATCAAATGACTTATTGTATAATAAGTCCACATATTACACGTAAGTCCCCTAGAATTAATAATGTGAATGTGGTACTTTTAAAAATATAAGCTATTTTAATGAATCTTTTATTTTAAAATAATAAAATTAAAAAATTTCATATCATTTTATATATAATTTTTCTATTTGTGTAATATTTGAATATAAACAAATAACTTAATCCAGGAAAATTAAACCTTAGTTGCCTTGCCAACATCAGATTTTAATTTATATTGTGTGAATTGAAGGTGTGGCACACTGGTTAATGGCTTTTGATTATTATCTCTTTGATTTTAGGTTAAAGCATCATCATGGCAACCAACATGCAATATGCAAAAGAGAAAATGTGAAGGAGATTATTTCTTCGTATGATTACCATGAAAAATAAGGGGAGAAATAAAATATAGAATAATTTATTAGAAAATTCTCAAAATCTATTTAATTTATCGTATGTCTAAAAAAGTAAATGACATGTGTTTGAAAATAGAATACTTATTTTTTTTTTTAAATAATGATAAAATATAGCATTACTTTTTTTTGATATATATAGATATTTGGGTGCCTTTATACCTGTTCATCACTATCATTTGATTTTACCTTTTCATATAATTGGACCTGTATATTTTGGCACCCATTGAAATTGAGAATAAGTAATTATTTTTTTTAAAGATTATCAGTTATCTTTGGTTTCAGTTTTTCAATTTTTTAAAAATGAATTTTTTTATTTTTCATATATATATATTTTGTTTTTAATGAATTTTTTTAAATATTTTAAATATTTTTTAAATATTCACATTTTCCATAGGTGAGTGATTTATTAAACCGACTACACCAACTAGTCCCAGTTCTATCCAATTTTATGATATTCAAATCAATTTCATATTCCCCACAATAATCAAATTAATTATACAAATTAATTATTTAAATTCAATTAGGGCATTCCCCCCCCCCCCCCCTTTTAACATTGATCCTAACACCGAACCTCACCTATCAAACCCACAAAACCTCATTTTCAAGACCTCACATACATATGGAGCTTAAAAATACAAAACCCCTCTTTTATATACCACAAATGTCAAACCCTAACTTCCCAAATCACCAAATCTCAACATTTATACAAAATGACTAATATTTATGTTAAAACTCATAGGAAGGAGTAGATTATCCCTACCTCGAAGTTAGGAGCTCAAAGGAGAAGAAGGATGAAGTTCAAGATGCTCCAAATCAACACTTTTTTGGATCAAAACGTAGCCCACGCAAAGCTCAAGCTTTTTAACAAAGGGAGTAGGGTATAAACACTCTAAATCAAGTGTATTGGTAGAGAGAATGAGAGTGTAGAGAGAGAGAGAGGGATTCGGATCTAGGGTTTGGATGAAAGAGATGATAAAAAAAAGATGTAAAACACGCTACTGCCAACTGATATACTCGATCCTCGCTCGAGCGAAGGAGTGGTCGCTCGAGCGACCAGACATAAAAGAACCTCGCTCGAGCGCAAGAAGAGTCGCTCGAGTGAAAAATACAAAGCTTTAGGTCTGCAACCCAGAAGCACGCTCGAGCGCAATAGTTCTCGCTTGAGCGAAGAAACACAAAACATAGAGCTCGCTCGCTTGAGCGACAAAAGCCTCGCTCGAGCGAAGAATACTAACCATCAGGTTCAATCCATACGCAGACGTACACTTGAGCGCAAGAACCTTCGCTCGAGCGAAGAAACAAAAACCCAAAGCTCGCTTGAGCGCAAAAAGCCTCGCTCGAGCAAAGACGCCAAATTCTGGACAGCAACCATTTGCTCCAACACTCAACTAACCTGTTCCAATCTTACCGAACACATCCCAAAACTCAAATACAAAGAATTAAAGGATGGAAATAAGAATAAGACAACAACAACAACCACTAGACTCGAGTTCGAAATACAATACATAACGGGAAAAAACCGGGATCGCTATAGACCAAATGGTGTGTGTAGACACCCCATTTTTGATCGACCTTAAGACTCAGACGTCACCGGTTGAGCGCTCGGTGATGTTGCATGTCGTGCTCGTTCAGAAGTCTCAGAGTCGCGGCTGTGCGCCCTGCCTCCGGACTTCCGAACCCTCTTCTGTGCCTTGTCTCGGTTTGCGAACCAAACTCGGTTTTCTCTGTTTTCTTTCCTGAGGGAAAGGAGTAGTCCCGTAGACTATCTCCTGGTGGCCGTGAGCTACTTTTTGTGGCCGTAGGCCATTTTGCCCATTTCGGAGCCCGGTTCCCGGTTTTCGGAGCCGTCAGGCCGTGTGCCTCGGTTCGGGACCGTCCAACCATATCCGATTTCTCCGGTTTTTGGCAGGTATCTCTGTTTTACTATTCCGAGGAACACTGGGGCCCCTGATGCCCACTTCGTGGCTGTATGCCACTTTCGGTGCCCGCAGCCCATTTTCGGGACCCCGAACTGCGCGGTTTTGGTCCCGAGCATTCATTTTGTATCGGTTTTCGTTCATTTTTGGCGGGGATCTCTGTTTTATCATTCCGAGGAACACTGGGGCCCCTGATGCCCACTTCGTGGCTGTATGCCACTTCCGGTGCCTGCAGCCCATTTTCGGGACCCCGAACCGCGCGGTTTTGGCCCCGAGCATTCATTTTGCATTAGTTTTTGTTCAAATTTGGCAGGTACCTCTGTTTCAATACCAGGAAGATCACTGGGGGGTGGGAGGCCAGCAATTATCCCAGATAATCAGTTTCGCTCCTCCGGCGCCCCGTTTTGCTCACTTCCGGGCCAATGTTGAACACCCTGGGGGGTATTTTCTTCCAACCAAAGCTACATATTTGTGATCAGGGGACATGGGAGGACCCTAAAAATGTATGGTCGGCCAGTAATTTTGATTTTCATTTTTGAGCCTCTCCTTTAAATGCAATGTTGTGACTCCTGTTTCAGTGTTGCCAATTTCCAACCTTAGAACCTTGTTCTACACATCTGGGAGGACCCTAAAAGTTCATGGTCGGCCAGTAATTGTTACTTTCATTTTTGAAGCCCTCTTTCAAGTGCAATGTTGTGACTCCTGTTTCAGTGTTGCCAATTTCCAACGTTAGAATCTTGTTCTACACATCTGGGAGGACACCAAGGAGTGGTGGTCGGCCAGAAAATTTGCACTTCATTTTGGGGCCATGGCCGGCCGGCCAGGGTGAGTGGCTGGCCGACCAGTTGGGGTGGCCGGCCGGCCACCTTCCAGAAATTCACCTGGCCGGCCAGCTTTCTGCTTTCCAGCTCTTCACAGCTGTCCGGATATTTTTTTGCAAAATATCTCCCCCTCCGGGGGATATTTTGGGAGGGAAATCTTGCCTCCATTTCCCTCCCCTTTTACACCCTTTCTTGCCTATTTAAAGGGCTGCCCTCCTCCTTTGCTAGGGTTGGCAATTTTCACCTCAAGAACCTCTCCCCCAAAACCTCCATTTCCACCTTCAAAAACTCAAAAAACCTTCAAGGTTCTAGCTCAATCCTTCACCAACCCTAAGCACCACCATCATCAACTCCATTTCAGCAGCAAGGGAGTGATTTTCAGAGGCCAACAAGCAACAATTTCAAGTCAAGAAGCCACCAAAGTTGGATTTCCAAGGGTAAGCCTCTAAATCCCTTTTTCTAGCATTATTTTCTATCAATTCTTTACCCTATTTCCCTTTTGTTTTGGGCTTTGACCCCTACTGGTTTTGTGCTTATTTTGAGCCCCTCTACAACATTGTAGAAGGGCTCAACCTCATTTGGTACCTCTATCATACACCTGCTTCAATATCACTCTTTTGGTCAATAAATTGCATGCTTTGTTTGGCTTTTGAGTGATCTGATTTCGAGCATACTATATACTGTGGGTGGGCTTATGTTGAGCCCCTCTTCAACATTGAAGAAGGGCTCAACCATGTTTGGTGGCTCTAGCATGCACTTCCTTTGAAATTCTTCCATTTTACCGTAAAATTGCATGCTATTTTTAGCCTATTTGTGATCTGATTTGGAGCATGAAACATACTGATATTGTGCTTATTTTGAGCCCCTATTCAACATTGAAGAAGGGCTCAACCTGGTTTTCATCCTCTATCATGCACTTGCTTTGAATTCTTGTTCTACTCCCATTTTGCATGCTTCTTTAAGCTTATCATGCTTCTGTTTTGAGCCTCCATCAGGCTTGAAAAGTGTCTTATTTTGGTCCATTCTTTGTGTTTTGTTAAGGGTCTCAGGCCATTTGATGTTTGGTTTTGGTACTTCATGTGTATCCATCTTATTTTCCGTAAAATTGCATGATTTTTTAGGCCATTCTACCTTCTGTTTTAGGTCTTCATAAGCCTTGTAAAGTGTCTTGTTTTGGTCTATTATTTGTGTTTTATTAAGGGTCTTAGGCAATTTGATGTTTGCTTATGGTACCTCTCTTTATAGCCCTTGTTGGTCCATATATTGCATGCTATTTTGAGCCTATCTACATACTGATTTTGGAGTTGTCATTCACTGTAAATATGCATATTTTGGGCTCCTCTTCAAAGTTGTAGAAGGAAATTTTGTGGTTTGAATTTTCTATATACTACTTGCTTTGTAATTCTCTCCTCTTTTCCCCCATTTTTGCAAGCTATTTTTGCCATGCTTGTGATCATTATTTGGCCATGTTTTGTACTGAAAAGATGCTATTTTTGGGGCTGCCTTGCTACTGTTTTTTGCTGTCATGTGCCAATTTTGCATGTTTAGTATAGCCATAGGCCATTTCGGGTACTTAAAATCGCATTTCGGGATGATTTCATGCATTGATTGTCATTTCATATCATTTCGGGGCTGTTTTCCCTTTATTTAGCTGCTGAAATTTGGTTTGCATGCTTGCATATCATTTTCCATGTCATTTCATGCCTTAGTGCATTGCCTCGGTTTGCGTGCCCGTGGGCACGCACTTCGAGGCACTCCGTTTTTCATTCATTGGCTTCCTATGTGAGTAGGCTGAGGCTCTCTCATGTGGGTATAAGCCCATCATTGCATTTCTGTACCATTTTCATGCTTGTTTATCATCGCCTCGGTTTGCGTGCCCGTGTGCACGCATTTCGAGGCACTCCTCTTTTTGTCTCGCGGCAGCCTATGTGAGTGTGGCTGAGGCTCTCTCATGTCGGCGTAAGCCCAATTTTGCATTTTCATGCCTTTATATCATCGCCTCGGTTTGCGTGCCTGTGGACACGCATTTCGAGGCACTTCACTTTTATCCGACGGCAGCTTATGTGAGTGAGCTGAGGCTCTCCCATGTTGGCGTAAGCCCAATTTGCATTTCGTATGCCATTTCATGCCTTCGGGCCATGCCTCGGTTTGCGTGCCCGTGTGCACGCATTTCGAGGCACTTCATTTTTATCCGCCGGCGTCCTATGTGAGTGTGACTGAGGTCCACTCATGTTAGTATAAGCCCAATCTGCATTTTCATGCTTGTACATCATCGCCTCGGTTTGCGTGCCCGTGTGCACGCATTTCGAGGCACTTCGGTTTTATCCGATTTGCTTGTTTATCATCGCCTCGGTTTGTGTGCCCGTGTGCACGCATTTTGAGGCACTTCAGTTTTATCCAATTTGCATTTCATGTCATCGCCTCGGTTTGCGTGCCCGTGTGCACGCATTTCGAGGCATCTCATTTTCATAGCATTGTGCATACTAGGCTGTATCTTAGTTGCATTTCATGCATATCATGCATATTGCACGGGAAACGAGGTACGTTTCGTACTCCGAGTGACGGAACGGGTCTCAATTCCCAAGTTACCGACACTCCGGATTACCCATGATGGAGTTAGGTTTTTAGCATTCATATGCATTCATCTGATATTGAGTTGTGCAATCCGACTCCTCGGCCATCATGCATCGATATGCGTGATTGGTGGCACGAGGATCGAGGCATGCATATATTTGTGAAATACATTGCTATGCCCTTTTCTGCTCTCTGTTGCAGCAAAACCCAGAAACAGTAACTTTTCGGAGTCCGGCGCGCATTTCGAGAAATACTGCAAACAGAGGCTAATTGGGGCATCCCAGTGGATTTCCGCCCGAGGCAGTCCAGCATACACTATTCATCAGAATCAAGGCAGCCCCTGGCTTGCATGCCAGTTTACAGCTTTCCTAGTTTAATTTGTGCATTATTCGGACTGTATATTTCGGACTGTATATTCTCTTATTCGGACTGTATATTATTTATTCGGACCCTCTGCGCGAGGGCACAATTGTAATAAGGGTGTGTGAGTGTGATGTATGTCTTCCAACCCCCATTTCTTTCTTCCCTTTTATTTATCCGCTTACGATGGTTAGATATAGGGCATATTTCAATTAGCATACAGTATGACAGCATGTTTGCATTCATTCATTTGTTTTGCATGCACCGGGCTCGGCGCATCATACAAACTGCATTTGTATTTCAATTCCAAAATTGAATACGTGTTAGTTGTAGCATTTCATATGCCATATTTAGAATAGCCGAGCCTACCATTAGTTTGCATTTTTGCATGTGTTGCATTAGGCATTCTGTATATTTTAGGATCATGCATGATTTCTAATCGGTTTTTGTTTTGGCTTGGAGTACTCGGTAAGTTTTATGCTTTAGCATTCTTGCATGCGTGTGAGTGACTGCCATGATAGCATGCTTACCATGAGGCTATGTGCTTATGTGATATAACTGCCTGAATGCCTGTGGGTGGAGGTTGAGTTATTTGAATTGGGACAATGCACTGACTGTTTGTTAAGCCCACTAGATAGTGGCAAAATCGCTGTTTTCTAAGCCCACCCGAGGGTGGCAAATCCGCATCTTAGCCTACCTGCGGGTAGCACCATCAAACCACTTTCAAACAAACAAACATGAAATGTTTTTGTTCCAATTCAGGCGACCCAGTCTATACTTGTTTGCTGCGAGCATCACATAGTAAACTAGGCTAATAAACCGGAATAAGAACTCACAATGTTTTCAAAAACAGATATCATGGTTAGTAGAGGCCGGTCTTTGACCGGGCGAGCGGGGGTGCTCACGATGTGACCTTCCCCAATCGTACCCAAGTTCCCGAGCCAACTTTGGTGATGACGGACACGTGGCCTTTCGGCACCGAGTCAGGGTTTCCTAAATTTCCCATTTTAAAATATTTAGGTGGCGACTCTGTTATCTGGCAAAGCAGTCCATGTTTGGCACTTCTTTCAAAAAATCTGTTTTTCTCAAAAACGATTTGCCGGATTTGGACTCTTTGGTTCGAGATTTGGAACCGCAACAAAATCGAGTCCGAACTGTAGCGAGGTCCCTCGCGGGCTTGTTACAGTGTGTAATTGGACATTTTATTAAATAATAAGTGGACTTGGTCTCAACGTGGTGCAATGTACTGAGATTAGATATAATAGTCGGTTTGGAATAAATTTTTTTAGTTTAGTTTTTTAATTTTTTGGTTATTTTAATTTGATTAAAAAAATTGTTTGGGATAAATTTTTAAATTTTTTTTAATTGATTTGATGATTGTGAGAAAAAAAGTAAAATTATTATAATTTGAATGTGATATTTTATTTTATTGACTAAATTAATCTATTTTATTTTTTTATTAACTAATTTAGCCACAACCCACATCCAAACGAGTCCAACATGTTAAGTACCACCTATCAAGGAGTCAAAGGAGACTTATCCCTTATAATTCTTGTCATTATCATATTTATATAACTAACTTCATGTGGGTGATGGTTTAGTGGTTTAGGAGGAAAACAATAGGCTTGAAAAGTAAACTATAATTTTTAAATTTCACAAGCCAAAGACATATATCAAAGTCTGGTAGTTGGTGAAACTTCATGATTGGTTTGGTTTTCAAAATTTTATTTTAATTTTTTTAAAGAATTAAAAATTAATTTAGTAAAAGAAATAATAAAAAAAAAATTAAGATTACTTATCATTTTTATATAATTTTCTATTTTTAATTGGAAGCCATAAATAATTTTTAAAAACTTAAAATAATTTTTTTAATATTTGTTTTTTTCAATTTTTTTTTTTATCAGAAAAAAAAAAAAGAGCAAACCAATGTATTAATGAACAATGAAATATTACATTAAAGTAATTCATCAATACAATCGAAACATGAAACAACATGGAACAACCAGCCACACTACCACATTGGAGAGGTTCCAAAATTGGTAGCAGAAGCATAAAAGACACTAAAATAAAAAGAAACAGAATGAAAAACAAAATTTGAAAACACAAATATCCCAACCTCCTTCCCCAAAAAAACTTTATAGGGAACGCGATATTTGATACTGGCAAGAAAGCAGCTGTGTAAATGATGATGCTCCAGGCTCCTTGGTTAGGGTAATGTTAGAGATATTATATTTTTTATCAAATAAATTACTAAATATCTCACATGTGTGAGACATTTAGTCATTTATTTGATAAACAAATTGGGGCTTATAATATTTTTTCTTTGGTTAAACTGGTCCAAAATACCGCCCGGAATTTAATGAGTTTGAACAATTCCTCCCAATCTGATTGTGTTCCATTGAACAAGCACCGATTTCTCTATTAATAGTGCTACATGCACTAATTAATACATCAATTAGTATACCAACTTATGTTCGAAAATGGTCACTTCAAAACTATAGACCCACCCATTATACAAATTACAAAGATTCAAAATTTTTAAAATTATGTCACATTATCTTTTAATACACTAACTGTTATACTAATTAAATACATATAACTTTATTCTTTTTCAACCGCCAAATTGACCACATCGCAGCGAGCGGAATGAATTCCCAAGACTACCTGTTTTTTTTTTTTTTTGCTTTTCGACACTTCCAACCTTGCCACCAAATCTTTACTGATCCTGGAACTACCCACACCAGCCCCCACCACTTCATAATCTTTGACCACGTGACCCAAACAGGTTTGCACCATAGTAGTCCGTGTTCAGGTGTCTCGACCGTGTCCCTACAGAATTTGCAAAGTCCCTCCTCAAGGTTATTGATAATCCTCATCCTCAACAATCTATCTGCTGTCTTAATTCTATCATTCCAAGCCAACCACCTAAAAAATCTGACTTTCTACGGAGCTGCATTTTTCCAAACCAATTTTGCCCCCTTTTTCTTCGATCCTGTCATTTCTTCAAAGCTTCTCAATCTAATTTCCAAATCTTTTTTTTTTTTTTTTTTTTTTTTCTGAAAAAAAAAAAACTAACATGACATTAGTCTCTGAGAATTATGACCACAAAGACAAGAAATTTTATGGATTAATACCTAACTCATCAACGTAAGAAAATAATTTTTAAAATTGCCAAAAAAAATTTTTTTAAAAAAAATGAAGATTTGCATGTAAAGTCGTTAAGTATCACTTGCTTTATTTCACCATTTTATATCATTGGGGAAGATGGAAAACTATTATTTGATTTTATTAATTGCTTTATAATTATTCTAAATTAGAGCACTACTAATCATAAGCATTCATATTACATGTAGACAATGATATAAAACATTGACAAAAAAATTAATGACTTTTAATATTTCTCTTGCATGTATATATACAACGTTCTTCTTGCTATACCAATGGATAAATAGGCAATTAAATTCTTTCAAATGCGTATAAGAAGATTTAAAGAATTGGGTTGTGATTAAGTATATGGTTGAATGACATTTTTTTGAAACTTCTAAAAATGAACTATGAAATTATAGAGATTATAGATTTAATTATCTTTCAAAATATATTTTGAAGTATCAATAAAGTAGATAGAAGAAGCAATGATGGTATTTAGAGAATCAATCTCGACTAACTTTGCGCTAGCATTAGTCGTAATAGAAATTATCAACAATGATAGAGACCACTAATTTTGGAGCTCTAAGACCATTAATGACTTGGTACTCAATAAAAAAAGAAAAAAAATACAACACCAAGGTCAAAACATCAAATCATTCATGGTGGGGCCTACTGTCACATCATTAGTGGTAGCACTAATTAGTGCTTCCACTCATTTTCCAGAAATTATTTGGAATGATTGGACATAAAGCGTCTATAGATGGCTTAATTTTAAGTTCGCTGTCAAAGCCTGGGGGTCAGCCCTGGATATATGGTAGAAATCAAAAAATGAGTTTTTAAGTCTATAGGGCTAAATAAAAATTTGATTGATAATTTGATATAATTGCTGTCCTTTTCTTTACAGATCCAAAAATAAAATAAAAAAGTAACTACCTCGCAGAAAAGGAAGAGAAAATAGTATAGAGTTAGAGCATAGACCAAAATAGCATGAAGTATGCACATGTGTGACAACCATCTAAACTTAGATTGCATTTGGTAGAGTTTTCTAAACATGATTTGATAATAGAGTTGTATTTGAGTTTGTGAGTTTTAGAATTATGATTGGAGTGTGAAAAATTTGTTTGGTGAATGAGTTTTGAAAAGAATTTTGAATTGAGTGGGTAATTTTTGATATGACATATGATATTTGATATAAAAATTTACAACTCATAATTAAACATACAACTCAAAATTCTATTAAAGCTCATAAAAATTTTAAAAAATTCGAAAAATATTTTTTATTGAATATATAAAAATTAACATGTGTCAATTCCCAAAAAAAAAAAAAAAAAAAAAAAAAATTTTGCACTGTTCCGGTCAACCGGCCAGACGATCGATGGGATGTCCGGTGAGACGACCGGTTAGTCCAAATTTTTCCGTCTTCGACCGCGTTTTCAAAAGTAAGCGTAGAATTAATTTTGGAAAATCGTAAACAAACATCTTAATCAAATCGAGCTCTGGTAATTCCAAAGCTCCACCAAACAGCGCCTTAGTTTTTATTTATTTTTTATTTTTTATTTTTTTTATCAACAAAAATAAAATTTTATTGATGAAAATCAAGATGAATACATGACACAACATCAATAAAGAATGGTGAGTGCAAAGGCATCGTAGCAAGCAAAATCATCCCAACTATGTTGATATGAAATGCAGTCTAATCATATGCTAATAACACACCGAGTTGGTAAGTAAGGGAGCATCTATTTGCACACACTCAATCCTCTATTTGCACATCCTTCTTAATTCACACCCCTAAAAAAATAAAAAATAAAATATTTACTCATTACACACACATTTATTCCAATTATATCCCCCATAAACACAACTTTCCAATCCTCTCAATCCACACACCTTCCAGACCGGTGACCACCTCGCCGGCGGAGACGCAACACCATCATTACCACCTCCTTTCCAGTCGCCATTCCCACCCCTTCCTCCACCCACCGGCAACACTACCGCGACGCCCACCCTATCCCCTCGATCTCTCTCTCTCTCTCCCCTCTCAGTCGCAAAAAGGGGGCTTCGGATGTTGATTCTTTCCAGATCTAGGTTCTCCTCTCTCTCTCTCTCTCTCTCTCTCTCTCTGTGTGTGCAGAATAGATGGTTGCGAAGGGGTGGAAGCTACGGCGGCGGCGGTGTTGTGTCCCGAAGTGAAGGGTTACGGGGGTGGTGGGGAGGGTGAGTGACTGACGAACGATGGGGTGGGGTGGGGCTTCAATTCAAGAAGAGGGAGGCTAAAGGGAGGCGACGGAGGGAGGAAGGAGATGACCGGAGGCGGAGGCATTATGTTGGGTATTAGGGTTAGGGTTAGGGTTTTGGTTGGAGAAGAAAGGGATATTTTGGTAATTTTATTTTAGGATAAAAATGTAATAAAAAAAATATCATTAAGTGTGTGAGGAGAGGGGAAGTGGTGTGTGCAAATAGAGGCTCCCGGTGAGTAACCAACCAAATCACAAACAACAAATTAACAAGCCAACAACAACCACTACTAGAAAAAGAGGCTTTAGACACGAAACTTTTTGCGATGGTGTGAAAGTCGTTGCAAAAAGTAAACTTTTGCAATGACAAAAAAAACTGTCACAAAATTAAGTTTTTTGCGACGACATTTGGGACTGTCGCAAAAAAGGCACCAAGTAAATACTACTATTAGAGACGGAAATCTAAGACCATGATAAAAAGTAATATTATACGCGACGATACATTACTTGCCGTTTGGTTTTTTGTGACATCCTTTGTTAATCCGTCGCAAAAGATTTTATTTTTGCTCAATAGCGACAAAAAAAGTTAGTTGGAAAAGAAAAAAAAAAAAAAAACAAGGGTGTAAAATGAAGGGCTGAGATCACTTGAAGAACCAAGGGTTGAGATGAATACCTCACCAAAATGACGTCGTTTTGGTGAGGTAAATGAAAATAATAATAATAATTATAAAAAAAAAACTCTCTTGGTTTCAGCTGTATTTCAGACGAGAGAGAGAGAGAGAGAGAGAGAGAGAGAGAGAGAGAAAATAAGGGCTGAGGAATCGCCACCCCCGCCGCCCCGTCCCTTGCTCTTTTGCCGTCATTGAGGAGTGGTTGAGTTCAGATTCAAGAAGCTACTATTTATTTAACTAATTCAATAGTCCCCATTTCCCGTCGCTACTCCACCACTCCCATTTCCTGTCGCTACTCCACCACAAAAAGTCTTTTACGATGACATGTGAACCTTTTACGACGTTTGAAACCGTCACAAAAAGTCCGATCTTTAGTAGTGAACCAAAAAAATACACCAACTAATTACCCCCCAAATTACAATAATTGACAATGTTAAAAAGAAGACTCTACTAGCACTAATCTATATAGCAGTAGCCACAGCCATGCCTGCACTCCAAATTGCCCATCCATTAACTTTCAAAGCCAATGCCCTAGCAAATCAGACAATAGCTACCACTAGAAGGCATCCCCCAAAATGTTCAACAGTGCAATCCAGTTGGTTTGGGGTATTCTAAAAAAGTGCACTTTTTGTCTTTTTACGAAAAGATGTGCAGAAAAGTAAAGAGGTGATGTGATGGAAAAAAGATAAAAAGATAAAAAGATAAATTATATAGGTTATGCCAAACAACCCCTTATCAACCAGCCTTGAATAGAGCAAGCAGGGCATGGAAACTGCCATAATGCCCTTATCCAAATTTCAGCAATGAAAGACTCCACAAACCAAGTGACACACCTGATTGCCAATACAACAACTGACTTACTGAGAATCTTCTGAGCTCCAGTTTCAAAGAGGCCAATTAGGTCCAAGAACTCGCCCCAGTTAGGTTGAACATTATTGAACACACACTGATTCCTCAAGCCCCAGACTGACTATAAAACAGTAGGGATTGATCTCTTGTACTAATTTTCTTGCTTTCCTAAATTTACAACTCATCCACCATTCCAATAAAGCACAAACTGAATTTGGAATCACCCAAATCATCCTCCACCAATACAAGATTGCAGTCCAAATCCTCCATATATTTTCACACCAGATTAGTACATGCTCTATCGATTCATTCTCAATACCGCAGAATCTACAACGCCCTTCCTCTTGGTTACCAAGAATCACTACAAGAAAAAGGGCATACAGTGACGTTGTCGTGAAATCTGTCGAGAATTTTCAAATTCTAAAATAATTAAACTAAACCATCTCGTTTTGTGCGCCGGTTATTTCTTTAAAACAGTGGCTCAACTCAAGGCCATGACGTTCTTATATTCTGATTGAACAAAGGCGTGACTTTAGGAAGAAAGAGAAATTGAGGTGTCGGATCTTCGATCTCCATTAATTCTTCGGTTGTTTGATCTGAAAAATCTAGTTCTACTCGTGATTTGAGTGTATATCTTCCTGATTGTTCGAATCCCTATGATCTAAATTGATCTAGGGCTCAAGGTTAGGGTTTTCTAATATAGATTTGCTACATTCACACAAGATCTATAAAATTTCATGGCTAAAACTAACCATTTGGAATTGTTTTCTCTCGATTTAGTTGATTTCCAGTTTTTTTTTTTTGCTTTTGTTTTGTGTTTTCTCTTTTCGTTTTTTTCCTTTACTCTTTCTAGTCCTTGTGTGGAAAACTCTTCTCTTTCATCAAATTGAGCAGTAGCAATGGTGAATCGATTTATCTAGGGTTTCGAGTGCGGTGTTAGTGTCTCTGATCATGTACGGGACAAGTAGGTAGTGTTGGATGTGGATCGTTGGAAAAACAGTGAGTAGAAGCTCTACAATGAAGAGATGCAGATCTGCTCTCTCTTCGATCAAATCTGTTCTCTCTCTCTCTCTCTCTCTCTCTCTCTCTCGCTCCCTATTTCTTCGATCTGCTAACATGGTAATATCAGATCTGCTTTGTCTCTCTCTAGTCCATTGTTTTGCCTTTTTTTGGAATCTCATTTTGGCATTTCTTGCTTTCTAACTCTCCTAATAATCATTTCGGTGTAGTTCCCATGCAAATTGATAAACTTGCATCTTGGTATGTTCTTTGAGTTTCCTTCTTTTTCAAGCTGCTACACATGGTTGGTCCTGTTATTGATTACTTGTGCAGAGAGCCAAGAAAAGAAAGGTATTTTCTTGATTCATATCTTTAACTATTTTCTCCCTCTGGATATTGATAATATAATAAATTTGTTTGGTTGGGTTGGATGCAGGAATTGGGATGTAGGCATATTGGCTCGGCAAGATTTGATTTATTTTCTATTTCCCTCAGTCTCCATTTCTCTTAAATGGGGACAATATCTTCTACTCAATTAAATTCAAATTCAAATATGTCATTGGGTTTCCTTTTTATTTGATTCAAATTCAAATATACATAACAATGTCATTGGATTTCCTTTTTATTTGTCAATTTTAGAGGGATTTTGTTGCAATTCTTCTTGATTGAAGAAATTAGTTAGTTCACTACTTCCTAGTTTGGCACAAACCCACTTAGCTGTGCTGCATCACTGTTATTGGCACTGTTTTTTTTTTTTTTTTTTTATTGTAATAGAATTTGATTCAGTAATAGATTCATTTGCCTTATTAATAGTTTGTTCTGTAAGTTGTCCTTGAATTTCATGTTGTTTTCCTTCACCATAAACATGCAATAGAAAAACTGTCTACGGTTTTGTTTTCTCCTTTTTCGCATTTTACAAATTCTTGGAATCTTAAGCTGTAGATTTACATGCATTAAGATGTTGGGTAATTGTCTAATTGATGATGTTTCTATTGATTGGGTAAACAAGTACAATAAGTTTGAAGCCTAAACAAAGTTGTGGGAAGGACAACAACTAAGGAGCCTTTTTGATATGACTCGTGCCCGTATTTATCTTGATTATAAGTTAGTATGATGTTGGTCACTAGTGTTTTTATTTTATTTTTGCCAGTGAACCTGTAGAATCCTATAATGTGATCCAATATTCAAGTTTTACCTGAATTGATTGCGTCTGTAAAGGAAGCATTAGAAGATGTTAATGGTTGTTTAGGTTAATAACTAATGCTGTTGAGTACTTTCCATGTATATGCTTTCTAATGTTTGTTGAAATTTTGCACTCATTTTTGATTGTTGTGTGTTGAAACAGACAATGGCATGGATATTAGGCGAGTACCCGAAATTTCATGGCTACTCACCCCCTGTGGTGATTGGTAAACCTATTGTAAGTAAACATTGACTAGTTTGTAATGGGCATTACTTTTTGATTTTTTCTTCTCATGGCTGCTGATGCTTTTGCTCTATGTTATATTAATGGCTGTTTGATGAAACCAAACTTTCAAAGTACACACATTGTGAATACAAGGGTATTAATATCTTTTGTAGCTTTATACTATTTTTGCATAAGAGTATCCTCATCGTATGATTTTTACCCCTCAGGATAAAAGATGGAAATACTGAAACACTCTATCCTAGATCATCCATTGCCGTCAATTGTACTTGTAAAGGTTTATTTACTCATATTTCTTTTGAGTGCATTATTTTTGTTCACTTCAATGGAGAAAAAAAAGCAACTTAACATCAAAAGTTTACTGCATTTTGTGCTCCATACTTGTTTATGCTTGAGAAATTCAAAGTTGTGGACTTGGTGCTGACCCCTTCTGTAAAAGGGTTTGTAAACAATAACTTTTGTATCTGAAGTAATCACCGTCATTCCCGTTGGAGTCATGATTAGCTTTGTTTATACTATTGCTGCTTTTCTGTTATTTTTCACTGCACCCAAAATTCAAAAAGAGACACAAAAATGCACTTGCTAGTTTGTTACACCCAAAATACACACAAGAAATGCAAGAAATCAGTACAGTTGCTTCCTTGTAGTGGATAAGGAAGCAACTATACCCAGTTAATTCACACTCTAGCTTAAGTTAACCCCATATTCTCATGTTTATGATTGCATAATCTCATTGATAAAGAATAATCGAAATTCAAAATTATCCTTTAAATCTACACAAAACATAACATGTTTTGTTTCTGATTTTGCTAGGCAAGTTCAATCTTTAACAATTGTATTAAAAAACCTGTGGCACCTCCTTCGTTTAGGATAGTGGAGATTCGAGCTGCCATTCCTAGCCACTGCTGGGTCAAGAACCCGTGGCGATCTATTAGTTATGTGATTAGGGATGTTATTGTGGTTTTTGGATTAGCTACATTGGCAAATTTCTTTGATAGTTGGGTTGTTTGGCCTTTTTACTGGGCTGCCCAGGGGACAATGTTTTGGGCACTGTTTGTTCTTGGTCATGATTGGTAATATACATAACATGCTTACAATTCCTGTTTAGGAAATTAAATTTGAAGGCTCATTTTTGTGTGTGTGTGTTTATTTTTTTTTTGAATCTGCAGTGGCCACGGAAGCTTTTCCAACGACCCTTTGTTGAACAGTGTTGTTGGACATCTCCTGCATTCGTCAATTCTTGTGCCTTATCATGGATGGTGCGTTATTGATCTTAACTCTTTTATTTTGATATTTGTATATACCGATTAAGAAATGTTTGGCAACATAAATTTCCCTAAATTAAGAAATGTTTGGCAATATACCAATTTTAAGCGATTCTGATGCATGTCAAAGGTAGCCTGTGATCATATGCGTTATTGTGAATGGCTTCATTCAAAATATGATTGGCAGCACAGAAAATTATTTGACTTATGTAGCATTTTCCATCATAAATTACATCATTGTTGATTATATAAAAAACAAATAATAAAAAACCTTCTGATGCCATCAACACCCCCACCCTGGAGGAATTTTTCTTCTAATTTATGGAGCAAAACCAGATGTTTATCCCGAAAGAAATTGTGTGATAATAACGTGCAGTCATTTTGAACATGATTAAACCTAAGGGGATAGTCATTTTGATGAATTGTTTCTTGTTATTGTCATGTTCAAAATGGACCAAAGAAGATTATTATTATTATCATGCTCAACCAGTCATTTTGAACATGATAGAAGAACATGATTAAACCTATTAAACTGCACTTCCATTCTGTCCAGTGCTAAATATTTCTTGTAACCAGACTGTCTGGTTGGCGGCACATCAACGTGAAGGATGAAATAAGCTTTAATGCTATATGACAGGTGATATACGCAAAAGGGTAGGTGATTGTATGTGATTAAGCTTTAATTTTACCGGAGGTTGGGTGTTATTCCTACACCTGATGGGAAAAATGTCATTGATAGTTTTATTGTAAGCAGGGGGAACTAAAGTTTGTTGGAAGCCTTCAACTTGCTTCCCAGTGCTGTAAAGAGTACATGATTGGTCTTGCAATTATGTTGTATAGTATGCAGTTGATCTTTTTTTCCCCCCTTCTTTTTATGCCAAACAAATTCATCCATGCAATTTAAATATCTTGATTTTTTTTTTTGAAAAGGTTATATTTTATCTTAAAAATTATTGATGTTCTGTTACTAAACCTAAAATTGATTGGACTTCACAATTTGGTAGGGTTGCTGATTTTGTGGTGGCAAATTCTGATCTGCGGAAGGCCTCTGAATCATTGAAGAGAGTTGTAGCAACGATTTTGGCAGCTCATGACTGAATTGAAGAGTGCACATCAGATCTCATTTTATTTTTCCAATGATCCTTCAGACATTTCTTTGACTGCATCAACTGAAAAACCCGGAATTTTTGTTTCTTGGTAGATGCTTTCATAGTACTTGTATGTATAATTAGTTTGATTTGCATCTTTCGTGCCGATTTGTTTTGTAATAACTTTTAACTTATTTCATCTTGGAATTGAAATATTTTTGCATATTGAGAAGCATGAATTGATCTAATATTATGTTTACTCAAATTTAGTCAATATATTGAATATTTTTCATCTTTATTACAAGTATTTTTTTTAGTTAAATCTTACAGAATTAATGCAATTTCAAAAAAGGAAAAAAAACCTATAACGGCGTTTATAAACGCCATTATAGAATAATGCCAACGGTTATATTTTGAAATAAAAAAATCTATCACGACGTTTTTAAAACGTCGCTAAATATTGCCTGACGTCATTGTACCATTATGCAGCATATTTAGCGGCGCTTTTTAAAACGCCGCCTATATTAATATAGTGGCGCTTTGAAAGCATCGTAAGGTTATAGCGACGGCCGCATCTTCGACGTTTGGTACTAAATGTCACAAAAACAATTAGCGGCATTTTTGATAGCTATAGCGGCGTTTCTTAAACGCCACTAAAAACCTCATTTCCAACAGTGAATTCCTAATCTAATGAGCCTATCAAAAGTCATCACCCGCCCCGCCATGCTAACCATCCGAAGAACTTAATTGTATCTACTACAACATATAAGAGTTTTAGAGACCAAATTTTTGGTCTCTAAAAGTGAAAATTTTATTGCAAAAGACATTTAAGGACTAATTTTGTTGCCAAAAGGTCGTCCCGAAAAGTAAAAATAAGGCTTTTAGTGATAAAATTTTGAAAATGTCACTAATAAATATACTTTTAGAGACAAAATAATTTAGTTTTTAAGACAAAAAAATTTGGTTCTGAAAGGATAATAATTCATCACTAATGTTTAATTTTCGTTGCTAAAAATATAATGACACTTTTTGCAACAAAAATATTTGGTCCATAAAAAATAATTTTGTCCCCAAATTTTGATCTTTAAAACCTTAATTTTTTGTAGTGAGGGGGAGCAGCATTCCTCCAAATTAATTTCGGTACTGCTTTGTTTGGTCCTAAATTAAAATCAACTTCAAGGCACTTATGCAAAGATACCACTGAGGACACTCAACTTTGATCAGCTTTCTATCTG
The DNA here is from genome assembly GCA_036172215.1 of Camellia granthamiana. NCBI lineage: Eukaryota > Viridiplantae > Streptophyta > Magnoliopsida > Ericales > Theaceae > Camellia > Camellia granthamiana. The sequence goes on from CM069905.1 coordinate 9,335,848, forward strand.
ATTGTTTCCTCCTCCCTTTGTCTAATTGCAGGGGCTTCTGTTAAGAGGTTGCTCAAAGTGTTTACCTCATCCTCTTCCCAAGCAAGCGAAGATCTTCTGAACTCCAATTTTCATCCCGTTCCAACACACCTTGAGTCCACGAAGTCGACAGCACTCACTTCCTTGTTTGTACTAAGTTGGTACAGCCTTGGGAAAATATTTTTCAGCACTACTCCTTCCCTCAACCAATCATCCTTCCAAAACAGGCCTATTTCCATTTCCCAGATTGCATATGATATTATCCAAAAACAAACCACAGATTGTAGGGCATCTCTCTCTTACCATTGAAATATCCTTCCAGATTCTAAACGGAAAATTGAAAAAATGAAACCAAAAACCGAGTTTGGGAATATTGAGGAGAAGGTGAAATGTATTGAAGATCAGCTACACTCTTTGGATTTGGCAGCAGAGGATGGTATCTTGCAAAGTCAGGATCTATTAAGAAGGAAGGAGTTAAAAGCGGAATTGTGGAAAGCTTTGTTGAGGGCTGAATGGTTTTGGCACCAAAAATCAGGGGTTGACTGGGCTCTTAAAGGTGATCATAATACAAGATACTTTCATATCATTGCAAATAGAAGGCAAAGAGGGAATTTTTTAAATTCTGCATTAGTGGAAGGGAGTAGTATTGAAGACCCAGAAGGGGTTAAGTTAGCAGTGCTGAATCATTTTATATGGGGCTGAGATTGGTGATGACATGAACAGGTTGTTAACGGAAATTTTGCTGAAAATGAAATCTGGGCAGCCATTAAAAGTTGTGATGGCAATAAGGCTCCAGGTCCTGATGGGTTCAACATGCTATGTCTGAAGAAGTGTTGGAAGATAATGGAGGAGGATATAGTCCAATTGTTTTCATCATTTATTGTGCCGATTCCAAAAAATGATAACCCGGTATCATTAAAGGATTATAGACCCATTAGTTTGGTTGGAAGTATGTACAAAGTGCTATCGTAAGTGCTGGGAGCAAGAATTAAGGTGGCACTTCATTCTATTATTAGCGAAGTACGAACTGCGGGGGAAGAAACATCCAAGATGGGATGAAGGGACTGGAAAAGCTTAGTTAGATCTCTAAATAATTAACTATTGAAAGTGCGTAGTTAGATCTCACAGCAATAATGTTGGAGGTGAAAAATAAAATCATTTTTACTGAAAAATCCCTTATATTGGGAGTTTTTGGTGTGACTTATTTTGGCCAACTTATAGATTTTAACTTTGGAAAAGCTATTTTGGACTATTTGGTTAAACTTATTTCAAACAGTTTCTGATTCTAACAACTTATTTTAACTCAAAAAAACTAATTTTGAGAAGCTGCTCACCCCTTACTTCTGATTATCAACTTCTGCTGTGGATATGTTAATTTAACGTTATATTCTTAGATTTTTTTTAAAAAAAAAAAAATAGAAAAAGACCCAAATGGATTATGGATTATTATTATTTTTTTTTTATGAGAAATGTAGACAAGTAGTGAATAACAAAAAATAAAAGTTAATTCAAAATACTATTTCACAGCTTATTTAACAAACACTACTCAGCAACTTAAATCTATAATTTAACAGTTACACCAAATAAATTAACAGCTTCTAATTAAAATCATAATTTATAATCTGTTAAGTTACAAATTATAATCTGTTTTAAAAGTTATACCAAACGGGCCAATTAGCCTTTGCTTTTTTCCAAAAAACTACCCTTACTTTGATCAAATCCACAATCCCATTTCATTAAAAAACAGACCCATTGAAAATGTGATCAAATTCACAACCAAGCATAAGATTGTTGGATTACTATGAATAGAAATTGAGCTCGATTGAAGTTGGACATGCAAGACCCATCAAACCGATCATAAACTAAAATTTAAAAATAATAATAATTTACTGGGTTTTGGATTTACTTGTGCTAAACAAGTGAAAACCCACACAAAAGCCCTCTACCAAGTTTACAATACGAATAAGGGTAAATTCCTAATAGATCATAATAGTTGAATTTAATTATCATCAAGTTCTATTGAAAAAAGTCATAGTTAAATCGTCGCTAAAAAAAAAATTTGATGACGATTTTTTGCATATGTACTAAAAATTGATTAATAACTTTTTTTTTTGTCACGGTTTTTATAAATTGTTGTTAAAACTTACAATTAGTAGCATTTTTCTGTGACAGATTTTTCAAATTGTCGCTGAAAGTTAAAAATGTGTAACTTTTTTTGTAATGATTTTATTAAACTATCGCTAAAATTTATAATTAGTGTCATTTTTTGTAACAATTTTCAAATTGTCGCAGAAAATTAATAATTAATAATGTTTCTTAATAGTGCTTGATGAAAAACGCCATTAATTATCGTGTAACTTATTGGATAATAGGTTCACCTATTAGGACCTACATGTAAGTTCCCTTATATGTAAAATGATAATACGACAACAAAAGGATACTAAAAAATTGAGTTTTAAACCAATCAAACGACACTTAATTATGAATACACTACAACATATCAGAGTTTTAGAAACCAAATATTTTGGTCTCTAAAAATAAAAATTTTCTTGCAAAAAACATTTAGGGACCAATTCTTATTGTCATAAGGATAGTCGCTAAAAGACCGTCGCGAAAAGTAAAAAATTAGACTTTTAGTAACAAAATTTTGAAAATGTCACTAATAAATATACTTTTAAGGACAATAATTTGGTCTCAAAAAGGTTTATTTTTTGAGACAAAAAATTTGGTTCCAAAAAAATAATAATTCATCACTAATGTGCAATTTACGTTGTTAAAAATATAATAACGACACTTTTAGTAACAAAAATATTTAGTTCATAAAAAATTATTTTATCCCCAAATTTTGGTCCTTAAAACTTTAATTTTTTGTAGTGATACATGAATAGTCTCAAAAAGTTTATTAGATTAGGCACAATCATTGTTGTGCACATAAACAAAGCAAGTTTCACTTGCCAAGATTACACAGATAAGAAAATTCATTTTACTACCAAAAAAAAAAGAAAAAGAAAGTAAACTTAATACAATTGAAACAAAAAAAATTATTGATCACCATGGCTGTTGTAACGAATAGGAACATAAAATAATTGGGAAATTATTAGAAAATAACTACAATGTAGAACAAGTCCTAACATTGGGGTAGATCTGGTGGAGGCGGAGGCAATATAATCAATGGTGTTGACCCGTTCTCAATCACAAAAGCCGTCATTAGGCCCCATGGCACGTGTATATCCATGTGACAATGCATCAACCATACACCTATAACCATCAAAATTTCCAAAAAGCATAAATCAATATACATGTACAAAATATGTGTTAACCACACATATATTTACATGTTATTAGAAGATTTTTAAAATTGTATGGACAAAGGATAATTGACAAGTAATCAAGA